>CAJGYO010000019.1:24307751-24894076 GCA_904845875.1 Miscanthus lutarioriparius | reverse complement strand
TGACCATTGACCAGCAGTCACCGCTGCGCTGCTTCCTGTGTGCTCTGCTCCTCGGTGCTTTGTTAGTCTAGAACCTCTAGTTTAGGTTTAGCAACAGATGGCAATAAACGTCGTCTGGGAATTATTGCTGCCTTCGCCATCATCCAACGCTCGCCCGTACAACGTTTATGGTTGAAAGCTACTACGACTCGATTCCACGGACAGAAATATCGTAAAGTATAGGTCCACTCATTATTACCGTAAAAAGTTACATATATACGTCAATAATCCAGAGATGCTCGATCTTCGTCTATATATAAACACTAGACGCTAGTATTTCCTCCACACTGCTTAGGCAGATGATGAACAAGAAAGGCCTAATGGACATTGATATGGTCTATATTGCCGCCTTCATCATCCTCACATTCCTGAGCTCACTCTGTCGATCCGACAACCAGCTAACACAAACAAAGCCACTGTTGCCCAAAGACACGCTCATCTCGGAGGGCGGAGACTTTGCCCTTGGCTTCTTTTCCCCTACCAACTCCAGCAAGAAGCTGTACATAGGAATCTGGTACCACCACATTGCAGAACGCACTGTGGTATGGGTCGCTAACCGTGACAACCCAATCAAAACACTGTCAGCGAAGCTCGCCATCACCGGCAACTCAGAGCTGGTGTTGTCGGATTCCCAAGGCCACACTCTTTGGACGGCAACAGGAGACACAGGTGGAGGTGGCGCCGGAGCTTCCGCGGTGCTACTCAGCTCAGGCAACTTTGTCCTTCGGTCGCCGAACGGCACGGAGCTATGGCAAAGCTTCGATCACCCGACCGATAACGTTCTTCCAACCATGAGGGTCCTGCTAAGCTACAAGGCACAACCGGCGACACACTTATTTGCATGGAAGGGCCCTAACGATCCATCAACCGGAGATTTCTCTCTTGGCATGGATCCCACCTCAAACCTTCAGCTATTCATTTGGAATGGGGCGTTGCCATACTTCCGTTTCCCTGTTGTTAATGGCAACCCGGTATCCGGTGGCATGCAACAAATCAATGGCGTCGACGTGATCTTGTACCAAACAACTATCAACACGGCGGACAAGTCGTACTATATGTACACCGTCTCGCCTGGCTCACCATACATCCGCATTTCGTTGGACTATACAGGCAAGGGGAGGCTCCTCGCTTGGAACAGCACCACTTCGTCATGGGCAGTCATCGTTGAGGTTCCTAATAGCTGTGGTCTCTACGCCTATTGTGGTCCGTTCGGCTACTGTGACCGCACGGAGGCAATCCCGACATGCCGGTGTCTTGATGGTTTTGAGCTCCTTGACAGTCTCAACTTCTCTAGAGGATGCCAGAGAAGGGAAGCACTGGAATGTGGAAAGGAAGACTATTTCATGGCCATGCCTAATATGAAGCTTCCTGACAAGTTCTTGCACATTAGGGATAGAAGCTTCGAGCAGTGTGCAGCTGAGTGCACTAGAAACTGCTCGTGTATGGCATACGCCTACGCCAACCTAACCAATGGTGATACTATGGGCGACACATCGAGGTGTTTGGTTTGGGCTGGGGATCTCATCGACATGGGGAAGCAAATCTTTGAAGAGGTCTTGTACATTCGACTTGGCAAATCTCCTGGTACGTGCATCCCTAACACCTCATCCTTCTTTCCTCAAAAGTGACATTAGTGGTCAACCTGACAAGGAGTCATGCCATCACCATCATATGGCCTATTTGTAAGATGAAGATTACTCCGAAGCAATTTAGGATTTCAACCATATGTCCTAATATTAAATGGACTTTAAAACTTCAGCTATCGTGTGGGGCCGGGTTTCCTCAATAATTCACATGCATGTACCTATCGTTCCAACTGGAGGGCAAGTTGTTGGAGGGGGGGGTGCGGTGGGGTTAGGGATACTCGAATAGTTAGCAGAAAAGAAAACTCACAACTAATGAACTACTTAGAGCATCTCCAAGAGCTCCTTGAGAATGTACAAAAAGTGTTGTGCTGTAGTGCTCCCTGATCTATTCTACCCTGCCCGTGACATCAACTAGATCGATCAGACATCAGATAAACCATTACAGCGTACCATATCTCTTCCTATGTACTAGTTTTGACACTACCGAAGCAGCCAAAAAAGAAGAAAAAGTTTAATCATCAGGTTCACTTTTGATGTTTGCAGCGGAAAATTATGTATGCGCATATAACTTGACTGAGCGTCATGATATCAAAACCCTAATCAGTAATATCCACGAGGAAACTCTTTAAGTGGTACTTAGGTTCTTGAATATTCGCATGTCCATCTTTTACTCTTTTTTAGAGGTAAAGTAAACTCATCACACAATCGTAAGCAATGCTTGATGCAGCAAACTCTAACATGATACATTTCCTTGTATAGATCAAAACACGGTCAATTTGCTAAACATTTTACCCCCGATCATAGCATGTGTGCTATTACTTGCACTCGGAGCGCTTGTCTGGGCATGGAAAAGAACAGGTACCAAGAGCCATCGTTTTAAAGAATGTGTGCAGTGTCAATGTGCCGATGTTCTAGAACAAAAGGGATACATTGATGTTACTACTTGCAGGCAAACGACAAAAGAGGAGAAGGATGCTAGAATACTTGAGTTCTATGGATGAATCTGGTGACAAGAACATAATAGAGTTCCCATTTATTAGCTTTGAAAACATTGCAATAGCAACAGATAATTTCTCTGATTGCAATATGATTGGGAGAGGAGGTTTTGGCAAAGTATACAAGGTATGAATAAAAAAGTTTGGGATTACCTAGGAAATTACATTGCTGTAAAAAAATTTATAATTCTGGATTATGAAATCATGTAGGGAATGTTGGAAGGCACAAAGGAAGTAGCTGTCAAGAGGCTGAGCAAGGGTTCTGGGCAAGGCACCGAGGAGTTCAAAAATGAAGTAGTCTTAATTGCAAAGTTGCAGCACAAGAACCTAGTTAAGCTTCTCGGTTGTTGTATTCATGAAGATGAGAGGCTATTAGTTTATGAGTACCTACCCAACAAAAGTTTGGATTACTTTCTCTTTGGTATATTCAAATCCAATTGTTCAAAGCATCAATAAAACCCAACAAATAAATGTGCTCATTTGTGCCTTCTATCATGCCTTGTTCTTCTGTATTATTTTTATTAGATTCTACAAGAAAATCATTGCTTCAGTGGCCAAGAAGGTTCAAAATAATCCAGGGGGTTGCTAGAGGAATTATGTATCTCCATCATGACTCGAGATTAACTGTAATCCATAGAGATCTCAAATCAAGCAATATCTTGTTAGATAAGGAGATGAGCCCAAAGATATCAGATTTTGGCATGGCTAGGATATTCTGTGGTGATGACGACCAACTCCAAGCAAATACTAACCGAGTTGTCGGGACATAGTAAGTAGCAGCTGCACTGCCAACTCTTAGAATTCATTCGCTTTTTACAGTTTCAAAAATATGCAAAGAATTTTTATGAAATTATTTGCACAGTGGTTACATGTCTCCCGAATATGCAATGCAAGGCACATTTTCAGTCAAGTCTGACACCTACAGCTTTGGTGTTCTATTGTTGGAGATCATAAGTGGATTAAAGATTAGCTCATCAGCACATCTAATCATGGATTTTTCTAACCTTATATCATATGTAAGTACAAGGACATGGTCAGAATTCAGAACTATCCACAGGAGACAAAATATGATCTCTGAATGTGAGACTGATGTGTAATGTTTCAGGCATGGAACATATGGAAAGAAGGGAAAATAGAAGATTTGGTGGACTCATCTATCATGGAGATTTGCTCCCTTGATGAAGTTTCACGATGCATCCATATAGCACTCTTGTGTGTTCAAGACAATCCGAGTTGCAGGCCACTCATGTCGGTGGTTGTGTTCATGCTGGAGAACAAAATGACACCGCTTCCAACGCCAAAGCAACCTACGTATTTTGCACTTAGAGACTACTGCCCACCTAGAAAGACAGTTGACAACAAGCAATTGTCCATAAATGATATAAGTCTCACTGTGCTAGAGGGTCGTTAGATGTTTGATTTTCATAACTTATTGGAGGAGGAAAACCCCGCCATAATATTATTTTTGCAAAACTCAAATTAAACCTAAATCATTTAGTACATGCATAGGGTGTTTGAATGTCAGTTAATTTGCATTTTGCAACCATGTAATAAGTCTGGGCTATAACTGTATAAAAATATATGTTCTTCACTTATGACTTGTTTGGATGCATTCATATGCACCTCAATTCATACGTGTTAGAGTGAATTAGAGTAAAAATTAAACTAGTTCCACACTAACACAAATGGATTCTGGTGGATAAAAATGTATCCAAACAAAGCCTTACGTGGTGTATTGTTTTTTTACATAAAGTAGATCCCATTTGACTGAACAGATTAGTTTGTGAATGGAATGGTAGGAGTTTTATACATTGTTGAATTGCATAATGAATTTTACTATGCGAAGTCCGATATGCGAATGGTTGTTGTTTTAAGCCGAGAAGTCTTGTGGGTCTGGCCCATACCTTACCGCAACAGAGTCCATCCAGGCATCCAACAAGAGTTCTCCTGTGAGCTGTGGCTAAAGAAAAGATCTCTGCAAGCCTACATGGTCGCATTTTTTTCTAGAATAAATGGTTTCTACTCTTAAATATGGTAAACAAATCTTTAAACAAAGTATATGACCGTATTTCTTGCAATTAATCAAATGTTTCAAGACCCATGTTGACTATGTTTTAATATTTAAATAATTATGACGTGGAAAAGTTGAATTTTAGTTCAACCTATGACAACCAAAATTTGTATTTGAATTGTTGTTTAATGTTAAGCGCCGGACGATTTACATTCAAATTATTGTGAGGATAAATAGAAATGAACTATAGCGTTATTGTCAAATGGGATAAAAAAGAAAAAGATAAGGGTGCACACATGGGGAGAGCACACGATTGGGTAGTGGGTACCATGTCCTCCATATGTCTGAGATAATTCGCAAATGTACATATAGAGAGAACATACGAGGCAAACCGGCTGGAGATGCTGGGGTACCTCCAGTGTGAAAGCGAACCACATGCGATCCAGAAAAAACGAACACAGCTGAAGTTCGATTGTTGTTGTGCACATCAATTTGTAGAGCCTGCATGCTATAATAAAAAAAATGTATCTCTCAGCAGCTGGCATGGAGGGAGCATGCGCGGCTGCTTTGCATGGACGCAGCGGCCGAGTCGATTAAAATAATCCATCCGATTTTAACTCTGACGACCTCGGCTCCACTGGTCCAATGTTGACGATTCGTTTGCCATAGACCACGGTTCGATTTTGAAGTACACCGGAGCTGCTCTTAGATCTCACCAAACCTATTCAAACAACTAAAGTCGAATAGTTAGCAGAAAAGAAAACTCACAACTAATGAACTACTTAGAGCATCTCCAAGAGCTCCTTGAGAAACTTGTCAAGTCAGATTATATCAAGTCCCCAAATTAAATAGGTAACTTCACTTCTTTTGTTCTAAACATAGCGTATATCTAGTTATATAGTAAAAGCCAAAATACTAATACTCAAGCATTTTTTTATCCTTTTAGCGGGGCTTCAAACAGCTTTAGCTTATTGTTATAGTGTTAATACTATTTATTTGAAGGCATAAGTGCTAACACTATTTACTATAAACTTGGTCAATTTTGAGCTAGTCTGACCGACACTGTCGGTGTTTCGGAACCGGGGGTCCTTAACCGACTAGTGAATTTGTGCTGCGTGCTTCTAATTCTGGATAGTGATGCAAAGAGACACAAGATTTATACTGGTTCGGCAATGGATGCCCTACGTCCAGTCTGAGAAGATGTTCTTGTATTTCTTGCACCGAGGTGCTCGTAGTAGGGGGTTACAAGCTAGGCGAGAGAGGGAGTTCATCCCAGGTCTCTGTGAGGGGAGGTGATATGAATTATAGAATGAGGCGTGTTGTTCGTGCGAGTATTCGTGACTCTATCCGCCGTCCTCTAGAAACGGTCCTGGCCGCCTCCTTTTATAGCCGCAGGGAGGAAACCAGGAGTACATAAGAGAGCTACACGTGGAGCAAGGACTATTCGATGACGTATTTACTCCTGGAGCAGCATGGCGTCGTCGTGGGAGTTTCCGTAGATGTCTAATCGGTATGGTCTCCACTGCAAGTAACATGCTGCGCATTTGTTGACTTGGTGGATTGCGCGAGGCTCTGGCGCCATCGTAGCCGGTCGTGCGAGGGCTGTCGTCCGAGGCTCGACTGTCTTGCCGAGGCACGAGGAGTGACCAGTGCGAATGCGGGTCCCAGCGGTCATCAAAGCGGAACAAAGGCGAGGCGATGCGCCTACGAGGATACTGGTACTGTGTTGTCAGTAGGGATGGTAAAAAAGGTGATCTGACCGTTGTCCCGTCGCTCCTATTGCAGCGCACTGCCGATCGTGGCTTACGTAGCGGGTGCAGCTGAGCGCATTAATCGGATGCGACAGCCTGCTAGAGAGACCTTTGAGACGGAGGCGACGAGGTTGCGGTACGAGCCCGGCCTCGGGCGAGGCGGAGCGCGGCCAATTCATCCAAGGCCCTACCGGGGGCTCTCGGGCGAGACGGACGGGCGAGGTGGAGAAAGATCAGTGAATCCGAGGCCCCGTCGAGGGGGCTCGGGCGAGATGGAGCGGTCGGTCCGCTGATTCCGAGGCTATAGGAACCCGTTCTGACTCCCCACGTTGTGATGTCTTTGGTGCAGGAGTTAGGCAGCACAGTGGTCGGTAACCCCTGCTCTGTGCCGTCGCAGATGGCAGGAGGTTGACGCGACTGGCGTGTAGTCGGTCACTTTGCTGTACTGTGCCATCGTGCGTCTGTCGGAGTGGTTGGGCGCTTGGATGCGACGTTCGGTTAGAGCAGTTCGATCGAAGAGGCGGTCACGGGGCTGGTCCCGAGCCGGCCTCGCGCGAATCGGAGAATCAGCACTTCTTCCGAAGCCCCGGGCGAGGGGGGCTCGACGAACGGGCCTCGACGAGGGGCCTCGGCGAGGCGGTCTCAAGTAGTCGGAGAATCGTTTGCTTCATTGGGCTCGGCGACAGGTCAGGTCTCGGGCGAATCGGAGATTTCGGCCGAGACCTCGCTTTGTTTATTCCGTTGGTTGTTTTTAGGGTCTAAGCAGTTTTTCGATCTTTGCTTGGGGTACCCCATTTTACGGTATCCGGCAAGAGTGCCCCCGAGCCTCGGGCGGGGTGTGGGATACTCTCCCGAGGTTTTGTCGAGACTTTTGTTTCTCAGTGGCTCTTGTCGGGTTTGTTTTATACTTGCGATTCCGGTGGGTGCTTGTGGAAGCACCACGGGTGTAGTCTTGAGGCCCTAGAGGAGTGAGCTTACTCCTTTAGGGGCTTTTTCTTCGTTGAGTGAGGCGCTCTATCGCATTTGCTAGACCCATGAGAGCGAGCTCGGGTCGCTTGTTTTCATTTGGGGTGCAGGAGGAGCCCCCGAGCCTGCCGAGCCCTCGCGTGCGAGCCTAGGCCGCTGGGTCTCGGCAAGGTTGCAGGAAGAGCTCCTGAGCCTCCGCACGTAGCGAGAGGGCGATCAGGAGTTCCCCTGGCTTTTGGTACGACCCTCGCGCATCCTTTTCGCTCGAAAGGAGGCGTTGTTTGCCGAGCCCTTCGCGTGCGAGCCTACGCCGCTGGGTCTCGACAAGGTTGCAGGAAGAGCCCCCGAGCCTCCACACGTAGCGAGAGGGCGATTAGGAGTTCCCCTGGCTTTTGGTATGACCCTCGCGCATCCTTTTCGCTCGGAAGGAGGGGTTGTTTGCCGAGCCCTTCGCGTGCGAGCCTAGGCCGCTGGGTCTCGGCAAGGTTGCGAGGAAGAGCCCCGAGCCTCCGCATGTAGCGAGAAGGCGTCGGGGAGTTCCCCGGCTTTTTGTATGACCCTCGCGCATCTTTTTTGCTCGGAAGGAGGGGTTGTTTGCCGAGCCCTTGGCGTGTGAGCCTAGGCGGCTGGGTCTAGGCAAGGTTGCGTGAAGAGCCCCGAGTCTCCATGACGTAGCGAGAGGCGATCGGGGAGTTCCCCGGCTTTTTGTATGACCCTTGCGCATCCTTTTCGCTCGAAGCGGGGGTTGTTTGCGAGCCCTTCGCTATGCGAGCCTAGGGCCGCTGGGTCTCGGCAAGGTTGCGGGAAGAGCCCCGAGCCTCCGCACGTAGCGAGAGGATGATCGGGAGTTCCCCGGCTTTTTGTATGCGACCCTCGTGCTTCCTTTTCGCTCGGAAGGAGGGTGGAACATGCCAGGCTACCCGATGTGGGCGAGCGGTGACATTTCGGTGAGCTTTTATCGGGTAAGTCCGAGTGGAGGCCCGTGCCCCATTCGATAGAGGGTCGGCTAGTGGTCCGAGATGCGCTCCAAAAAGTACTAGAAGGCATCTCTAGCGGGTGCTGGGGCGTTCGATTGGCCCTAGGGGCTCGGTGCCTCCCTATGGTATGATCCCTTTAGAGAACTCCTGCTTTGGTCTCGGACACGACTTAGGGCATCCCAAGCAATCGCTTTCGGGCCTCGGCCATGTACGGGCTCGCCCATAGTTGTCCCGACTACGTCGTCACAGGGCGGTTGTCGAGGCCCTAGATGGCCCGACCTTGCGTACCCCTGGACCGTAATGGGCTAGGTGCCCTTTTTCGTCGCGTTTTTCCGACCCCTTGGGGTGTAAGGATGTGGGGAAGAGCCCCGAGCCTCCACACGAAGCGAGAGGGCGATCGGGGAGTTCCCCGGCTTTTTGTACGACCCTCGTGCATCCTTTTCGCTCGAAGGAGGGGTTTTGCGAGCCCTTGGCGTGCGAGCCTAGGGCCGCTAGGTCTCGGCAAGGTTGCAGGAAGAGCCCCGAGCCTCCGCACATAGCGCGAGAGGCGATCGGGAGTTCCTTGGCTTTTTGTACGACCCTCGCGCATCCTTTTCACTCGGAAGGAGGGTTGTTGTTTGCCGAGCCCTTCGGCGTGCGAGCCTAGGGGCGCTGGGTCTCGGCAAGGTTGCGGGAAGAGCCCCGAGCCTCGCAGCGGAGCGAGAGGGCGATCAGGAGTTCCCGGCTTTTGTAACGACCCTCGCACATCCTTTTCGCTCGGAAGGAGGGTGGAACACGCCGAGCTACCCTCGGTGGGCGCGCGGCGGTGGCGTTTCAAAGTGAGCTTTTATCGGGTAAGTCCGAGTGGAGGCCCGTGCCCCATTCGATAGGGGTCGGCTAGTGGTCGAGACGCGCTCCAAAAAGTACCGAAGGCTTCTCTAGCGGGTGCTGGGGCGTTCGATTGGCCCTAGGGGCTCGGTGCCTCCCTACGGTGGGATCCCCTTTAGAGAACTCCTGCTAGTCTCGGACACGACTTAGGGCATCCCAAGCAATCGCTTGCCTAGGCCTCGGCCATGTACGAGATCGCCCATAGTCGTCCCTGACTCTATCATCCTGAGGCGGCTGTCGAGACCATAAACAGCCCAGCCTTCGAACCTCTGGACCGTAGCGGGCTCGGCGCCCGGTTCCTTAGCTCGGAAGGAATCGGCTGGGGGGTATTTCCCTTCCGTCGGCTAACAACGGCGCGTCTTTTGAGGCGGTCTTCTCGGGAGTTGCCGCTGCTGCACGACATGGTGTCAGTGGATGGGACATAACCATCTGCGCGATTAAATGTGGAGAAGGTGGGCGCGTGGGCGGAGAGATCGGATCTGGATTATATGCGCCGGATCTGAGGGAAACTTCCTCGATTTTGTCGCCCGGCCGGTTTCGTCTTACCCCTGCATAAATCGTAAAGAGCCTCGCCTTCCCTCCTTACCTTGCCTTGCATTTGCTTTCACCGCCTCCAAGCCGTTCTTTGAGAGCATAAAGCGCCGGAGAAGAAGAAGCGAGAGAGATTGATTGAGAGAGAGAGATTTACCGCCGTAGTGGCGTCCTCCACAGCGCAATGGTGGCGGTCTGTCATCCTCCGGCGGATCCACAGGAGTGATGCGACATCACCGTGGAGAAAGCTGCGATCGGTTGGTGGACGCGGTCTCCTCCGCCCGATCACCGATCCGATGAGCCGGAGTGGATTGCTCGGGAATGAGTCGGAACCGAGGCCACGTGATGGCTACGTGGTGAGCTTCGTGCGTCTTCCACGAAGCGAGGCCTCGGCTTGCGGTGGACCAGTTCATGCGCGGCGCGCCCCACACTACTACGGCGTGGAGCTCCACAACTTCAGCCCCAACTCCATCGCGCAGCGCCATCTTCGCCGCCGTTTGCCGGGTACCGGGATCGCGCTGCCACCGGGAGCTGTGGCTCCATTTGTTTGGCGGTTTTACCACCAAGTCGGCGAGAGCGCGGGGGGCTCGGAAGGCGTTGAGGGCGGCGGTTTGCACCCTTCAGTGCGCCAAGGTGGCGACACCTCTACATCCCAGCCCAGCTGGCATCATCCAACCGTCGTTGGTATGATAGCTGGTTCTACCTCCGTAACGGCGACGGTGGGCTTCCCCCTTATACCGGGCAGGTTGTGGAGAGTCAGCCGGAGAAGTGGGGGTACGGCGTCATCAAGCCCGATCAGCCCAGGCTGGAACCGCTCCTGAGGGCCCTAGGGAAGCTGCGCGATCACGGCCTTACGGCGGCCGTGGTCGTGGCGGTTTTTCACCGCCGGAGGGTGTTGCCGCTGATGGCTCGGCGGCGGCGCCTGTTCGAGATGACCCCGAGCGATCCGATCAAAGGCATCAAGATGTCCGTCTTCGCCCTTACTGATGAGGAGATCCTACGTCGGGTAAGGAAGGCGGTGGATGGGAAATCGAAGATTGACGGCTTGATGCCGTTCCCGATGCGCCCGTCGTGGGGGTACATTTCCCTAGTAAGTTGGGTGTTGTCGAGGCCTTCGTGGCCTTCTTGCTCATTGCTTTTTTCGCCCATTGCCTTATTTCATCGTTTCTGCAGGGGATAAGGGACGTGCGAAGCTCCCCGCCGCCCGTTCCTGAGGACGCCCAGCGGCGAGCCGTGAATAGGGCATACGCCGAGGAGCAGAAGAAGAAGAAAGACGCCAAGGTGGCAAGGCGCACGAAGAGGACCCTTGAGCGCGAAAAGCTGGACGCACGCCGCCGGCAACAGAGGCTCGACGGTCTCCCGTTGGAGTCATCTCCCTCATTATCGGTGTCGGATTCCTCGGGCGACGATGGCGAGGTCGAGGAAGGGAAGGGTACCCTGAGCCACCTCCCCGACGTTAGGGAGGTGGCGACCGGGGTGTCTATAGTAGATGTCCGTCTCGTTGTCGAGGGCGACACGCCCGAGACGTGTGCCGTCAGCCTGGTTGGCTCAGCGGAGGAGGTGGAGCAAGCGATGCCGGGGACAGCTCAACCGTCTCCGCGGACGGTCGAGGGGGCGCCGGGGTCCGGCGGAGACCAGCCGGTACCGGCGGATACAGAAGCCGTGCCACCGCCACCACTGTCGCCGTTGCAGAGGAGGGACGCTGTCCAGAAGCGGTTGTGTCCTCGTTCGCGGTAAGTGTATTTTTTGGTGGAGTTTGTAGTATTTCCTGCTTGCCCCCTGGTCGTGCGCTGACCTTTAGGAGCGTCTTTGTTTCTAGCCAGAAGCGTCGGGTGGAGGAACCTGCCTTGGCACCCCATAAGGCGCTCAAGGTGAGCACCAGCTCCACCACTCATCGGGCGGCGGAGGCGCTGGCTGCCGTGCAGCATGGCGCGGCGTCGGGCAGGGCCGGCCCGGAGGAGCCGGTTACTCAAGGAAAGGGCGCCGAGGTGGCCACGAAATGAGCGGGGGAGGACGAGTCCACGCCCCGCGAGGTCGTGGGTCTTGAGGCGAATGAGGCCGAGGCATCCACCACTTCTTTGAGGCCATCGGGGTGAGGCAGAGCCCCAAGCCTTCGAGGCAGGCGGTGGACGCCGCCACCGAGGTAGAGATGGCAGAGGCGAGCCCCGGGTCCGTTGAGGCCGAGGCGGTCGGGACAGAGGCGGGGCGGGCTTCAGCACCGCCCCTGGTTCAGACGATCTCGTCTAAGGATTCTTCCGGGGAAGGAGGCGGTGGACGCCGAGGCGGCCAGCTGCCCTGTGAGCGGCGGTCCCGACTCGCCGAGGGAGTTCGGTCCTTGTCCGGGTCCGACCTGAGCCCCATGGGTGGGATAGCCCGTGTGTTGTATGGGGAAACCAGGCCGACCACGAGGGGAGCCTGTGTTTGCCCTTGAGGACGTCGTAGAGGGGGTATTTGGGACACCCTCGAGCAATACCGTGAACTGGCGGCAAATCGATGCAGACAATGATGTCTCTGTTATGCAAAGGGACCTGCCCGGTGTTACCCAGGTACGCATTTCCCTTTCTTGTGTCGCGTTGTTTTTTCTCCGAGCCTCCCTTGCGGTGTTTGACGTACGTCTTTGCCTGTTCAGGAGCTCGAGACCCGGTCCCTTGGGAAATCGTTGTTCCTACGAAGGGAGAGGGGCATCTGGGAGTAGCTCCGGTGGCAAAAGGGCCTGCTTGCCGATGCCCAGGAGCTCTTGTCGGTCTTGAGTCTTTGAAGTGGAGGACCCTCTGCCTCATTGGTGTGTCGACTGAAGGCCGAGGTGGCCATGGCTAAGGATCAGTCTGCCCTTTGGTGGTGAAGATCAAGGAGCTGGAGGAGGAGCGGGATTCCCTCAAGTCCCGGGCCCAAGAAGCAATGGCCTCTGCCAAGGCCACCGCCGGGCAGCTGGGCGCAGAGCAGAGTGAACATCAGCTGACGAAAGTCGCTTTGGCAGAGGCAACCCAGGCGGCCGAGGCCTCTCGAGTTGAGGCTTTAGCCTAGAAGAACAAAGCCGAGGGTAAGTTCCGCTGAACCGCGCTCCTTGTTCCGTTTGCTCTGGTTTTGCGTTCGACCCTGACTCTTTGTCGTGGTGTAGGTGCGGAGAAAGAGGCCTCCCAATTTGAGGCCTCCATCGCGGTATAGCGGCGCTGGACGTTGAGGTCCAGGAGCATGAGGCTCTGCTTGCCGCCGTCATCGCCGCTGCAAGGCTGCAAGGCTCTGGAGGTCGAGGGGGTCCAATCAGCCAGCTCCCTTGGGAACCGCCTGATTGCGTTGAGCGGCCGCGTCCACGAGAGGCTCCGGGAGGCGTTGCACACGGGTGTCAAGTGTGCCCTGGCCGTCGTCTCCTCACACTACGCCGTCAACCTCGAGGCTGTCAGTGACGGCTACGTCTTGCCAGAAGATGACGAGGAGGCCGACGCAGAGGTCGCGCGAAGGCGATGGAGGCGGTGGGCGCTGCACACGGTATTGGGTGACTGTTTGAAGAAGAGGTGGTCCCTCCCGCGCTAGCCGCTGATCCCTGAGCTTTGACCTGGGCCAACAGGGGCCATGTAAACGGATTAGTTTAATTGTCACATCGTGACGTTTTGTGGCCGTCGAGGCCTTTTAAAGTATTTGCGTATGTGCGTTTTTTAACCGCTTTCTTATTCCATTTTTGAGCCTGTGCCCCCTGTCTCGTTCTTGGATACCCACAGAGAACTTCCTCGGAGCCTAAGCCGTCCCTTAGCGAAGGGTGCCGAGAGAGTTGCCGTAGCCTGGGGGCGTAGGCTGTTCTCATGGCTCGACCGGCCCTTTGGCCTCAGGACACGCTTTTGGTCCTTAGGTTTCTTATGACGGTCCTGCCGGAGCGCGAGAGGGTTTGGCGTGGAAATTTTTGAAAGACGGTTAAGAAACAGTGTCCGGGACTTAGGGGGTTCCCCCCTTTTTAGCCCCTGAGGGAGGCTCGGCTCTGCAAAGGCAGAGCCAAGTCTCTCTTGTAGCGTTATTGTGACGTCGAGCCCCTATCGATAGACAAGCTCTTTGCAAAGAACTTCCTCGGAGCCTAAGCTGTCTCTTGGGTGAAAAGGTGGCGAGGGAGCTGCCGTAGCCCAGAGGCGTAGGCCGTTCTCATGGCTCAGCCGGTCTTTTGCCTTTGAGACAAACTTTTGGTCCTTAGGTTCCATACAATCGAGTTGCCTATTAAGGGGGGTCCTCGAAAGATTGTAACAACTAAAAAATGCTTCTTTATTGTATTCTGAGAAACAATGTAAACAACGTTTGGAAACTTAAGGGTAGAAACGACATAGCTGTTCTATGTTTCAAGCGTTGGTGAAGATTTCGCCCTTCTCATTGGCCACCTTTGTAGGTTCCGGGCTTGATACTTGGGCGACGATGCAACGGCCCTTCCCATGGCGGGGTCGACTTGTGGCGGCCCTTCTTGCTCTGCCTCGACCCTCGGCACTGGTCGCCCACCTTGGTCTCGGCTCTGAATGTGCCGGGCTTGGTAGTAGCGTCGTGAGGGCTTCTTTGGTATTTGGCCGAGTGTAGCAGGAGGCAGCGTCTCGGGCTTCCTCAAGTTGGTCGAGGCGTCCTCATGGCGGTCTGGTTGCTTTGCTCGTTGTAGGCTCTGTAGTCTCGGGGAGCCATACTCCAAGTCAGTGTGGAGGATGGCCTTGGCCCCATAGACCAGGAAGAACGGTGTGAATCCCATGGCTCGGCTCGGTGTATTCCTCAGGCTCCAAATGACCGAGGGGAGTTCGGCAAGCCATTTCTTACCAAACTTTTTCAATCGGTTGTAGATTCTTGGCTTGAGGCCTTGTAGGATCATGCCGTTGGCACGTTCCACTTGGCCGTTTGTCCTAGGGTGTCCTACGGCCGACCAGACCACACGAATGTGGTGGTTGTCGCAGAACGTCAGGAACTTATGGCCGGTGAATTGCGTCCCGTTGTCGGTGATGATGGTATTTGGGATTCCGAACCTGTGGATGATATCCGTAAAGAACAGCTCTGCTTGCTCGGATTTGATTTGGGTGATTGGACGAGCCTCGATCCATTTAGAGAATTTGTCGATGGCTACGAGCAGATGGGTATAGCCCCCGGGTGCCTTCTGCAGAGGCCCAACCATGTCCAGCCCCCACACGGCGAATGGCCATGTGATAGGGATGGTTTGGAGGGCTTGGGTCGGGAGGTGCGTCTGTTGAGCATAGTACTGGCATCCTTCGCAGGAGCGTACTAGCCCCGTGGCATCAACCATCGCTGTTGGCCAGTAGAAACCTTGGCGGAAGGCATTTCCCACTAGCGCCCGAGGCGCTGCGTGGTGCCCACAGACTCCCACATGCAAGTCCCAGAGTAGTGATTGGGCAGCCTCGGTGGTGATGCACCATTGGAGAATACCAGACGGGCTACGCCTATACAACTCGCCGTTGTAGAGGACGTAAGTTTTGGCTCATCGCGCAAGGCGTCGGGCCTCGGTCTTGTCTGCGGGAAGCTCTCCTCGCACGAGGCGATCAAGAAAAGGGACTCGCCAGTCCGTTCCTCGGTCGGCCTCGGGAGGCTCTGTGTCAATTGCCATGGCCTCGGGCTCGGGCGGCGGGGTCTCGGTGGCAAAGGGGGCCTCGGGCCCTGTGGTGGGCTCGACCGATGGGCCCTCTACCATCGCCGAGTCATAGTCGACGGATGGCTTGTGGAGGTCTCTGGCGAAGACGTTCGGGGGGACCGGGGTCCGTGCCGACGCCATCTTTGCCAGTTCGTCCACGGCCTCGTTGAACTTTCGCGCGATGTGATTGAGTTCGAGGCCATCGAACTTGTCCTCTAGGCGGCGTACCATCATGCAGTACGCCTCCATCTTGAGGTCGTGGTAGTTTGATTCTTTCATCACTTGGTTGATGACAAGCTGTGAATCACCTCGAACGTCGAGACGCCGTACCCCAAGTTCAATGGTGATCTGCAGGCCATTGACGAGTGCCTTGTATTCGGCCACATTGTTGGAGGCGGCGAAGTAGAGTCGGATTACGTAGTGCATATGGACTCCGAGGGGTGAGATGAAGAGCAGACCCACGCCTGCCCCGGTCTTCATCAGAGACCCATCGAAGTACATGGTCCGAGACTCGCTTTGGACATGAATAGGTGGTAGTTGGGTATCGGTCCATTTACGCCACAAAATCGCCAAGACACGAGACTTAATGGCTTTTTGGGTGCGAAAGATGGGGCTTCCCCATGAGTTCCACGGCCCATTTGGAAATCCTTCCGAGGCCTCTGGTTATGGATTATCTCTCCCAAGGGAAAGATGACACCACAGTCCTTTGGGTGGGACTCAAGTAGTGACGCTTGACTTGCGTCGAGCCAAGATTATGGCGTAGATTAGTTTCTGGACGTGGGGGTAGCGCGTCTTGGTATCGGAAAGCACCTCGCTGATGAAGTAGACAGGTCGTTGGACGGGTAGAGCGTGCCCTCTTCCTGCCTCTCGACCACTACGGCCGCTGGCCGACCACTTGGGTCGCTTGCGCGACGAGAGCAAAAGGGCCTCGTCTTCGATCGGTGGTACCGTAAGCGGGGGGTTGGAGAGCAGCGCTTTGAGTTTGGTGAGTGCTTCCTCGGCCTCGGGGTCCGGGAAAAGCGCCAGATTTTCTCAAGAGGCAGCATGCAGGTAAGCCTTTTTCACGAGGCGCGAGATGAAGCGGCTCGGGGCCGCTAGGCATCCCATAACCTTCAGACTCCCTTGAGGTCTCGGATCGGCCCCATATTGGTCCTGCAGAGACCGTCTCTCTGGGGTTGGCCTCGATGCCGCGCTCCGAGACTATGAATCCTAGGAGCATTCCTCGGGGACCCCGAACACACACTTTTCGGGGTTGAGCTGACGCGCCCTTCTCCACGAGGCATTTGAAGGCTACCTCCGGTCATTGACGAGGTCATTGGCCCGCTTGGATTTGACAACGACGTCGTCCACGTAGGCCTCGACGGTTCTCCGATGTGCTTGCCAAAGACACAGGTCATACACCATTGATACGTGGCCCCGCGTTTTTTTGAGGCCAAGCGGCATAGTCGTATAGCGAGACAGAGAGCCAAATGGGGTGATGAAAGAAGTTGCGAGCTGGTCGGACTCCTTCATTTTGATTTGATGGTAGCGAGAATACGCATCAAGGAAGGACAGGTCTCGCATCCCCTTGATGGAGTCAACGATTTGATCGATTCGAGGTAATGGAAATGGGACTTTTGGGCATGCCTTGTTCAGACCGGTGTAGTCCACACACATTCTCCATTTTCCATTTTTCTTCTTAACTAATATAGGATTAGCTAACCACTCCGGATGGGACACTTCCTTGACCAATCCAGCCGCCAAAAGCTTCTGTACCTCCTTGCCGATGGCCCTGCGCTTCTCCTCGTCGAATCAGCGTAGGCGTTGCTTCACTGGTCTGAAGCCAGCCTAGATGTCGAGGGCGTGCTCGGCGACCTCCCTCGGTATGCCCGGCATGTCCGAGGGACTCCACACGAATATGTCGGCGTTCGTGCGAAGAAAGTCGATGAGCACGGCCCCCTATTTGATGCCGAGGGTCGCGCTGACCCTCAGCACTTGGTCATTTGAGCATGTGGGGTCGACCGGGACGAGCTTGACGGCCTCCGCGGGCTCGAACGTCCTGGCATGACGCTTCGAATCAGGCACCTCGCTGCCAAGCTGGTCGAGGTTGGCGATGAGGGCCTCGGACTCCACTATAGCCTCGGCGTACTCGATGCACTCGACATCGCAGTCGTATGCATGCTCGTACGCAGAGTAAATAGTGATGACACCGTTGGGGCCCGGCATCTTGAGCTTGAGGTAGGTGTAGTTCGGGACCGCCATGAACTTGCGGTAGTTGGAGGCGTGATAAGTCCCCTTGAACCCCACCACCTCGAAGGTGAGGGTCTCCTTACGGTAGTTGGAGGGGGTGCCGAAGCAGACGGGTAAGTCTATGCGCCCGAGGGGTCGCGCGCGCATCCCTGGCATGATGCCATGGAAGGGCGCGGCGTTGCCTTGGAGTTGTGACCGGTCGAGCCCTAGGAGCCCTAGCGTGTTGGCGTACAGGATGTTGAGGCCGCTGCCTCCATCCATCAACACCTTGGTGAGTCGGGTGTTCCCGATGATCGGGTCAACGACAAGCGGGTACTGGCTGGGGTTTGGGACATGATCGGGGTGGTCATCCCGATCGAAGGTGATCGCCTCCCGAGACCCGGTCGAGGTACCGGGAGTAGCCACCTTAACCGAGAAGACCTCTCGGCGTTCCCTTTTTTTTATCCACGCCAGTGAGGCACGCCGAGGGCCCACCGAAGATCATGAAGGCATTGTGTACCTCGGGAACCCGTCGTCCTTGTCGTTGTCTCCGTTGTCTGGCCCCTCTTCTTGGCATCGTCGTTGGGGAGCCCGAGCTTGGCGTAGTATCGCTGAAGCATGGTGCACTCCTCGAGGGTGTGCTTTAGGGCCACGATGGTATGGGCGAGGGGTCTTTTAAGCATGTTGTCGAAGAGCCCTAGGCCTCGGGGATTCTTGCGGTCCGCGGCCGCGATGAGCCCGGCCTCGAGAACCTCCTGTTTCCCCTGGCTCCCTTCTTCTTTTTCTGGAGGGGGCGAGGCGTCGAGGCCCGGGGTCTCATCCGCCTCTTCCCTTGGAGTCGTTGTTGGGGAAGATGGCCTCGATGGCCTCTTCGCCAGAGGCGAAAGTGAGTGGCAATGTCGAGAGAGAGTGGACGCCGTGGTCGATGCGCTCCGGCCTAATTCTCGAGACCGAGTCTCGGCGGGTGGTGCAGAGAGGAATGCTGGATGATTTCGAAGTCGCGACGTATTTGGGCAACTCGGTGCATTGCTTGGAGAAACATCGGATGAAGTCTCGAGAGAGACTCGTCGGCCCTGGCGGCAACTCTTGAGGTCCAGGAGTTCCGGGGTAGCGTAGGTGCCACGGAAATTCCCGACAAAGACCTTTACCAAGTCGCGCCAGTCGTGGATTTGCATAAGGGGAAGGTGTTCGAGCCAGGCTCGCGCTGAGTCTGACAGAAATAGGGGGAGGTTGTGGATGATGAGCAGGTCATCGTCCGCACCACCTAGCTGACAAGCCAGATGGTAGTCGGCCAACCATAGCTCGGGGTTGGTCTCGCCGTTGTACTTTGAGAGATTCGCTGGCTGACGAAACCGGGCCGGGAAGCGGGCGCTGCGGATGGCCTTACTGAAAACTCTAGGGCCAGGCGGCCCGGGAGAGGGACTGTGGTCCTCCCCACTATCATAGCGACCGCCTCGGTGCAATTGGTAGCCCCGGGCGGCCCCATCGTGGTCGTGGCGCCGTCGTCTGCTGCCCACATGGTGGCCGTTTTGCGCCTCGCGTTGGTCGTCGAGGCAGTTGTGCACCGAGGGGGCCCTGAGGCGGTCATGCACCGAGGGGGCCCTGAGGCGGTCGTGCACCGAGGGAGCCCTGAGGCGGTCGTGCACCGAGGGCTGTTTCGAGGCATCCCCGCATCGTCAAGACGCGGAGCTTTCGGCCTGCTGCACCGCGGCAGTCTCGAGAAGGCCCCAGAGTTCACCGTGGACCCGTCGCCCCTCCATGGTAGAGGGCTCGGGCATCGCTTGGACCAGTATCGCCTCCGCAGTGACGTTTTGGCTAGCGCGATTGAAGACAGGGGGTTGCTCGCCCCCCTCATCATCGTTAATGCGGCGGTTGACGTCGCGAGCCCCCAGCCGGGCCGTTCCGCCATCGCCGCGCCCCCGCTGCTCTTGCTCGAGGGTGGCTCGGAGCTGCTGTAGGAGGAGTCGATCTTGCTCGACCTTGGTTTAAAGCTCACGGAGCTGCTCTAGGTCTATGCGTCGAAGTTGCTCGGGGTTGGGGACACTTGCCGCCACTGGTGGGGACCCCGTACGTGGAGGTGTGGCGTTGGCTGCCCTTCCTCCATCGTTGCCCGTGTTCGGCATTCCGAGTCCGATGTGGAAACACTCACGAGTCGGGTCGTAAGCGTCCTCGCCGTCGGAATCGGAGTAGCCGAAGCAGTAGTCGCTCGCGATCATGAAGCGACGCATCGCCTCAGGGTCGTGAATCCCGGAGAAGTCTGCTCCAACCCACGCCTCGTCCTCCTCCGAGGAGTCAAAGTGGGGGTGGATTGGAGTTGTGACTATGGGGTTATGGGCATGACGTTGATGAATGGAGATGAGGGCGGTGGCGTAGGAGGCGGCGACATTGGTCAGCCCGAAAGGGTACGGGGATGGTGCCGTCGCTAGGCTCGGCTCCGCTAGAGCAGGCTCCTCGGGAGGAGGTGGGACAGAGCTTGATGATGGGGCATCGCTGTGCGCCACCGGCCCTTTTCCCTTGTCGAGGCTTAAGCCGGACAGGTCCCCGTGTAGGGACTCTGTGCCAGCAGCAGGGTATGGGATTCCGGTGGAGCACAGATCGGCGTTCTGTACTTGCGCGGTGTTAGGGTGGACTCGCCCACGCGGTGCTTGGCGAGCTTGATGGGAGCGGCGGCCCGGGCGTCGTCCGCGCGTGGGCTGCCGGTGCATGACGTCGTCGTCGGTTGATGGTGCTCTGGGTGAGAGGAGCACCATGTCGTACTCGTGCCCTAGAGACATGAATTCTAGGCTCCCGAACCAGACGATCGTCCCGAGACGCAACGATCACACGGGATCTACCATCCAGAATCTGGTGGGATGACTAAGCTGACACGCAGAGGCCCCTACCTGGCGCGCCAACTGTCGGTGTTTCAGAACCGGGGGTCCTTAACCGACTAGTGAATTTGTGCTGCGTGCTCCCAATTCCGGATGGTGATGCAAAGAGACACAAGGTTTATACTGGTTCGGGCAATGGATGCCCTATGTCCAGTCTGAGAAGATGTTCTTGTATTCCTTGCACCGGGGTGCTCGTAGTAGGGGGTTACAAGCTAGGCGAGAGAGAGAGAGTTCGTCCTAGGTCTCTGTGAGGGGAGGTGATATGAATTACAGAATGAGGCGTGTTGTTCGTGCGAGTATTCGTGACTGTATCCGCCGTCCTCTAGAAATGGTCCTGGCCGCCTTCTTTTATAGCCGCAGGGAGGAAACCAGGAGTACATAAGAGAGCTACACGTGGAGCAAGGACTATTCGATGACGTATTTACTCCTGGAGCAGCATGGCGTCATCGTGGGAGTTCCCGTAGATGTCTAATCGGTATGGTCTCCACTGCAAGTAACATGCTGCGCATTTGTTGACTTGGTGGATTGCAGAGGCTCGGCGGCCATCGTAGCCGGTCGTGCCGAGGCCTGTCGTGCCGAGGCCTGCCGGGCCAAGGCCTGAGGAGTGACCCAGGTGCAGATGCGGGTCCCAGTGGTCATCAGGCGGAACAGTGCGAGACGTGCGCCTACAGGATACGGTACCTGTGTTGTGAGTAGGGATGGTAAAAAAGGTGATCAGACCGTTGTCCCGTCGCTCCTGTTGCAGCGCACTGTCGATCGTGGCTTACGTAGCGGGTGCAGCTGAGCGCATTAATCAGATGCGACAGCCTGCCAGAGAGACCTTTGAGGCGGAGGCGACGAGGTTGCGGTACGAGCCCGACCTCGGGCGAGGCAGAGCGCGGCCAATTCGTCCGAGGCCCTACCGGGGGGTCTCGGGCGAGACGGATAGGCGAGGCGGAGAAAGATCAGTGAATCTGAGGCCCCGTCGAGGGGGCTCGGGCGAGACAGAGCGGTCGGTCCGCTGATTCCGAGGCTACAGGAACCTGTTCTGACTCCCCACATTGCGATGTCTTTGGTGCAGGAGCTAGGCAGCACAGTGGTCGGTAACCCCTGCTCTGTGCCGTCGCAGATGGCAGGAGGTTGACGCGACTGGCGTGTAGTCGGTCACTTTGCTGTACTGTGCCATCGTGCGTCTATCGGAGTGGTTGGGCGCTTGGATGCGACGTTCGGTCAGAGCAGTTCGGTCGAAGAGGCGGTCACGGGGCTGGTCCCGAGCCGGCCTTGCGCGAATCGGAGAATCGGCACTTCTTCCGAGGCCCCGGACGAGGGGGGCTCGACGAACGGGCCTCGACGAGGGGGCCTCGGCGAGGCGGTCTTGGACGAGTCGAAGAATCGTTTGCTTCCGCTGGGGCTCGGCGACGGGGTCTCGGGCGAATCGGAGATTTCGGCCGAGACCTCGTTTGTTTATTCCGTTGGTTCTGTTTTTAGGGTCTAAGCAGTTTTTCGATCTTTGCTTGGGGTACCCCATTTTCTGGTATCCGACAGACACGCATCCTATAATTGTATTTTTTTAGACGGAGGGAGTAACATGTATGTTTAACTCATACATGCAACAATTTTATTTCTAAGAAAGTCCCACGGCTCGGAGTCTTCTTCTAGTTTATATAAGCCGGCAGCAAGGATGCAAGTTCAAACTTTGGGTCATTGGATCGACCCACAAAATTGAATCAAATGAACTAGAATGGTATTTTCGTAGTTTGAGAAAAGTGGAAAAATAAACTAGAATGGCACTTGACTGTAATTTGTTTGCTGACAAAAAACACTATTGCCTACCACTTGCATACCTAGCCGGTAGGTTCCGGATCTTGGAGCATCTCCAACAAATTGGCTAAAACGTTTTGTAATGCTAAATATGGCTATTATTGACAAAAAAACGGAAGGACGGGCCTGGTATAAGCGGTAGAGTCTTACCGCTTGTGACCGGAAGGTCCCAGGTTCGAGTCGCGGTCTCCCCGCATTGCACAGTCGAGGGTAAGGCTTATCACTAACACACTTTCTCAGACCCCGTACAGAGCGGAAGCTCTCTGCATTGGGTACGCCCTTTTGACAAAAAAAATGACTCCAACAGATTATGTAAACGCCTTTCTAAATTTAGTCGTTGTCTATTTCTGAAAATTCGGTCGCTAGATTTGGACGACCAGAGTCGCTGGCTTTCCGACCTTTTCCCGCACGGCGCATCATCCCCACATGAACGTGCAGTTGCCAGAGCTGCTCTGGACTCCAAAGAATGCTACTCCTCATGCTAGCCGACTGCTACACCGGCATGCGCTCGCGTGGCCGCTGCCAATGCCAGACCTAGCTAGCGCGGCGCTGGCGGCGTGCACCAGCTGCAGTCCTGCACCCTTGAGGCCCTGTTTGGAATGGAGTATTTTCATAGGAAAAGTGCAGGAAACAAAATTGTTGTGAATCAAAGTCCAAGACAATGTGAACAGCAGACTTTGACTGGTGGCCAATTAAATGAAGAGGAGAAAGTCTAAGAGTTCAAACAGTGTAACTTTGTATTCATCTCAGCCTCCTTTGCTATAAATAGGAGGTCACTTTCAGCATTGTAAATCATCATAGAAGAAAGTGAAATAAAGAAAGACTCCTTCCTCTTCTACATCTCTCTGTTCTTGTGCTGTGTGTGCTTGTGTGCAATTCAGAGAACACGATTCCTAACACGTTATCAGCACGAGCTCTGCCGAGCTAAGAGGGTAAGAAGGTAGGAAATCGGTTCTTTCACATGCTTGTTCATTCCTACATGATATGCACCTCTGTACATGAACAAGAACACGCTCTAACACAGACACACATTACCCACTGTGTCGCTGGCGCATTGGCAGCGCCCGGTGACATGAAGGCGGCTCAGCCGCCGCCGCCATCCTATTGCCGGAAGCGACCTCGCGGGTAAGTCATAGGATAAGATGTATACATGATAAGTAATGATAATGATAAATCAGTCCGAGCACTCATTTTTATGGTATTAGCATGGTCAAGTAGAAAATTAGAGAAATAATTCATAAGTCATTCTTAATTTCAAGTCAAAACATACATTTGATTAGTGTAATTACACCTAGTAATCGTTGTTAAGATTATCTTTATATTTAGACATAAGGGATATTACTAAGGAAGATTGAGGGCAGAGCTCGTTCTACCTTCGTAATTGGACCCTACGTGCGCCTATATTCGGAGAGTAGACTACAAAAGACTCAACGGAGTGTCACATCTGCGATCTACCACATGACCCGAAATATAGGGTGTATCCGTAGGTAAACAACGTATAAGCACCACACGTACACAATGTCGACCACCCACCCCGTGTACTTTAGAGTGAGCGCTATATGAACTTGTGCATAAACATAATGATAAACCAGCTATACTAAGTATATAATAAAGTAGGCGATGAACATCGTTACCCAGTGTGTCGCAGGCTGCCGCTGCAGCCCCAACAGCGCGAACGCGCGGGCGCCTCCCGCCCCACCGGCGCTGCTGCCGGCCTCCCAGCCGTTACAGCAAGCGGCGTGTGCACGGGCTGCCCTCCTGGCTGTCCGACGCCGCTGCCCAGTCCCCTGGCGCGGGCGCGCGGGCGCCCTTGGCCCCGTCGCAGCCCCCTGGCCACCGGCGAGCGCGTGAAGAGCGGTGCAGGCATGGGCCCTGCAGGCCGTGGCTAGCCGCCGCTTTCCTCTTCCTTTTCCTGCTGTGCGTTCCTATAGAGACGAACACGGGAGGAAGAAAGAGTGCGAGTCTATGCGATGCCCTGTTTTCCAGCTGCACGCCAAAGCGTTAATGCAATGCCTTCTTTCCAAAGCATGCAAGCAGCGTGAAGGCAGCGAGCGCGTGCACCAGCGAGCTGCATGCAGAGTTAATGCAGCGCTTGCACGCAGCATGCTGGCAGCTGGAACGATGCGGCGCATGTAGGAAAGCCGCGTTGTGCTAGAGGTTTCTTGGTTCTGATGAAACCTATAAATAGCAAATAAATAGCAGCGACCTGAAGTCTACTGCACTATGCGGACATATAGCTCAAAGTCCGTAAAAATAATAAGGGGCCTGAAGCGCACCGTGGCCCTCTTCTCGTAATCCATACTTTTGAGCTTGTTTTTTAAATTAGAGTAGTATTTTTCTCTCGCAACAAATCAGTCAGTCAGAACAGTATTTCAGTTTGTTTTTTCTACGAAGCGAACGGGACCTATATCTTTTTATATTATTGCACTTTATTTTTTGTAAATTATTCAATGCATTTATTTAAATTTTACATATTTACTTTATTACAATTTATATTATTTAATCACAAAGTAATCATGAAGATTACACCTGAGAAATTTTTGTATAGTCATCAAGACTCGGCCTGTTCACTGGTTAGTTTCTGGGCTAATAAGCCCGACTGGTGCTGGTTTGTTCTGAGAGGAAAACACTGTTGGCTGGCTGATATGCCCTGACTGAAACCAACAAGTGAACAGGCTAACTGTGCAGAGTCGTAATCCTAAAGATTACGCACCGACATTCACTAACCTTGTGCATTAATTGTGCAGGCATGTCGGACATCGCAAAGAGGGAGTTCGAAGCGCTTGCCGTGGACGACAGCAACAACCTCACTTGGGCTACCGACGTCGAGATCAAACTCGACGGCATGAGCCTCAATCATACCATTGTCCAGCCTGAAGCTGGCAACGATGAACGCACAAAGCCTGATAAAGCAAGGGCGTTGCACTTTCTGCGACACCATTTCCATCCAGACTTGAAGTCTGAGTATATAACGGAGAGAGATCCATTGGTCTTATGGCAGTCCCTGAAGGACCGCTTCAGCCAACAGCTTACAATTGTGCTCCCTAGAGCACAGCAAGACTAGATCAACCTACGCTTCTAAGACTATAAGTCTGTGGCAGCGTACAACTCTGCTTTGCACAGGATTGTGACTAAACTGCGTCTATGTGGCCAGAAGATCACTGGCATTGATATGATCGAGAAGACTCTATCCACCTTCCACCCTGGCAACATAGTACTGCAACAGCAGTATAGGAACTCAATGTACACCGAATACTCTGAGTTAAGTGAAGTACTATATGTTGCTGAGCAATTGTGGCAGAACCGCCCGAAATAACACGCTTTCGGAGGCACTCGTCTTCCACTAGACACTTAGCACCTTGAAAGTGAGCTATGTCAGACAGTTCCGTCGAGCGCAAGGGAGAACTTAAAACAATCCACGTTTTATCGTCAGAATCCAATAATGAGTACGAGCTTACAATACTTAGTCCATTCCATACAACAAATGTTCTTGAAAAATATTTATTACACTACCAGAGTTCAGAGTGCGATAATTAAACAGCGGAATGAAGATAAACATATAGCGGAAATAATACAAAGATCCGTCTATACCCACCAGAAGAATCCTCCACACAAGAGCTACTCCTTAAGCTACACCTGCAAAAGGAGTAAAATAAACCCTAAGTACACAATATACTCGCAAGACTTACCTGACTAGTGGAAATAGTTTCCCAACTCTCAAGGATATAATAGGTAATATGGGTTTGTTATTTTCTTTTTGTTTGCGGAAAGCATTACTAATAGTTCATCTTTACAGTCAAGTTTTATTAGCAGTCATGATTACTTTATTAGCTAACCATTCTAGAAAAGCACTTGTTGTACTTTTAAGTAAGGGTTAAGCAATTAGAACCATTTTACCATCTTTCATCTTTCAGTTCTTACTACGGTGCTAGACCATAGCCAAGTCGTACCGTCTCACGGAAATGGCGATTCACGAACCAATGTATCACAGCTGGGTACCCTGAACACGCCCCGTTGGTATCCCAGACACAAACAAGACCAACCCATTTCAGTCCTGTCATGAGGTCCAGGTCCCCATCCAAACTTGAACTCCAAGCTCCCACACTTGAGACCCGGTCTCAGTATGGTGCTTAGACCTCCACCTTTCCCCGCCTCCAATCAGTCGGTCCGGAAAGAGTCGAAACCCACGACAAGAGCGTAACGAGCCTTCCCGCTCCCATAAGCAAGTATGTGCTCAGGATAATAAGTATGTGACCTAACTACCATCCACAGCCACGGGCAATCCTTAAGCGACACGAACAGGGAAAACAGTGTAACCAAGCTAAACCTCATTGGCCGTGGGACACAATCTGTTACACCCACCAATACCTATACCATATCCTTGCCCTGTCAGTATTTTTTCTTTCATCATTTTATTATGAGAGTAATAATAATCCCCTATTGTGAGCAACGGTAGGTTACTCACGCTACCGATGACCTAAGCATAGCATATACTCGAACCTGCACTAGTAAGACTCTTAGGATAGATGTATCTATGCATGTGGTTTTCATAAAATTCCTGTAGCGTAAATGCACTACACATATATATACGGTGAATTATAAAATAGAGGTTATGCACCTGGGCTTGCCTTGGGTAGACGCGGTGTCAGCTGAGTCAGTCAGTGGCGGCTCCGGGACTTCTCCTGTACGAGAATCTCCTCCTCGTACTCCTCGACGATCTCCTCAAACTCGTGATCGCCGGTAGTCACGATCGCCGCCAACTCGTTCTCTACAGGCATGCGATGAAGATACAACACTTAGTATTCAGGCAACAATAACTCTTTAGACTAAGAATGCACATACCAAGCTACTAAACTAGCTCTAATGACTAAGATGCTAAGCTAACTATCATCTTCATCAAGCAAGGTGTTGGATTCAACTAACAAACACTCAGTTTTACAATTTAAGGATATATCTTTATTTCTACTAATGTTTTAATATATATTGAAACAAAGAGCATTTAACTACCCTAATGTTTAGTCTATTCTAAGGCTACAAAAATTACAGTGAGCACACAATAATACAATGAAGCTACTATAAATTTTTAGGACTAAATCTATCAATAATTTACCACAAAAAATCCTACAATAATTAACTTAATATTATTAAGCATCCTCAAACGATTTAATAGCTCCTAATGTCAACACGTATAAACATAAACTAAATACACCAACTGATAGAGCATAATTTTAGGAACCTAATAAAATTTGTTTCATAATTTTTAGACACCTACATGATTTTATATGATTTAACAAAGATCAGTTCAAAAATTAATTTAAAAAACCATTGCTAATTCCTTATGAAAAAGAAAACTAAATCTCCCGCGCGCCCACACGCGCGGCCCGCGCAACATAGCGCGCGCAGCGGCCTACTGGAGCGGCCCATGCGAGGCCAGCCCGCTCGCGAGGCGGCCTGCGACGGAGGAGTCCCACGCGCGTTGGAGATTTTACAAAAGAGACCTTGAACTCCTCCTAATTTATAACTAAGTACTAACACTATTTTTAACTCTCTCAGACCTTCTCACTTAACCCTCTGACTTTTTTCTAATTCACCCGCGCGCACCCCCAGCGACTCAGCGCAAAGCGGCGTGGCGGGCGACGACACGGCGCGACCGTGCTGGCCACCAGAGGCTCACGCTGGCCCGTCGGTCGGGCCGACCTTCAACTATGGTCCAACCGCCTACACCAAGCAGCAACGCAGGGCGGTAGGACGCGCTGGAGCGAGCTGCAGCGATGCGCGGCCGTCCGTGGTGGCAGTGCAGCTGTCCCGGCGATCCAGAGCACCTAAGAACCTAACTGGCTAGCGAGGGAGCATCAGTAGACTACCATGGACCTAGCCGAGGTGATGGTTGGGGTAGAGGATGGCGGAGGAGGTGTGGCCACGTGCGGTCGAGCCGTGCGGCGGCGCACCGTGGTGGCACGGTCGCGTCAGCGGCGACGGGGAAGCGGTAGCGGTTCCACTGGTGTGCACAAGGTGGAGAGGGAGGAAAGACAAAACTAGTGGTGTAGGTGAATTGGCTCAGGAGGGACGGTAGGAGGGCTGCCCTCGTCTATGGCCGGACGTGGCCTTATCGGCACGGCGGCAGGAAAAACGCCAAATTAGAGCTCGACCGGGCGCCATTCAAGGCGGGGTGGGGTCGGGCAGCAATAGGACTTGATGGCGGAGACCCAGGCGTGTGGAATTGAAAGGAGATGACCACTCACTGGTCAATTGCGTGGGCGCGACTTCGACGGTGGCAGCAGAGAGAGAGAGAGACGGGCCGGTAGGTGGCACAGCACGTCCTCACCTTGGCGGGACGTGCTCGGTGCGCCCGGGAAGGCATGCGCGCAAAAGCAAAGGACAAGCACGCGCGTCCCTGATCGGCCATGGCCCGCTCATCCCCGACCGGCCAACGCCCGCACGGCGCAACACCATAAATGGCAAGGGGATGGCGAGCATGGCCACAAGCGCGCGGCAGTGGCGGCCTCGAACAGGGCCAGCAGCGGCGCAGAGGTGCAGAGAGAAGCACGGACGTGACGGTGAGGCGACGGCACCGGCAGTGACTACGTCGTGGCGCGGGGCGGGTCGGCAGTGCGGCAGTGCGGCGGGACAGCCAGCAGCGCCGCACGGCCACGCAAGCGGCGGCAGCGGCTCCGCGCGGTAGAGGCCAGTGGCGACCAGGCCAGAGGCAGCCACGGCCGGCCATGCGCGGCAGCGCGCGCACGCGCGAGCGACCATCGCGGCGACGTCGTGATCCCGAGCGTGGTGACCGCGTCCACCCGGCCAACCAACCCAAAAACATGTCGTGCACGTATTTTAAAGCACCTATAACAACTAAACGGTTGCTTCTAGACCTAAACCATCTTCACCATGCTTAAGATGACATATGAGACTACCAAACCGAGCTAAAACATAACACATATTCTTAACCCGATTTCACAAAATAAATTGCCAAACATGGCATTGTCTAGCTATCTATATACTTAAAAATCTTCTAAGTCTATGAGTCGAATTTGATTCCAAGTTGCATTTCTAGGCTATTAGAAATGTTAGCTAGCAATGTTATTTTTTAAAGCAAGTATTTTATTGTCATCTACAAAGTTTATATTCTAAACTTTATTTAAGCGCCACATATATGTTCTATAGTATTTCATCCTATTTTTTGGTACCATTTTTTTGGTATGGCCTCCTCTAACTAATTCCGTGAATGTGAAAACTATTTCTATTCGTCTCTCTACAACTTCTTGTTTTTTATATATATATAGTAACATACGTAGGCTGTTTTGAGGTAATCTAGATAGGTACGAATCCAAATCCTAATCAAATAGATCCTTTAAGTCTTGAGTAACCCGAGTAAGAATCCTAATCCTATCCCACTCTCATTTATATGACCCGAACGAGTTAGAACAGCTCGTGTCTCGTGATGATGGATATCAATTCTAAGATGTATTAAATCGTGCCTTCCGTATGTAGACTCATGAGTCACGTTTATACGAGTTAGATTCTAATATTAAAATACTATATTAAGGAGTGTTCAATTTTTTTTTTAGCCGTACGTATGTGAGAGGTTATGGTTTTGTTTATTCCTCCACACGCTTTAATAAAAAAAATGATTCCGATTCGGTGAGATCTTTTTTCTGCCGACCCTGCCTCCGCTTTTATAGTCTTATGGTTTATTGTTTCCAAAAAGTAAATATTAAAAATAATAAATACAGTATATTACATTCATAATAAAGAATATGTTTTTATACGTTAAAAATAAATACACTATTCAAAGACCTGATTAGGATCATCCGATTTCTTTTTGTCTTATGTTCTTTATCATAGAATAAGAATAAACAAGATATAGGGACTAAAATGAAGAAGCTCCCCTCGGCCCTCACTCTATGTCCGTTCCTGTCTGGGACTGGGAGTCGGTTTGCCGCTGCTTTCTGTATTGCTCCCGCTCTGCCCCTCGCGCCATGTCCGTGCCCGTCTGAAACTCAAGAGTCATTATGCCGCTCCTTTTTGTTTTGCTCCTGTTCTGCACCATTCTGGAGTTGATAGTCGTTCTGACTTTTGTTGCCATTCCGCATGGTCAGCCATTTGTTTTCTGTTTCCACACCCACTCGCAAGCCGCCCCGCCACGGACGCATCCTCCTGGTGGCCCTTCGCTGTGCGGGCTGCTAGACCATCGTCACCAGCGCCTGTTGGATGCATAATCGCCACCAGATTGAGGGATTTTTTTTTTTTGCATACAGAGCGGAGTCAAGTGGTGAGGGGTGAGGGGTATGAGTGGTGGGGGCCGGGGATGACACTGTCTGTCAAAAATCGAAATGGTTGGGATGCAGGGTCACGGGATCTATGGGTATATTTCCAACTGGGATGTCTATGCCTCTCAGCAACTGTGAACCAAATGAGCTAAGAGGTTGTTTTGTCCTGCAAATTCCATGAACCAAACACTACCTTAGAGTTGGAGTCGTCCATGGATTTGACGCCAGGACAGAGTTTGGATTTGGAGCCACGTGTGGCAGACAGATGGAGTCTCGGCCCGCCATTTCGAAGCGACGAAGCTGCATACACGCATGCCATCTAGACCAGGCCGCGAGCATAGTGTGTCGCGACTAGGGAAAGTTAAGGCTGCATATTGTCTCTTTCCTGCAGTGCGCACATCCCATGCACATCTAAAGGTGCAAGGGGTGAGAGCACATGCCCCTAAGGGCAAAAATTCCGCCTTCACAGTTTTTGTCCAAACACTAAACGAAGCACATAGAGTTAAAATTGCAAAAAATAAAAATAAAATTACTCTTTTCATGTTATAGCAATCAAATCAATACCTGTACTAAAATTTAGGTTTTGTTGATTTATTGGGTGATGATTTTATTGAAAAAGATCGTTCTCACAGTGGGCTTGTTCGGCTGACTCCAAACCCGGCTTGATCCGCTTCTTTTTTCATCCGGAACAGTGTTTTTCTCTCACAGATTCAGCCGTGAACAGTAAAATTCAGCCGCTACTGTGTTCCTTTTATGTCAGCCGAACACAGCCAGTATCTTTTTCACTCAGGACTGGGTATCCATGCCAGGTGTCATATCAGTGGCTTCAGGGCTATTTATGTTTAGCATATGCCAACTCTGATCGAAATCTTTGAAGATGATTCCGTATTACAATTTGGTGGACGAACTTTAGGACATCCTTGGGGAAATGCACCTGGTGCAGCTAGCAGCTAATCGTGAACTATTAAGGATTTGCACAGTCATTGTACACATTTTAGGAGACACACAAACTTTGTGCCCGTCTCTATTATCCTAGGGCCAGACTCAAGAAATCTTTTTATTTTTAAGTACAGATGTAGAAAACAACTTTTACTCAGAGTTCGGAGATGGCGCTAATCGAAGGGTGGTGGTTGACTTTTCATCATTGGTGACGCACATGTGAAGTGAGGCAGCGTTGAATCGGTGGGGTTGGGCCGGGTGGGGGATCGATCCTTTTCTTCTCTCGTGTGTTGGCAGCATAACAAATTAAAACCACGTCCTCGCTCTAGCTCAGTATTATCGGTTTGTTTCACGATCTAAGGCAAACGGTGCATACAGCAGTGGAATAAATCCACATTACTTTCCTTAACTTTTGCAAAAGTCTGTTTTTCTTCCTAAACTCTAAAATCAGGTAAACCAACTCCCTAAACTTTTAAAACAGATCGTTTTACCTCTATGGCCGGTTATAAGCGGTTTTCAAAGACGATTTTATCTTTATCTTTTTTATTTATTTTAGCTGAATCTTTGAAAAAATATAGTAAATCACAAAAAAATTATAAAATAAAAAATCCAATTTTGTTGAACTCCGGTGAACATATAATATGGTATGCTTTAGCATAAATTTTTTGCTATAGCTCTAGATCTATGTTTTTCTGTAATTAATTCATAGCTGCAGTTTCTATGGTCCAATTGTGGTGAAATTTTTATTGTGGGCTAATTATTGTATGCTTGAACTGTAGTAAAAATTTCATACTAATTGAATCATGTGTAACTTAGTTATAGATTTATAAATACTTTTTAACAAGCATACACCTAAATAAATATATAACTAAGTTATACATGATCCAATAAGTATGAAATTTTTACTATAGTTCAATCATACAATAATTAATCCATCATAAAAATTTCACCATAATTAAACCATAGAAACTGCAGCTATGAATTAATTATAGAAAAGCATAGATCTAATGCTACTACAAAAAATTTGTACTAAAGCATACCATATTATATGTTCACCGTGTAGATCTACTCATGTGGAGTCCAACAAAATTAATTTTTTTATTTTATGATTTTTCTTTGATTTACTATTATTTTTCAAAGATTCGGCCGAACAAAAAAAGACAAAACCTCCTTTGAGTACCGCTTATAGCCGATTATGTAGGTAAAACAAACGGTTTTAAAAGTTCAAACAGAAAAAATAGACTTTCGCAAAAATGGAAGAACTAACGTAGACTTTTTCCTACAGCAGTCCTTGCGGGTGTGCAAAATATCGATCGGAAGCCTGTTTCTTCCGGCTTTGTGTGCGTGTGTATACAGGTCCGGCCCTAGGGGGCGAGAGGGGCAGCCGTGTCCGAGGCCCAGGGAGCCAATGGCCTATGCATACATTAATACTATTCAGTATCATTTGAGCCCAGTAACATGGAGTACGCAGCCTAGTAAGATACGTCAGACCAGATCACGCTCCGCGCGACGCGACTCCATACGCCAATCACGCTCCGCGCGACGCGACTCGTCTCCGACTTCTCGGTCCGGTTCAACTGTTGGCCTTCCTCACGCGGCAAGGCAGAGCGAGACGCCGGCCGGGCTTCGGGCACGTCTGCACGTGATCCGCAATTCCGTGTAGGGCCTGGTCTACGACGACGTATTCTAGCAGGCAGGCGGCAGCAACCAGCCGACGCTACCCTATTTTATGTAATTGAGTATTTATACTTTTGTGATTGATTAATCAGTGATTTAGAGACCTAGACATCATTTGGGATTTGCAAATTATGATTTAGTTGAGTATTCAATTATTTAATCTGCTAGGCACTTGACTCCCCAAGGTAGTGTATAATTGTTTAGTTTTTATGAATTTTCTTGTCTAGCGTACTGATATTATTTGAAATCGCAGTTACTAATTGTTTCTCTAAATTTTAAAAAAAGTACCATGTCATCATCAAGAAATATGCTTCTGACAATGACAAATGAAAGTATACTTCTACATTGAGAAGCGATTGTTGGATGAGATTGATATTGACACCATAACCGATGACTTCGCCTCGAGGAATGTTAGGAGAAAATTTTGAGGTAACTTAATATATATACTAATTATTTCAAATGAATATTGCTTTTACATTCAGTTAATTACTTATTAGCCGTAATAAACAATTTTAGCAATGAGTAATACTAGTAGTATTATTATGTCTATAAAAAAATTAGTTTCTTTCTGGGTAAATCTATACCTAATAATAAAGAGTCAAAATTTTAACCTATTTTTTGTACTATTTTTTTTGTATGGCCTTCTCTAACTAATTTCATGAATGTCAAAACTATTTCTATTCGTCTCTCTACAACTTCCTATTTTTTATATATATAGTAACATACGTAGGCTGTCTTGAGGTATAGGTACGAATCTAAATCCTAATCAAATAGGTCCTTTAAGTCTTGAGTAACCCGAATAAGAATCCTAATCCTATCCCACTCTCATTTATATGACCCGTACGAGTTAGAACAGCTCGTGTCTTGTGATGATCAATATCGATTCTAAGATGTATTAAGGGAGAATTATCTATTTGGCACTGAAACAAACCGGTGTTTCATATTTGGCACTAAAAATTTTGAACTTTCTTATCTGGCACTAAATTGAAATTTTCTTCCGTAAATAGCACTACCGTCTATTTTCACCTGTAACGATGTTAAGTGGCTTGCAAAATGACGTAAGTGCCCTTGTTTGTAGTAGGCGTTTCGTGCACGCACGCACGTTGCTGCTACCTCTACACGCATGCTGCTGCTGCTGCACAAGGCTGCTTGCCGCGTTCATCATGACCTTGGACTCGTTGAAGCTGAGCACGTCGTCGCCGTCAAAGTAGTAGGCCAGCTCACTCTCGCTGCTGACGGTCGACTCCAAGGAGGAGACGTCGCTGGTGGGCGAGTTGCTACTCCACGCTGGGGTGGTGTCGCTGTCATCGTCGCTGCAGGCACTGTCATTATTCTGAGCGCAGGTTGCTGGTGCCGCAGCAGGTGCTGGCCAAGCGCGGCTGCGGCTGCCACGCACTGGATGGCCTTGGGCGACATGGCTGCGGGGGGCAGGTCGAACGGGAGGCGGAGCGGGAAGTTGAGATCCACCGCGGCCGCCGATTCCTTGAGGCAGAGCAGCGCGGCGTCGTAGGCGCGCACCGTGGCCTCGGCGGGGGAGTGGGAGCCGAGCCATATCAGCTGCCGGCGGCGAGCCCAGGGCGTGCAGAGAAGCCACAACTGGCGGCGCTGGATCCGAGGAACGGCCGCTAGGCGAGGTCCTGTCCTTGCCAGCGAGCTTGGTGCTCTAGTAGTAGAGCCCGCCGGCCTCCACGTGCAGGCGCGTCACGAGCCACGCGAACTCGGTGGCGTCAAGGAGCCCGTCGCCGTCCGTGGCCGCCGACGCCACCAGCACACGTCAAGTAGCAGCAGCGTGCGTGCGTGCGTGCCCTCGTCCAGTCCCCCTTTCCCCTCGACGGCGCCGTCAACCACGACGGCCACCACCTCCCGTTGTTCGTCGTCCAGGTCACCGAACTCACCGACGGCGTCTTCCTCGGCTTCGCCTACAACCACGCGCTCTCCGACGGCACCGCCTTATGGAGATTCATCAACGTATGGGCGGGCATCGCGCGCGATAGCCTCTCTGCCTCCCCCTCGGCCTCGGGACCGGAGGAGCACAAGCACGCTCTAGCTCCGCCGCCCTTGTAGGAGCGCTGGTCTCCCGACGGCCTGACGATGCCGACGCCGACGCCGCCGGTCGTGCTCACGTTCCCCGACCTCACGGGGCACATCGAGAGGCTGCCCCCGCCGCCGCTGTGCGAGCGCATGCTGCAGGTTCTCGACCCACACGCTGGAGGCGCTCAAGGACCGGGCGCGGGAGGAGCTCCTGGCGGCCGGGGACGCGGCCGGCGCGACGGCCTTCACCAAGTTCCAGGCGCTCAGCTCGCTGGTGTGGCGCTGTGTCACCCGCGCCCGCCGCCTGCCGCCCGACCAAACAACCTTTTGTCGCGCCGCCATCAACAACCGCACGCGCCTCCACCCACAAGGAGCCGCCACCATCGGCTGGCGAGGCTGCCGCACCACCTCCGCCACATCGCGTGTTGGCCGGAGGGTCGCGCCGCCTCCACCATTGCGCGAGCTGGCCGGAGCTCCGCACGGTGAAGAAGCTCGCGGGATCCTGGGTCTGACCAAATTGCACGCGTGAGTAACAGGGGGAGTATATTGGACATACGGAAACCAAATTGACAAGGTCAAAGCAGTCAACTAACAGATGGACGGTGAAAATAGACGGAAGTGCTATTTACAGAAGGAAATTTCAACTTGGTGCTAGATAAGAAAGTTCAAAATTTGGAATGTCAAATACGAAAGAATGATTTATTTCAGTACCAAATAAATAATTGTTCGAAAGAATGATTTATTTCAGTACCAAATAAATAATTGTCCCATGTATTAAATCGCGCCTTCCGTATCTAGACTCACGAGTCAGGTTCATGCTAGTTAGATTCTAATATTAAAATACTATATTAAGGAGAGTTCGATTTTTTTTCAGCCGTACGTATGTGAGAGGTTATGGTTTTGTTTATTCCTCCACACGCTTTAGTAAAAAAATGATTCCAGTTAGGTGAGATCTTTTTTTCTGCCGACCCTGTCTCCGCTTTTCTTATATAACTAAAAAGAATAAAGTGTTGATATTTTTTGGTACGACATTTATTTTGGTTCGTTCGTCTACTCACGTCTGCGATCCCACGACATCTCCCACATGCTATCCATATACACTTTGCATGTTTGCATGCACCAGCATACATGGCAACGAGCAAAAGAAAAGAGAATTAATACAGAAGGAAAGAGAATTAAGACAAAATGAACATCTTTGCATTTCTAAGAACCTTACCAAATCTGCCTATATTTAATTACTTTCCCTCTTTGCATTTGCAAAAGGAACAACTTTTTCCTCCTTTCATTTGGTTTCACGCTCACGTGTTCCATCGCCCTCGCTTGCTGTTTCTCCTACAACTAAAAAGAACAAAAGTAAGATAATTTTTTTGTGCGACTTTTTTTTGAGTCGCTCCTCCCTTCTGGCCATGCGATACCCTGCGCAATAGAAAAAGAAACTGTCATCCCTGCGATGCCCGCCTACTTTGAAGAAAATAAATCAATCACCTGAGGCCACATGCATGGAAGGAAACAATAATCATGCATGGAAGGAAATAATCATGCGGTGCCCCTCTCTCGCTCGGTCAGATATCTTTCATCTCCACGTAAACCGGATCGTATGATATTGTCCATAATTTAGAGGGTATTAAATTTAGGCAGGGTGCATAATAGGCCACCTAGCTTTAATCTTACAACTTCTACCTCTTTATGTGTTAGTCTTTGCCAATGGTATAATGTATTCGCAAAGCTCAAGCAAGACAATTGGCAAAGATTAAGCAAAACGACTCAATGAGGTTGGCCCTTAATTTTAGTGTTTCCAGCATGCAGACCTGAAATTAAAAAGTGGCTGCTCCTTGAGAACATCAGTGGTGCCAAATAAAAGATGTGCATGTTATACATGGTGAGACTGGTGAACCTTCTGTAATTTCCTAAACGAATATTCCCATCATTAGTATATAGGTCCATTCCCCTACGTTTCTTCGTGCTCCCATTAGCATATAATATAAAAGTATTGTTGTGTTCATCACGACTTTCAGTTGACTACTCCCATTAGCATATACTTTCTCTGCCCTAAAATATAAGCCGTTATGGGATACGTGCAGGTCAAACTTTCTTAACTTTGACTAGTTTTGTAAAAAATACGTGCAACATTTATATCTCTAAATAAGGTTATTATAAAAATATATTCAATAGTCTATGTAATGATACTAATTATGTATTATAAATATTAATATTCTTTTATATATAATTGGTCAAAGTTAAAAAAAGTTGACTTCTCAAGAAGTGAGAATGAATTCTATATTAGGACAGAGGGAGTATATGAAAGCAGTGTTGAAAATATTTTAACAATCAAGTTCGTCTTTGTCTGATTGATAAGCTTAGAGATTATAATGGCATAAAAAATTTCGACTCTCATGGACACCCTCATGGATCAGTACAAAGCATCCCAATCCTACAGCATACACAAATGGCAACCTTAAAGTTATGATATTTTCAAAGGGTGAACAATAAAGACCATCTTAGACGTTCTGGCATTAGAGTATATTTGCGTAGGCACATAGGTATGGTGGTGCAAGTGAGCAGCCAGCAGGAGTCGAGTGTTAGTGGGTGTTTGGATCCTAGACTAAACTTTAGTCCCTATCATATTGAATTTTTAGATATCAATTAGGAGGACTAAACATGAGCTAATTATAAAACTAATTACATAAGTTGTAGCTAATTCGCTTGCTAGCGCCGTGTACAAGATGGTATGGATATGTGGTGGAACTCATTCGTGGATTTGTTGGCACACGAAAGAAATGAATATCGGAAATCTCTTCCTGCCGGTATAAAAACTGATCTTAGCCGCATCACGGAAAGATCTACACAGTAGAGTTTGTGAGCCTATGACGCCACGCTCTCTGTGACTGTGTAAATTTTACGAACTTAGCTTTTGGATTAAATATCACTTTAACATCGGTTATATACTTTTACAGTATTGTTATCTTATTATGCGATCTGTGTGTTTTTAGTATAAAAGTTTAGCTGTCCCGTAGCAACGCACGGGCAAAAACCTATTTACATATATACTCGAGCATGTGTGTACATGATTATATGGAGATGCAGCGGAACTTATTCATGGATTTATTGGCGCATGAAAGAAATGGATATCATAGAATTCTTTCTGCCGATATAAAATATTATCTTAGCCATATCACGAAAAAGTCTATACAGTAAAGTTTGTGAGCCTGCGACGTCGCGCTCTCCGTGACTGTGATAATTTCACGAACTTTGCTTTTTGAATTAAATGTAACTTTTACGTCGGTATTTAATTTAACAGTATTGTTATCTTATCGTGTGATCCGTGTGTTTTTAGTACAAAAAATTTAGTTGTCCCGTAGCAACGCACGGTCACGCTACCTAGTATAGTCTTATGGTTTATCGTTTCCAAAAGGTAAATATTAAAAATAATAAATACAGTATATTACATTCATAATAAAGAATATGTTTTTATACGTTAAAAATAAATACACTATTCAAAATAAATAATAGATCTTTTTGACCTGATTAGGATCATCCGATTTCTTTTTGTCTTATGTTCTTTATCATAGAATAAGAATAAACAAGATATAGGAACTAAAATGAAGAAGCTCCCCTCGGCCCTCACTCTATGTCCGCGCCTGTCTGGTAGTCGGTTTGCCGCTGCTTTCTGTATTGCTCCCGCTCTGCCCCTCGCGCCATGTCCGTGCCCGTCTGAGACTCAGGAGTACGCAGCCTAGTAACATACGCCAGACCACATCACGCTCCGCGCGACGGCAAGGCAGAGCGAGACGCCGGCCGGGCTTCGGGCACGTCTGCACGTGATCTTGGTATCAATCTTTTTTTCTTTTTCTCTTTCTAGGACGTTTCAATTTTCATCAAGAGAAAGAGATAGAGGGAGTCATTCATCACGCGTAGGAGTACCGTCCGTGAGTTTTCGTGTGTCACGCAGAGGGTCAATTTCTTTTTCCGTTTGGATGTCTTTTTTTCCAATTTTTTTTTGTCTTTTTTCTCCAATTCCAACATGTTCAATAAATATGAATGCGAAAAAAACTGATAGATGAATAATAAAAGTAAAAATAAAGAATAAAAGCAAGACAACAGGATTTGAACTCATAACCTTTCATTGAAAAAGAAATGTTTTCCACCATGAAGTTATTAATGTAATTTTTATTAAAAGCAAAACTCTTATAACCCGGTTCTATCGATAGTCCAACTAATCAAACTGTGAGACTAGATCATAAGTAGTTTGTAACCCAATGCGGTCTGTATATCCTCAATTATTGCACCGGTGCAATCCCCGAGTATGTCACGATGTGAAAAATTGAGAGAGGCCTCCTTTCATAATAATTGGACATACTAGCCCTAACATATCGATAACTATAACTCTACGCCAACTTGAATTACAAATTTTTATGTGTGTTAAAAAGAATTTGAAACTTGATATTTAATTGTACCAACAGATGTATGTACGAGCAAATATTTTTGTTCTTAGAAACGTGAGAATTATACATTGTCGTATTATTTAATTGTTGTGTTTTAGATGTCATATAATTGTCACAAAATAAAGTATAACAGTAAATTTAATAAAAAAGGAAAAACATAAGTAGTTATGCAGCATTTCCTCTCTCCGTTTTTCATAAACATTTGATACATTTTTTTCCATTGCAACGCACTGGTATATTTGCTAGTAAAAAACTCAAGACGAGCCATGTTTATATATACAACTCTTTGCTTCTAACTGCCTTATCCTTTTGTATACAGTTTCAAACTGAGACTTAAGGGATAGAACACGCGACCAAGACCTTACCCTTTTTTGAAAGTGACTGGGGGGCGAAGGATTCCATGTCTGATTGGTAGCCTGTGTAAGCCCCAGCGTGGCTGCGAGCGAGCGGCAACCATCACTGCCAACCAGTCGGATGGGATCCACCCTCCGACACCCCCACGGGCCATGGTACGAGAGAGAGAGAGCGCGCGTGGATGCCAGGATCGGTACTTTCGTTTCTTTTTCATTGCTTTGGTTCTGTTTTTTCTTTTCTTGCTTCCATTCTTTTAATTTTCCATTTTATTTTTTATTTTCTATGGTCTTTTGTTCTTCTCTTCAATTTATTTATATTTATATTTGCATTATTTATTATTTATTATTTATTTTTAATTTCTATTTCTATTTCTTTTCCTTTTCCTTTTCCTTTTCTATGGTTGTTTATTCTACTTTTATTTTGGTTATATTTTTTCTTTTCCTTTCTTATATTGTGTTTTATATATTTCTTTTTTCTCTTGTAATTATTTTTTTCTTTGTGTCATGTTTTTCATGTGTTTATTTTCTTGCTTCTTTTCTTTTCTTTTTTAATTTTAAATTTTTCTGATGGTCTTTTATTTTTCTCTTCATTATATTTTTTACTTCTTTTCAATTTACTCAAGAGTTATTTTTTCCTAAATTCCTTGATATACATGAAATGTTTATATAAATGTGTTGTTGCATGATGTGTTTTGAATATTCAGTTGTTTTTTCTTTATTTTTCTATAAAATTTGTATTCATGAGATGTTTCATTTATTTATCTTTATTATTCATGTAGTATTCATATGATGTGATATGTTCTATAGTATATTTTAGGCTGTCCAAATAGTATTATGCGATGCTCTTTTTAGTTTCTTTCTAGGTTTTTGTTCTTATTTGTTATTTTACTTTAATTAAGTAGTTTATTTTAAATTTTTATTTTTCATTTTAAAATTTCTACGTTCCATGAGATATATGTAATGTTCACGTAGTATATATGTGGAGTTCACGTTGTATACATGTGATGTTCTACGATTTATTCCGTGATGTTCACGCAATATACATGTGATGTTCTACAATATATTTTGGGATGCTCAGTTAATATAAATGGGATGTTCTAAATATATTTTCAGATGTTCAGTTAATATAAATGCATGTGATATGTTTGTTAGTATATGTTAGGTTATTCAAACAATATCATGTGTTGTTTTTTAAATTTTTTTCTCTTCATCATTTTACTTTAATTAAGAATTTTATTTTTTTATTTTGCTTTTATAGCACTCTTTCTTGTATTCATAGTTATACTTTATTTATTTATATTTCTATGCGTAGTGTATTTGTGAGATGTTCCATGGTGTAATATACGTTGTTCAAGTAGTATCTATAGTATGTTCCATGATGTATTTTCGATTGTTCTAATAGTACACATAAAATGTTTTGTGGAATATTTTTGCTTGTTCACATAGTATATCTATGGAATGTTCCACGGTGTTTTTTCATGGTTCATATAGTACATGAAATCTAATTATTAAAGTTTAGTTTTCTTTTTTCTCTCTTTATTTTGTTCTATTTAAGTTTTATTTATTTTTTGTTGTTGTGTATTTTACAATGATTATTATATTATACCCGTGTGATATATTCTGGGTGGAATATTTTTTTCCTCGGACTTAAATGGTCTGTTTAATTAATAACCCATAAAGGTTCTCTAGTAGCAACTATCAACTTGGTGTAGTAGTAAGTTATAAATTTCAGAAGCCATGGATCTTGTGTTATAAATAAAACTTGAAGTGAGCCAGGCCGAACTTCGAGTTTGTTTAATTGGTTTCTTAGGGCGTGTTTGGGCGTGTTTGGGACTGCTCCGCTCCATGTTTTTCAGCTCTGCTCTACGTTTTTTAGTCAAACGGTTTTAGCTCCACGCACTCTGCTCCAAGAAAAATGGTGGAGTTATGAGAGCACCTAAAGAGGTACTCCACAAACTCCAGTTTTTTGTGGAGCTGCTCCACGGTGGAGTTTATGGAGCAGAGTTTGTGGAGCAGTCCCAAACACCCCCTTATTCACTGGTTGCATCGCATGGCTTCACAGCGCATAGCATCCACGTGCCTAGTGCCAAGGCCCACCAGCAACGCCAAAGGGCCTGTTTGGTTCCCTACATCCACCTGAACCAGGCTGGTGGGATGCAGGGTGCCGCCGTTTTGGTTGTCTGCTCCTGCGGTTGAGCCAGGCTCTGCGCATTCAAAAAGCACCCCACAGCCAGGCTATGCGGAAACGAGCGGCGGTTTTTGCCGGGCCTGGCTCGCTTGGTGCACCTGCTTAGTGCTTACTCAGCTAATGATGCTATTAGTGTACGATTAGTAAATATCAAATGATATTAATGTCTCCGAGCTAGAACCGACTAGCACCCTGTTCGCTTGATCGTATCAGCAATGCTTATCAGTCATAATACAATGTTTTTCTCTCACAACAAAACAGCATCAGTCGGCTTATAAGTCACAGAAACTAGCGAACAGGCTGTAGCTAGCAAGTTGGGTTTTCATCATCGTTACATTCTCTTCATGTCGTTCCGAGCTAGCGATGAACTCCCCCTCCTCTTCCAAAGAGTGTACATCTATAAACTTATTTACATTTAAAATTGATTGACTCACTGAAAATTGAGATGAAGATGATGTGCTCTATTAAACTTTAATAGAGGGAGTAGACTACTGTTGAAGAAGTCGATCGAAGTCGTAGGCGAGACGACGAGCTGTCGCTGATGGCACTAAATGCTGCGGAGAGATTAGCGTCAAAGGGTGGCCTAGCACGCCTACCCATCTTCACTTCCGTCGGTAGTGGCCAAGCGATGCGCCAGGCAAGCCCAGCCGCCGCTGCAGACGGCATAGACTGCTGACAGTGACAGCCCCTCGATTTGGACTTAATTCTTCCAAGAAAAGAAGCCACAAGTTCTGACCATTTTTCTTTTTTTGACAAGAACATGTTCTGACCATTGACCAGCAGTCACCGCTGCGCTGCTTCCTGTGTGCTCTGCTCCTCGGTGCTTTGTTAGTCTAGAACCTCTAGTTTAGGTTTAGCAACAGATGGCAATAAACGTCGTCTGGGAATTATTGCTGCCTTCGCCATCATCCAACGCTCGCCCGTACAACGTTTATGGTTGAAAGCTACTACGACTCGATTCCACGGACAGAAATATCGCAAGTATAGGTCCACTCATTATTACCGTAAAAAGTTACATATATACGTCAATAATCCAGAGATGCTCGATCTTCGTCTATATATAAACACTAGACGCTAGTATTTCCTCCACACTGCTTAGGCAGATGATGAACAAGAAAGGCCTAATGGACATTGATATGGTCTATATTGCCGCCTTCATCATCCTCACATTCCTGAGCTCACTCTGTCGATCCGACAACCAGCTAACACAAACAAAGCCACTGTTGCCCAAAGACACGCTCATCTCGGAGGGCGGAGACTTTGCTCTTGGCTTCTTTTCCCCTACCAACTCCAGCAAGAAGCTGTACATAGGAATCTGGTACCACCACATTGCAGAACGCACTGTGGTATGGGTCATAACCGTGACAACCCAATCAAAACACTGTCAGCGAAGCTCGCCATCACCGGCAACTCAGAGCTGGTGTTGTCGGATTCCCAAGGCCACACTCTTTGGACGGCAACAGGAGACACAGGTGGAGGTGGCGCCGGAGCTTCCGCGGTGCTACTCAGCTCCGGCAACTTTGTCCTTCGGTCGCCGAACGGCACGGAGCTATGGCAAAGCTTCGATCACCCGACCGATAACGTTCTTCCAACCATGAGGGTACTGCTAAGCTACAAGGCACAACCGGCGACACACTTATTTGCATGGAAGGGCCCTAACGATCCATCAACCGGAGATTTCTCTCTTGGCATGGATCCCACCTCAAACCTTCAGCTATTCATTTGGAATGGGGCGTTGCCATACTTCCGTTTCCCTGTTGTTAATGGCAACCCGGTATCCGGTGGCATGCAACAAATCAATGGCGTCGACGTGATCTTGTACCAAACAACTATCAACACGGCGGACAAGTCGTACTATATGTACACCGTCTCGCCTGGCTCACCATACATCCGCATTTCGTTGGACTATACAGGCAAGGGGAGGCTCCTCGCTTGGAACAGCACCACTTCGTCATGGGCAGTCATCGTTGAGGTTCCTAATAGCTGTGGTCTCTACGCCTATTGTGGTCCGTTCGGCTACTGTGACCGCACGGAGGCAATCCCGACATGCCGGTGTCTTGATGGTTTTGAGCTCCTTGACAGTCTCAACTTCTCTAGAGGATGCCAGAAGGGAAGCACTGGAATGTGGAAAGGAAGACTATTTCATGGCCATGCCTAATATGAAGCTTCCTGACAAGTTCTTGCACATTAGGGATAGAAGCTTCGAGCAGTGTGCAGCTGAGTGCACTAGAAACTGCTCGTGTATGGCATACGCCTACGCCAACCTAACCAATGGTGATACTATGGGCGACACATCGAGGTGTTTGGTTTGGGCTGGGGATCTCATCGACATGGGGAAGCAAATCTTTGAAGAGGTCTTGTACATTCGACTTGGCAAATCTCCTGGTACGTGCATCCCTAACACCTCATCCTTCTTTCCTCAAAAGTGACATTAGTGGTCAACCTGACAAGGAGTCATGCCATCACCATCATATGGCCTATTTGTAAGATGAAGATTACTCCGAAGCAATTTAGGATTTCAACCATATGTCCTAATATTAAATGGACTTTAAAACTTCAGCTATCGTGTGGGGCCGGGTTTCCTCAATAATTCACATGCATGTACCTATCGTTCCAACTGGAGGGCAAGTTGTTGGGGGGGTGCGGGGGGGGTTAGGGATACTCGAATAGTTAGCAGAAAAGAAAACTCACAACTAATGAACTACTTAGAGCATCTCCAAGAGCTCCTTGAGAATGTACAAAAAGTGTTGTGCTGTAGTGCTCCCTGATCTATTCTACCCTGCCCGTGACATCAACTAGATCGATCAGACATCAGATAAACCATTACAGCGTACCATATCTCTTCCTATGTACTAGTTTTGACACTACCGAAGCAGCCAAAAAAGAAGAAAAAGTTTAATCATCAGGTTCACTTTTGATGTTTGCAGCGGAAAATTATGTATGAGCATATAACTTGACTGAGCGTCATGATATCAAAACCCTAATCAGTAATATCCACGAGGAAACTTTTTAAGTGGTACTTAGGTTCTTCAATATTCGCATGTCCATCTTTTACTCTTTTTTAGAGGTAAAGTAAACTCATCACACAATCGTAAGCAATGCTTGATGCAGCAAACTCTAACATGATACATTTCCTTGTATAGATCAAAACACGATCAATTTGCTGAACATTTTACTCCCGATCATAGCATGTGTGCTATTACTTGCACTCGGAGCGCTTGTCTGGGCATGGAAAAGAACAGGTACCAAGAGCCATCGTTTTAAACAATGTGTGCAGTGTTAATGTGCCGATGTTCTAGAACAAAAGGGATACATTGATGTTACTACTTGCAGGCAAACGACAAAAGAAGAGAAGGATGCTAGAATACTTGAATTCTATGGATGAATCTGGTGACAAGAACATAATAGAGTTCCCATTTATTAGCTTTGAAAACATTGCAATAGCAACAGATAATTTCTCTGATTGCAATATGATTGGGAGAGGCGGTTTTGGCAAAGTATACAAGGTATGAATAAAAAAGTTTGGGATTACCTAGGAAATTACATTGCTGTAAAAAAATTTATAATTCTGGATTATGAAATCATGTAGGGAATGTTGGAAGGCACAAAGGAAGTAGCTGTCAAGAGGCTGAGCAAGGGTTCTGGGCAAGGCACCGAGGAGTTCAAAAATGAAGTAGTCTTAATTGCAAAGTTGCAGCACAAGAACCTAGTTAAGCTTCTCGGTTGTTGTATTCATGAAGATGAGAGGCTATTAGTTTATGAGTACCTACCCAACAAAAGTTTGGATTACTTTCTCTTTGGTATATTCAATTCCAATTGTTCAAAGCATCAATAAAACCCAACAAATAAATGTGCTCATTTGTGCCTTCTAACATGTCTTGTTCTTCTGTATTATTTTTATTAGATTCTACAAGACAATCATTGCTTCAGTGGCCAAGAAGGTTCAAAATAATCCAGGGGGTTGCTAGAGGAATTATGTATCTCCATCATGACTCGAGATTAACTGTAATCCATAGAGATCTCAAATCAAGCAATATCTTGTTAGATAAGGAGATGAGCCCAAAGATATCAGATTTTGGCATGGCTAGGATATTATGTGGTGATGACGACCAACTCCAAGCAAATACTAACCGAGTTGTCGGGACATAGTAAGTAGCAGCTACACTGCCAACTCTTAGAATTCATTCGCTTTTTACAGTTTCAAAAATATGCAAAGAATTTTTATGAAATTATTTGCACAATGGTTACATGTCTCCCGAATATGCAATGCAAGGCACATTTCAGATCAAGTCCGACACCTACTGACTTTGGTGTTCTATTGTTGGAGATCATAAGTGGATTAAAGATTAGCTCATCAGCACATCTAATCATGGATTTTTCTAACCTTATATCATATGTAAGTACAAGGACATGGTCAGAATTCACAACTATCCACAGGAGACAAAATATGATCTCTGAATGTGAGACTGATGTGTAATGTTTCAGGCATGGAACATATGGAAAGAAGGGAAAATAGAAGATTTGGTGGACTCATCTATCATGGAGATTTGCTCCCTTGATGAAGTTTCACGATGCATCCATATAGCACTCTTGTGTGTTCAAGACAATCCGAGTTGCAGGCCACTCATGTCGGTGGTTGTGTTCATCTTTGGAGAACAAAATGACACCGCTTCCAACGCCAAAGCAACCTACGATTTTGCACTTAGAGACTATCGCCCACCTAGAAAGACAGTTGACAACAAGCAATTGTCCATAAATGATATAAGTCTCACTGTGCTAGAGGGTCGTTAGATGTTTGATTTTCATAACTTATTGGAGGAGGAAAACCCCGCCATAATATTATTTTTGCAAAACTCAAATTAAACCTAAATCATTTAGTACATGCATAGGGTGTTTGAATGTCAGTTAATTTGCATTTTGCAACCATGTAATAAGTCTGGGCTATAACTGTATAAAAATATATGTTCTTCACTTATGACTTGTTTGGATGCATTCATATGCACCTCAATTCATACGTGTTAGAGTGAATTGGAGTAAAAATTAAACTAGTTCCACACTAACACAAATGGATTCCGGTGGATAAAAGTGTATCCAAACAAAGCCTTACGTGGTGTATTGTTTTTTTACATAAAGTAGATCCCATTTGACTGAACAGATTAGTTTGTGAATGGAATGGTAGGAGTTTTATACATTGTTGAATTGCATAATGAATTTTACTATGCGAATGGTTGTTGTTTTGAGCCGAGAAGTCTTGTGGGTCTGGCCCATACCTTACCGCAACAGAGTCCATCCAGGCATCCAACAAGAGTTCTCCTGTGAGCTGTGGCTAAAGAAAAGATCTCTGCAAGCCTACATGGTCGCATTTTTTTCTAGAATAAATGGTTTCTACTCTTAAATATGGTAAACAAATCTTTAAACAAAGTATATGACCGTATTTCTTGCAATTAATCAAATGTTTCAAGACCCATGTTGACTATGTTTTAATATTTAAATAATTATGACGTGGAAAAGTTGAATTTTAGTTCAACCTATGACAACCAAAATTTGTATTTGAATTGTTGTTTAATGTTAAGCGCTGGACGATTTACATTCAAATTATTGTGAGGATAAATAGAAATGAACTATAGCGTTATTGTCAAATGGGATAAAAAAGAAAAAGATAACGGTGCACACATGGGGAGAGCACACGATTGGGTAGTGGGTACCATGTCCTCCATATGTTTGAGATAATTCCCAAATGTACATCTAGAGAGAACATACGAGGCAAACGGCTGGAGATGCTGGGGTACCTCCAGTGTGAAAGCGAACCACATGCGATCCAGAAAAAACGAACACAGCTAAAAGTTCGACTGTTGTTGTGCACATCAATTTGTAGAGCCTGCATGCTATAATAAAAAAATGTATCTCTCAGCAGCTGGCATGGAGGGAGCGTGCGCGGCTGCTTTGCATGGACGCAGCGGCCGAGACGATTAAAATAATCCATCCGATTTTAACTCTGACGACCTCGGCTCCACTGGTCCAATGTTGACGATTCGTTTGCCATAGACCACGGTTCCATTTGGTTGGGCTATGGCCGTGAAAAAAGCTACGGTGGACTGTGAGAAAAGCTACTGTGAGCTATGAGAAAAGCTACTATGAGCTATGAGCTGTGAGAAAGCTGGAAGTCGTTTGGTTAGAATGGCTGTGAAGCTGTAGGTTTGGTAAGAAATGTCTATAATGCCCTTAAACTGCTAGGAGAATGCCGACATTCAAATTTATTGTAAAACATTGTTTTGTTCACTAATTGGCATGTAAATTACCATTTTAGAAAGGGAAAATTAATTTTCTTAAAGATTTTCATTCACCATTAACATATGGTCCACATAAATGAAATTATAGGATATTACAAAAGGCATATGGTTCACATAATGATGTCCTTCTTCAACGTAACTATCTCCCTCTCGCACTAACCAAAGCATCGGCTATCCTACTGCGAATGGTATTCATGGTGTTCTCATTCTCTCCATCTTGATTGTCATCTTCTTATGTGTCTGCCGTGGCACTGTGTTGTAGCAGGTACTCCTCATCACCATCACATCTATCGAACAACTTGTCTTCCAAATTGGTGTCACGAATAAAATTATGCAATGCCATACAAGCTAGAATTATATGCTTCTGAGTTTGAGTAGGAAAACTTGGAATGCCCTTCAAAATACGCCACTTCTGCTTCAAGACCCTGAAAGCCCGCTCAATAACATTTCGAAGAGATGAATGCAAGAAATTGAACACCTCGTTCTTCCCTTGAGGAGCACGTCCATTACGAAGTCGAAACTCTAGTATATGGTATGTGCTTCCTTTAAAAGGAGCAAGATATCCTATTCGGTTTGGATAATCAGAGTCCACGAGATAATATTTACCTATAAAACCAAATCAGCAAAGCCAAATAACAATAGAAATATTGATAACCAGTTACGAAACATGCATACCTGTAGGAGGCACGGGAAATGAAGGAAAATTTGCTAATGCGTGGTTCATGATGCGTGTGTCATGTGCAGAACCTGGCCAACCAGCAACCGCAAAGATAAACCTCATGTCAAAATCACAAACAGCTAGCACATTCTGAGATGTATAGCCATGTCGACATGTGTAGTTGACCACTTCCTCTGTTGGCACTGCTACTAGAACATGTGGACCGTCAATAGCTCCAATAGCTCCTTTGAAATAAGGCAAGAAACATTCCTCCTTGACCTTATCATGCTCAGTACAGAGAGTAGGATCTTTTGGCTTGATATTGTCTTTTGCTAACTTGCGCAGATAATTCAGTACTTCATGAAATTTAGTGTGAACTGTCCAGAGTGACTGGGTAAAACGATTTTCAGCTTGTGAAAATGATTCGGGTCCTCCAACGATCCACAAGAACATTGCCAATGACTCCATTGATGATACATTATTAGTTGATGTTAAGCCGTAGTTCGAGATTAGCAAGTCATGCAGTGCCATGAAAACATTAGTGCTCATTTGTGCATCTCATCAATAACCCATTGAAGTCAAGTTTCTGATGTTTCCCTATACTTTCCTTTGTGCAAATACCGCTCAGTGTATCTCATAACCCATTAAAGTCCAGTTTCTGGTGTTTCCCTATACTTTCCTTTGTGCAAATACCGCTCAGTGTATTGGTAACCCATTTCACCAATAATGGCAGCTTGCTGCGACAGTTCTGCAAGAGGCAGTAGTCCCTTTTGTCCATTTTTTGCCAAATCGTCCATGTTGCCATCCATCTACATAAGACAGGAATCAAAACTCAAGAAAAAATTGACAGCAATCAAAACACGTACAACAATAGCAATGGAAGCAATCAAAATATTGACAGATCAAACATGGAAGCAATAACTCAGGATAATATTGTTTCAGAGTACAGGCAACATTATTTCAAATGGTTCTGAACATGGAAGCAAATAAATGGTTCTCACAACACAACAGTAAAAATAAATAACTGAAAGCTTCTACGTGCGCCTCATCAACTCCTTTGCATGCTCCCTCTCAAGCAAGTCAAACCTTTCTTCTTTTGTTACCAGCATGCTAAAGACCTCCCTAAATTCAGGCTTCACAATCAGAAAGGTGGATGTATGCATTAGAGTTGTTTTCTCTTGCACCCCCACAATCTTCAACCATTTTCATGGCCTCTGCAATGCTAGGGACTTGGCTGGTTGGAGGTGCAGATGATGCTTCAACACTGTCGAGATCTTCTCTGCTGCAGTTTCTATCTTCAAACATGTGTTCTTGTACATGCGAAAGAATGGGCTCTTCTCATCCTTTTCGTCAGTAGCAGTAGAGGACTCCTTTTGTTTCTTTTTCCCTGGTTTCGATTTTTTTTCAAAGCAGCCAACTTGACATCATCATTATCTGGAGGTTTTTGTATCTCACCCACATCCTCATCACTTGGGTCATCGGAGGAAATATTCCCAGGACAGGATGCACTTGCCCCGCTAACATGTATCTTATCAAACAACATATGAAGATCATCAAGGTGCTTCGGTCCTTGTTTTCTGAACCTAACATGATTGCATTTGATACTTTTATCAGGATTATTGCATCTCTAAAAATAAATGGATAAAGTTAACAAGTCAGCCCATATACACAGTTAACAAATCAAAATGCAAAATGATAAATGAAAAAAGGACAGTATACAATTCTTACAGCTAGGTGTTCATCCCACCATTCATTGGAGCAGTCAACCGTTTGCTTTGCCTCATTCCATCTAAGACCAGTGGCAAAATTCTTGAGCTCCATAAACCATGTATATTCCTTTTTCATATTATCCAACTTATTCTTCAATTGTTTCTTTGTTTGCTTCAGCCTAGTTTTTTCTTCATACTTAGTTACCAGATTTTTCCAACCAACCCTAATGAACATTCCCAAGGGTCTATTCCCATCTTCTATCTCTCGTTTGCATATGTCAATGAAATGCCTCACATTGGCATTACACCAATCTGCCTTATCAATCATTCTTGAATAAAGAAAAAAAATTCATTCAATTCACAATCATAACAATATCAATGCTCATGCATCCTCCAATTTCATCTAAGTACACATTATTAGTGGGCATAAATTAATGGTGTGAACTAACAAGTGACAAAAGATTTCTTAGACAATATAGAGATGATTCTATACTTAGAAAATGGAAGTATGTAGTTCCAGGAAAGGGGTCAAGCTGTCAAGCAAGAACTAACCTTCTTGCTGCTGCTTCACTTTTTATGTTGCAAAACATGAAACCATAAACAAGAAACACTAGGCGTGCTGTGTAATGGGGGCGACAAAATGATTGGCAATACATGTGTAGGAGAGCACGGAGGTGCAGTGGGTATTAACCTTAGCGCCAGATCTGAGCGGGGAGTTTGCTAGCGCGTAGATCGAGAGGTGGACGATGGGCTCGAGGGGAGGACGAGGAGCGCCGCCGCCGGCAGCTTCAGGGGAGGTGGCCTCATGGAGCCGCCGCCGAAGGCACGGCCGGACCGCCTCCTGAGGGTGCGGGCGCCACCGCCTGAGGACACGGCCGGACCGCCGCCTGAGGGCGCGGGCGCCGCCGCCGTAGGGCACCGCCGGACCGCCGCCAGAAGGCGCTGGCGCCGCCGCCGGAGGGCACAGTCGGACCGCCACCGAGGGCGCGGTGAAACCCTAGCATCGGGTAGGACCGAGATGAGGCGTCGGGTGGGGAGCGAGAGGTGTCGGTGGGAAAGAAAATCGAAGGGGTACGCCCATAAGCAGTGGCATTGCGGGTAATTTTTGCGAAACGTCCGCCCTCACAGCCGGAAAAAGCACCCCGGGGGTGGCTGTGGAGAATGAACTACGAAAAAGTTGCTTTTGTGGAAGTAGGGGTTTGGAAGCTCACCCCTTTGATTTAGCTTTTGACTTTTCTTGAAAGCAAAAGTACTTTCACAGCTCAACCAAAGGGACCCTTAGATCTTACCAAACCTATTCAAACAACTAAGTCGAATAGTTAGCAGAAAAGAAAACTCACAACTAATGAACTACTTAGAGCATCTCCAAGAGCTCCTTGAGAAACTTGTCAAGTCAGATTATATCAAGTCCCCAAATTAAATAGGAAACTTTACTTCTTTCGTTCTAAACATAGCGTATATCTAGTTGTATAGTAAAAGCCAAAATACTAATACTCAAGCTTTTTTTTATCCTTTTAGCGGGGCTTCAAACAGCTTTAGCTTATTGTTATAGTGTTAATACTATTTATTTGAAGGCATAAGTGCTAACACTATTTACTATAAACTTATCAAATTTGAGCTAGTTTGACCGACATGCATCCTATAATTGTATTTTTTTAGACGGAGGGAGTAACAACATATATGTTTAACTCATACATGCAACAATTTTATTTCTAAGAAAGTCCCACCGCTTGGAGTCTTCTTCTAGTTTATATAAGCTGGCAGCAAGGATGCAAGTTCAAACTTTGGGTCATTGGATCGACCCACAAAATTGAATCAAATGAACTAGAATGGTATTTTTGTAGTTTGAGAAAAGTGGAAAAATAAACTAGAATGGCACTTCACTGTAATTTGTTTGCTGACAAAAAACACTATTGCCTACAACTTGCATACCTAGCCGGTAGGTTCTGGATCTTAGAGCATCTCCAACGGATTGGCTAAAACGTTTTGTAATGCTAAATATGGCTATTATTGACAAAAAAACGGAAGGGCGGGCCTGGTACAAGCGGTAGAGTCTTATCGCCAATGACCGGAAGGTCCCGGGTTCGAGTCGCGGTCTCCCCGCATTGCACAGGCGAGGGTAAGGCTTATCACTAACACTTTTTTTCAGACCCCGCACAGAGTGTGAGCTCTCTGCATTGGGTACGCCCTTTTGACAAAAAAAACAACTCCAATAGATTATGTAAACGCCTCTCTAAATTTAGTCGCTGTCTATTTCTGAAAATTTGGTCGCTAGATTTGGACGACCAGAGTCGCTGGCTATCGGACCTTTTCCCGCACGGCGCATCATCCCCGCATGAACGTGCCGTTGCCAGAGCTGCTCTGGACTCCAAAGAATGCTACTCCTCACGCTGGCCGACTGCTGCACCGGCATGCGCTCGCGTGGCCGCCGCCAATGCCGGACCTAGCTAGCGCGGCGCTGGCGGCGTGCACCAGCTGCAGTCCTGCACCCTTGAGGCCCTGTTTGGAATGGAGTATTTTCATAGGAAAAGTGCAGGAAACAAAATTGTTGTGAAATAAAGTCCAAGACATTGTGAACAACAGACTTTGAATGGTGGCCAATTAAATGAAGAGGAGGAGAAAGTCTAAGTGTTCAAACACTGTAACTTTGTATTCATCTCAGCCTCCTTTGCTATAAATAGGAAGTCACTTTCACCGTTGTAAATCACCATAGAAGAAAGTGAAATAAAGAAAGACTCCTTCCTCTTCTACATCTCTCTATTCTTGTGTTGTGTGTGCTTGTGTGCAATTTAGAGAACACGATTCCTAACACGTTATCGGCACGAGCTCTGCCGAGCTAAGAGGGTAAGAAGGTAGGAAATCGGTTCTTTCACATGCTTCATTCCTAATTTCCTACACGATATGCACCTCTGTACATGAACACGAACACACTCTAGCACAGACACACATTACCCACTGTGTCGCTGGCGCATTGGCAGCGCCCGGTGACATGAAGGCGGCTCAGCTGCCGTCGCCGTCCTATCGCCGGAAGCGACCTCGTCGGCCCTGAAGTGTCGACAGTGGCGATGCAAGGAACGGCCCTGAAGTGCCCAACAGACGCCAGCTGCCCCCCGACCGCCGTGGGCGCGGAAGAGCAGGCCTTATCAGGCCGCCACCACTGCTACCCCGGCCGTCAACGGGCGGCATGGCCCTGCCTTGGCCATCCCTAGCTGGCCGCGTGAGCGTGCGCGCGGGAACCACGGGCCCCGCCGCCACCGCAGGTACGCCGAGTGCCGCTGCTGCCTAAGAGGCTCGCGGATCCGGTCCGCCCCCAGCAGGGGCCGCCGCCACCGGCGAGCTCGCCCGGCCGGCCGCAGGCTGCCGCTGCAGCCCCAACAGCGCGAACGCGCGGGCGCCTCCCGCCCCGCCGGCGCGAGCGAGCCGGCCCTGCAGGCCGCACCGGCCGTCGCAGCAAGCAGCGTGTGCACGGGCTGCCCTCCTGGCTGTCCGACGCCGCTGCCCAGTCCCCTGGCGCGGGCCCGCGGGCGCCCTTGGCCCCGCGGCAACCCCCTGGCCGCCGGCTAGCGCGTGAAGAGCGGTGCAGGCATGGGCCCTGCAGGCCGTGGCTAGCCTCTTCCTTTTCCTGCTGTACGTTCCTATAGAAACGAACACGGGAGGAAGAAAGAACGCGAGTCTATGCGATGCCCTGTTTTCCAGCTGCACGCCAAAGCGTTAATGCAATGCCTTCTTTCCAAAGCATGCAGGCAGCGAGCGCATGCACCAGCGAGCTGCATGCAGAGTTAATGCAGCGCTTGCATGCAGCATGCTGGCAGCTGGAACGATGCGGCGCATGTAGGAAAGCCGCGTTGTGCTAGAGGTTTCTTGGATCTGATGAAACCTATAAATAGCAAATAAATAGCAGCGACCTGAAGTCTACTGCACTATGCGGACATACAGCTCAAAGTCCGTAAAAATAATAAGTGGCCTGAAGCGCACTATATCTTTTATATTATTGCACTTTATTTTTTGTAAATTATTCAATGCATTTATTTAAATTCTGCATATTTACTTTATTACAATTTATATTATTTAATCACAAAGTAATCATGAAGATTAGACCTGAGAAATTTTTATATAGTCCTCAAGACTGCAGAGTCGTAATCCCGAAGATTACGCACCGACATTCACTGACCTTGTACATTAATTGTGCAGGCATATCGGACATCATAAAGAGGGAGTTCGAAGCGCTTGCCGTGGACGGCAGCAACTACCTCACTTGGGCTACCAACGTCAAGATCAAACTCGACGGCATGATCCTCGATCATACCATTGTCCAGCCTGAAGCTAGCAAGGATGAACGCACAAAGCCTGATAAAGCAAGGGCGTTGCACTTTCTATGACACAATCTCCATCCAAACTTGAAGTCTGAGTATATGACGGAGAGGGATCCATTGGTCTTATGGCAGTCCATGAAGGACCGCTTCAGCCAACAGCTGAAAATTGTGCTTCCCAGAGCGTAGCAAGACTAGATCAACCTACGCTTCCAAGATCACAAGTCTGTGGCAGCGTACAACTCTGCTTTGTAGGGGATTGTGACTAAACTGCGTCTATGTGGCCAGAAGATCACTGACATTGATATGATCGAGAAGACTCTATCCACCTTCCACCCTGGGAACATAGTACTACAATAGCAGTATAGGAACTCAAAGTACACCAAGTACTCTGAGATAAGTGAAGTACTATCTGTTGCCGAACAACTGTGGCAGAACCGTCCGAAATAACACGCTTTCGGAGGCACTCGTCTTCCACTAGATACTAAGCACCTTGAAAGTGAGCTACATCGGACAGTTCCGTCGAGCACACCCCAAGGGAGAACTCGAAACAATCCACGTTTTATCGCCAGGATCCAATAATGAGTACGAGCTTACAATACTTAGTCCATTCCATACAACAAGAGTTCTTGGAAATTATTTATTACAATACCAGAGTTCAGAGTGCGATAATTAAACAGCGGAATGAAGATAAACATCTAGCAGAAATGATACAAGGATTTATCTGTGCCCACCAGAAAAATCCTCCACACAAGAGCTACTCCTCAAGCGGCACCTGCAACAGGGGTAAAATAAACCTTGAGTACACAATGTACTCGCACGACTTACCCGACTAGTGGGAATAGTTTCTCGACTCTCAAGAATATGATAGACAATATGGGTTTGTTGTTTTCTTTTTGTTTGCGGAAAGCATTACTAATAGTTCATCCTTACAGTCAAGTTTTATTAGCAGTCATGATTACTTCATTAGCTAACCATTCTAGATAAGCATCTGTTCTACTTTCAAGCAAGGGTTAAGTAATCAAAACTATTTCACCATCTTCCATCTTCCAGTTCTTACTACGGTGCTAGACCATAGCCAAGTCGTATCGTCTCACGGAAATGGCAATTCGCGAACCAATGTATCCTAGCTGAGTACCCTGAACACGCCCCGTTTATACCCTAGACACAAACAAGACCAACCCATTTTACTCCTATCACGGGGTCCTGGTCCCCGTCCAAACTTGGACTCCAAGCCCCCACACTTGAGACCCGGTCTCAGTATGGTGCTTAGACCTTCACCTTTTTCTGCCTCCAATCAGTCGGTCCGGAAAGAGCCAGAACCCACGACAAGAGATAAAACGAGCCTTTCGCTCCCATAAGCAAGTATGTGCTCAGGATAATAAGTCTGTGACCTGACTACCATCCACAGCAACGGACGGTCCTTAAGCGACACGAACAGGAAAAACAGTGTAACCAAGCTAAGCCCCGTTGGTCGCGGGACACAACCTGTTACACCCACCAATACCCATATCATATCCCTGCCCTGTCTCCATTTTTCCTTTCATCATTTTATTATGAGAGTAATAATAACCACCAATTGTGAGTAATGGTAGGTTACTCACGCTACTCGAACCTGCACTAGTAAGACTCTTAGGACAGGTGTATCTATGCATGTGGTTTCCATAAAATTCCTGTAGCGTAAATGCACAACACATATATATACGGTGAATTATAAAATAGAGGTTATGCACTGGGGCTTGCCTTGGGCAGACGCGGTGTCAGCTGAGTCAATCAGTGGCGGCTGCGGGACTTTCTCCTGCACGAGAATCTCCTCCTCATACTCCTCAACGATCTCCTCAAACTCGTGATTGCTGATGGTCATGATCTCTGCCAGCTCGTTCTCTACATGCATGCGATGATGATGCAACACTTAGCATTCAGGCAACAACTCTTTAGACTAAGAATGCGCATACCAAGCTACTAAACTAGCTCTAATGACTAAGATGCTAAGCTAACTATCATCTTCATCCAGCAAGGTGTTGGATTCAACTAACAAACACTTAGTTTTGTAATTTAAGGGTATATCTTTATTTCTACTAATGTTTTAATGTATATTGAAACAAAGAGTATTTAACTACCCTAATGCTTAGTTTATTTTAGGGCTACAAAAATTACAATGAGCACATAATAATACAATGACGCTACTATAAAATTTTTAGAACTAAATCTATCACCAATTTACCACAAAAATTCCTATAATAATTAACTTAATATTATTAAGCATCCTCAAACGACTTAATAGCTCCTAATGTCAACACGTATAAACATGAACTAAATACACCAACCGATAGAGCATAATTTTAGGAACCTAACAAAATTTGTTTTATAATTTTTGGACACATACATAATTTTATATGATTTACCAAAGATCAACCCAAAAATTAAATTAGAAAACCATTGCTAATTCCTTATGAAAAAGGAAACTAAATCTCTCGCGCAGCAAACACGCGCGGCCCGCGCGACACAGCGCACGGGCGTAGCCGCCCGCTGGCGCGGCCCACGCAAGGCCGGCCCGCTCGCGAGGCGGCCCACGGCGGGGGAGTCCCGCGCGTTGGAGATTTTGCAAAAGAGACCTCGAACTCCTTCCAATTTATAATTAAGTACTAACACTATTTTCTTCTCTCTCAGACCTTCTCACCTAACCCCCTCACTTTTCCCTAATTCACCCGCGTGCACCCCCAGCGACTTAGCGCACGGCGGCATGGCGGGCGACGACACAACACGACCGTGCTGGCCACCAGAGGCTCGCGCTGGCCCATCGGTTGGGCTGACCTTCAACTACGGTCCAACCGCCAACACCAAGAAGCAACGCAGGGCGGCGGGACACGCTGGAGCGAGCTGCAGCGACGCGCGGCCATCCTCGGTGGCGGTGTAGCTGCCCCGACGATCCAGAGCACCTAAGAACCTAACTGGCTAGCGAGGGAGCATCAGTAGACTACCATGGACCTAGCCGAGGTTACAATTGGGGTGGAGGATGGCGGAGGAGGTGTGGCCACGTGCGGCCGAGCCATGCAGCGGTGCACCACGGTGGCGCGGTCACGTCAGCGGTGACGGGGAGGCGGTAGTGGTTCCACTGGCATGCACAAGGTGGAGAGGGAGGCAAGGCAAAACTAGTGGTGCAGGTGAATTGGCTTGGGAGGAACGGTAGGAGGGTTGCCCTCGTCCACGGCCGGACATGGCCTATCGGCATGGCGTCGGGAAAAACACCAAATTAGAGCTCGACCGGGCGCCATTCAAGACGGGGTGGGGTCGGGCAGCAATAGGACTTGATGGCGAAGACAGAGGCGCGTGGAATTGAAAGGAGATGACCACTCGCTGCTCAATTGCGTGGGGCAAGACTTCGATGGTGTCAGCAGAGAGAGAGAGAGATGGGCCGATAGGTGGCACAGCACGGCCTCGCCTTGGCGGCACGTGCTCGGTGCGATCGGGAAGGCATGCGCGCAGATGCAAAGGACAAGCACGCATGCCCCCAACCGGCCATGGCCCGAACGGTGCAGCGCCATAAATGGCAAGGCGACGGCGAGCACGACCACGTGCGCACGGCAGTGGCGGCCTCGAATAGGGCCAGTAGCGGCGCAGAGGTGCGGAGAGAAGCACGGACGTGACAGTGAGGCGACGGCACCAGCAGTGACTGCATCGCGGCATGAGACGGGTCGGTAGTGCGGCAGCGCAGCGAGACAGCCAGCAGCGCCGCACGGCCACGCAAGCAGCGGCGGTAGCTCCGCGCGGTAGTGGCCAGTGGCGACCAAGCCAGAGGCAGCCACAGCCAGCCACGCACGGTAGCATGCGCACGCGCGAGTGACCAGTGCAGCGACATCGTGCACCCGAGCGTGGTGATCACGTCCACCCGGCCAACCAACCCAAGAACGTGTCATGCACATATTTTAAAGCACCTATAACAACTAAACAATTGCTTCTAGACCTAAACCATCTTCACCATGCTCAAGATGGCATATGAGGCTACCAAACCGAGCTAAAACATAACACCTATTCTTAACCCGATTTCGCAAAATAAATTGCCAAACATGGCATTGTCTAGCTGTCTATATACTTAAAAATCTTCTAAGTCTATGAGCTGAATTTGATTCCAAGTTGCATTTCTAGGCTATTAGAAATGTTGGCTAGCAATGTTATTTTCTAAAGCAAGTATTTCATTGTCATCTACAAAGTTCATATTCCAAACTTTATTTAAGCATCACATATATGTTCTATAGTATTTTTGTTCAATAAAAATTAGTTTTAAACCCTACTTGATACATATGAGTTATGGAATAGCTTATCATTTAACATTTTTATTGATCATCTGAAGTTACAAAAATGTTATCTACACCTTCCATCACATGCATTATCACATAAACATGATGCTCATGGCATGGTTTGGTAATTTGTTTAGGGCGTAACACCGAGGGTGTTACAGCTCTCCCCCCCCCTTAAACAGAATCTCATCCCGAGATTCATGTGTGTGCCTATTGTGTGAACAAGGATAAGAAATAAACTTTTACTTAACCCATTACCTCGATACTTTGGGGAGAAGATGTGGATAATGCTCTAGCATATAACTCTCCTGTTCCCAAGTTGCTTCGTCCTCCGAATGATTTTGCCACTGGACTTTATAAAATTTCACCACTTTGTTCCTAGTGACTCTTTTTCATCCAAGATTTTGACGGGATGCTCAATATAAGAAAAATCAAGTTGGAGAGGGAGTCCTTCAATTTTCACCACTTCATTGGGAACTCACAAACACTTTTTCAGCTGAGAGACATAGAAAACATTATGGACTGCTGATAAAATATCCGGGAGTTGGAGACGATAAGCAATAGAACCACACCGCTCCAAAATTTTATAAGGTCCAACATAACGAGGAGCTAACTTTCCACGGACTCCAAACCGATGCACACCTCTCATCGGGGATACCTTTAGGTACACATGGTCACCAACTTCAAACTGCAAGGGCCTTCTCCTCTTGTCCGCATAAGCTTTCTGACTGTTCTGGGCCGCTTACAAATGACTCTGAATAACACTGACCTGCTCTCTTTCTTCCTTTATGAAATCAGGTCCAAAGTACCCACCGTGACCCACTTCAACCTAGTTAAGAGGTGTCCTACATTTCTTACCATATAGGGTCTCGAACGGTGCCATTCGAATGCTCTCTTGATAGCTATTGTTGTAGGAAAACTCAGCTAAAGTCAAGCATTCATCCTATTTTTCTAGATATGAAATGGCACAAGCTCTCAACATGTCTTCAAGTACTTGATTGACCCTTTCTGTCTGACCGTTAGTTTGCGGGTGATAAGCTAAACTTCTAAGGAGACGAGTACCAAGACATTTCTAGAGTTGCTCCTAGAAGCGAGACACAAAGACTGACCCTCTATTGGAAACAATGGTAAGAGGAACTCCATGTAGGGTCACAACCCGATCAAAATACAACTTGGCATACTTCTTGGCTGAATACCTTGTATCCACCAAAAAGAAATGAGCGGACTTGGTAAGGCGATCCACAATGACCCAAATAGAGTCATACCCCTTTGTCGTGCAGGGCAAACCCACAACAAAGTCCATGGAAATATCCTCCCATTTCCAAACAGGGATAGGCAAGGGCTGTAGAAATCTAGGTGTACGCATATGGTCCGCCTTAACCCTTCCACAAATGTCACATTCTGAGATGTATTTGGTAATATCCTGTTTCATATTTGGCCACCAATACAAGTGACGCAAATCATGATACATCTTGGTACTTCCCGGATGAATGGATAATTTGGAGTTATGGGCTTCATCCAAAATTTTTCTCCTAAGCTCATCACTTGAGGGAACCACCAATCAGTTCTTGAACTTCACCACACCTCGATCATCAATACTTAAATGAGGACCACGCCCTTCGGCAATTAACTTCTTGATATGTAGAATTTCTGAAGCATCTTGCCTTTGCTCTATAATAATTTGCTCAAGTAAATCCGAGACTAGAGCAATATGGGCTAACACATCAGAATGGTTGAGAGATAAAGATTCTTCTTCAACTTGTGCGACTTTCGACTTAAGGCATCAGCCACCACATTAGCTTTTCTAGGGTGATAATGAACTTCTAAGCTATAATCTTTGATTAACTCAAGCCACCTCCGTTGTCTCATATTCAACTCGGATTAAGTAAAAATATATTTGAGGTTCTTGTGATCCATAAAAATGTGTACTTTATTTCCCAACAGGTAATGTCTCCAAATTTTTAAAGCGTGCACAACTGCGGCCAGCTCTAAATCATAGGTGGGATAATTCAACTCGTGCTTTTTCAGCTGATGTGAAGCATAAGCGATCACACGTCCGCCTTGCATAAGCACACATCCCAGTCCAGTCCTAGAGGCATCACAATACACATCAAATGGCCTATCAATATCTGGTTGGGCAAGAACAGGAGTAGAGGTAAGAAACTTATTTAGGGTTTGGAAAGCTTCTTCACAAGCCAAACTCTATACAAACTTGACATCCTTCTGGAGCAACTTGGTCATCGATTGAGCTATTTTGGAGAACTCACGGATGAAGCGCCGATAATAAACAGCAAGACCAAGGATCTGACAAATATGATGCACTGACTTTGAATATTTCTAATTGAACACATCCTGCACCTTGTCAAGATCCACAGAGATGCCTTTAGGTGTTAGGACATGTCCCAAAAACTGCACTCGATCCAACCAAAACTCACAGTTGCTGAATTTGGCATACAACTTGTGTTCCCACAATCAGGTCAGGACTATGCGAAGATGTTGTTCATGCTCCTCATTGTTCTTAGAATATATCAATATGTCATCAATAAACACCACTACAAACTTGTCTAACTCTGGCATGAAGACTGAATTCATGAGATACATGAAGAATGCAGGAGCATTGGTGAGACCAAAAGATATGACTAGGTATTCATAGAGCCCATACCTAGTAGAGAAAGATATCTTTGGTATATCTTGTGGCCGGATCTTAATTTGGTGATACCCAGAATGAAGATCAATCTTTGAAAACACCTTGGCACCAGTCAACTGATCGAACAAAGTATCAATACGAGGTAAATGATACTTGTTCTTAATGGTTACCGCGTTGAGAGGGCGATAATCCACACACATCCGAAGACTGTCGTCCTTCTTCTTCACAAAAATAGCTGGACAACCCCATGGTGAAGAACTTGGACGGATGAATCCCTTCTCTAACAATTCCTCTAACTGTTTCTTCATCTCAGCCAATTCCTTTGGAGCCATGCGGTAAGGACACCGCAAAATAGGAGCAGTACCAGGTTCTAACTCAATGGCAAACTCCACATCCCGGTCCGGTGGTAACCTAGGTAGATCTTTGGGAAAGACATCCGGAAACTCACAGACCATAGGAATAGAGGCAAGGTCAGGAGAGGCTTTAGTATGAGCAATAACTAGTAGGGTGGAAATTGAAGACATAAGGAGAGACATTCTATCCACAGAAGAAGGAAGCTTCAACCCAACAATTCTTTGCCTAAGGTTCAAGACTACCCCATAGTTTCTCAACCAGTTCATTCCCAGAATTGCATCTATGCCTTGCCCAGGCAGCACCATGAACTGGAGATGATAAGAGTGAGTTGCTGCACTAGTCTCACTATGTCCGTCTGAGTTTTAACGCACAACTGCGCACAGGGGGTTCTGATTCTATAGGCACTAGGAATAGCAATAGTAGATATATTGTACCTTTGCGTAAACCCCATACTCATGAATGGATGTGATGCATCTGAATCAAATAATACATATGCTGGGTGGGAATCAATGGTGAACATACCAGCCATCACAGGCTCTCCTTGTGGAATCCCCTTAGCCTCAGTGAAGTTAACCTGTCTCGAGCGGCTTACGGGCACCTTCATCCTGATGATAGTCCTCTTGACCAAATGAGAGTTGGCTAAAGGCTGAGAAGACTAGGGAGGCTGATTCTGAGGGCACTCTCAGGCATAGTGACCATCCTTGCCACACTTGAAACAAGCACCCAGCTTGTTCCCCTGTCCCCGATGAGGTGAAACCTGCTGTCCCTGAGGCTGCTGCACCTGCTGAGTAGGTGCATGGTACTGAGTGGGAGGTGCCTAGTGAGTCTGCTAAGTCTGGCAAGACGACTGTCCACCCGGAGAGTGATACGACACCCTCCTCACAACCTGTACCTTCTGAGGCTGTGGGTGACTAGAAGACCTAGTGATCACCCTCTTGTGCTTCCACTCAGCCTGAGAGTCACACTGAAGTCCCTCCATAGCAATGGCAACATTCATCAAAGCACCAAAGGTCTGATAGCCCCCTGTATATAACTTCTCTTGCAAGATGCAAGACAGACCATGATTGAAACGATCCATCTTCTTCTCATCAGTATCCACATAAGTCCCCGCATAATGTACAAGATGGTTGAACTTGTTCACATACTCCATCATAGTCATGTTTCCTTGCTTCAGCTCTAGAAACTCGGACAACTTTCTGTTCAACAAACCAACAGGAATATAGTACTGATGAAAAGTAGTGGTAAACTCCTGCCAAGTCACATGGTAGTCCATAGGTTGCATGGCATTGAAAGTGTCCCACCAAGCACTGACAGATCCCAGAAGCTGTTGTGCGGCAAAACGCACCTTCTGCTCGTCAGTCACATTGAGCAGCTGAAACTTCTGCTCTAGAATATGAAGCCAATGCTCCGTGTCCAGAGGCTCAGCAGTCAGCATGAACATGGGCGGGTGTGTCCCCAAAAAGTCCTGATAGGACTAGGGCCTCTCAGGACCGTGGGCACCACCCCCGTTCCCGCCATTGCCACCGAGGCCTCCATGGGCGAAGCCACCAATAGCTTATGCCAGCATCTCCAGGACATGGGCTGACTCACGACGAGCAGCCAACATCTCAGCCATCATCTTGGCATAGGTCATCGGAGGTGGTGGTGGTGGCGGAGGAGGAGGACCAAGGAGTGGGGCCTCATGGCCTTCCCTGTTGGCATTGCCATGATCATCGCCATGACCATTTTTGCCCTGGTCTTCACCAAGACTACGGCCCATCCTAGCACTGGTGCTCCCACGACCAGACCTCAGGTTCATCTGTAAACAGATAGGAACCCACCATTAGGGACCAGGCCTCCATACTTAGAAACAAACGGCTAGAGATATGATAAGGCCCGATAAATGGTTGCAAGTGAGAACTTTTCCTTAAGAGTTAAAGCATTTCTCTTTATTTATTATCCTATCAATTTACTATCCAAAAATTATACGTGTGGGGGAGTTTAGTTTAAGCGAGATTATCTTTTCATGATGTATGGATCGACCTATTCGTTCGCTCAAGCCAGAATATAGCGGCATTCACATATAATTTTTTTTGGCACAGCGCACACTCACTTCCCATACGCTAAACGATTCTTACGCAGCGTAAGTTAGTATACCTATAGAAGATTGATTAGATAAAACCAGTGCCACTATCCTAGATAGACCATATTACTAGGGCTTATACTTATTTACATAATTTATCGCATCCTACTTTTCACAAACCTTTTGTTGGTCAAATTTTAGGTTTCGGAAAAGAGTTTTTAAACTCGTAGAATCATTATTGGCTCCGATACCACCTGTGGCAGAACCGCCCAAAATAACACGCTTTCGGAGGCGCTCGTCTTCCACTAGACACTAAGTACCTTGAAAGTGAGCTACATCAGACAGTTCCGTCGAGCACACCCCAAGGGAGAACTCGAAACAATCCATGTTTTACCACCAGGATCCAATAATGAGTACGAGCTTACAATACTTAGTCCATTCCATACAACAAGAATTCTTGGAAATTATTTATTACAATACCAGAGTTCAGAGTGTGATAATTAAATAGCGGAATGAAGATAAACATCTAGCAGAAATGATACAAGGATCTGTCTGTGCCCACCAGAAAAATCCTCCACACAAGAGCTACACCTCAAGCTGCACCTACAACAGGGGTAAAATAAACCCTGAGTACATAATGTACTCGCAAGACTTGCCCGACTAGTGGGAATAGTTTCCCGACTCTCAAGGATATGATAGGCAATATGGGTTTGCTGTTTTCTTTTTGTTTGCAGAAAGCATTACTAATAGTTCATCCTTACAGTCAAGTTTTATTAGCAGTCATGATTACTTCATTAGCTAACCATTCTAGATAAGCACCTATTCTACTTTCAAGCAAGGGTTAAGCAATCAGAACCATTTTATCATCTTTCATCTTTCAGTTCTTACTACGGTGCTAGACCATATCCAAGTCGTACCGTCTCACGAAAATGGCAAATCGCGAACCAATGTATCCTAGCTGGGTACCCCAAAACACACATCCTATTTGTATCCCAGGCACAAATAAGACCAACCCATTTCACTCCTGACACAGCGCGTGCGCAGTGGCCCGCTGGTGTGGCCCACACGAGGCCAGCCCGCTCGCGAGGCGTCCCGCAGCGGGGGAGTCCCGCGTGCATTGGAGATTTTGCAAAAGAGACCTCGAACTCCTCCCAATTTACAATTAAGTACTAACACTATTTTCTCCTCTCTTAGACCTTCTCACTAAACCCCCTATTTTTTTCCTAATTCATCGGCGCACACCCCCAGCGACTCAGCGCACGGCGGCACAGCGGGCGACGACACGGTGCGACCGTGCCGGCCACCAGAGGCTCACGCTGGCCCGTCAGTCGGGCCAACCTTCAACTATGGTCCAACTGCCTACAAAAAGCAGCAACGCGGGGCGGCGGGACGCGCTGGAGCGAGCTGCAGCGACGCTCGGCCGTCCACGGTGGTGGCACAGCTGCCCCGGTGATCCAGAGCACCTAAGAACCTAATTGGCTAGCGAGGGAGCACAAGTAGACTACCGTAGACCTAGCCGAGGTGACAGTTGGGGTGGAGGATGGCGAAGGAGGTGTGGCCACGTGCGCCCGAGCCATGCAGCGGCGCACCACGGTGGCGCAGTCGCATCAGCGGCGATGGGGAGGCGGTAGCGGTTCCACTGGCATGCGCAAGGTGGAGAGGGAGGCAAGGCAAAACTAGTGGTGCAGGTGAATTGGCTCGGGAGGTACGGTAGGAGGGCTGCCCTCATCCACGGCCGGATGCGGCCTTATTGGCACGACAGCGGGAAAAACACCAAATTGTAGCTCGACCAGGCCCCATTCAAGGTGGGGTGGGGTCAGGTAGCAAGAGAACTTGATGGCGAAGACACAGACGCGCGGAATTGAAAGGAGATGACCACTCACTGGTCAATTGCGTGGGACGTGACTCCGACGGTGGCAGCAGAGAGAGAGAGACGGGGCGATAGGTGGCACAGCACGGCCTTGCCTTGGCGAGACGTGCTTGGCGTGACTAGGAAGGCATGTGCGCAGACGCAAAGGACAAGCGCGCGCGTCCCTGATAGGCCATGGCCCGCGCGGCGCAGCGTTATAAATGGCAAGGCGACGGTGAGCATGGCCACATGCGCGCGGTAGTGGTGGCCTCGAACAGGGCCAGCAATGGCGTAGAGGTGCAGAGAGAAGCGTGGACGTGACGGTGAGGCGACGGCACCGGTAGCGACTACGTCACGGCGTGGGGAGGGTCGGTAGTGCGACAGCGTGGCGGGATAGCCAGCAGCGCCGCATGGCCACGCAGGCAGCGGCGGCGGCTTTGCACGGTTGAGGCCAGTGGCGACCTGGCCAGAGGCAGCTGCGGCTGGCCACGCGCAGCAGGGCGCGCACGCGCGAGCGACCAGCGCGGCGACATCGTGCGCCCCGAGCGTGGTGACCACGTCGACCGGATAACCAACCCAAGAACGTGTCGTGCACGCATTTTAAAGCACCTATAACAACTAAACGGTTGCTTCTAGACCTAAACCATCTTCACCATGCTCAAGATGGCATATGAGGCTACCAAACCGAACTAAAACATAACACATATTCTTAACCCGATTTCGCAAAATAAATTGCCAAACATGGCATTGTCTAGCTGTCTATATACTTAAAATTTCTAAGTCTATGAGCTGAATTTGATTCCAAGTTGCATTTCTAGGCTATTAGAAATGTTGGCTAGCAATGTTATTTTCTAAAGAAGTATTTCATTGTCATCTACAAAGTTCATACTCCAAACTTTATTTAAGCGCCACATATATGTTCTATAGTATTTTTGTTCAATTAAAATTAGTTTTAAATCCTACTTGATACATATGAGTTATGGAATAGCTTATCAATTAACATTTTTATTGATCATCTGAAGTTACAAAAATGTTATCTACACCTTCCATCACAAGTATTATCGCATAAACATGATGCTCATGACATGGTTTGGTAATTTGTTTAGGGCGTAACACCGAGGGTGTTACAACAACAGAATGACATTCTTATGAACAATCATTCTGCCCGACCTACTGGCTCTATGGCTGTGCCTGAAGCACATGCTAATGTTGCTAAGAATTCTCGCAACCACAAAAGGGGCCATGGAAAAGGGAAGTGGAAGGGGAAAAGAGGTGCCGTGTTCAAGGACAAAGGAAAGGGAAAGCCCAAGGAAAGATTCGAACCCAAGAAGGAAAAAGGTGACCATAGTGGGGAAGAGCAAGGTGAATGCTATAGATATGGAGCAAAGGGGCATTGGTCCTATAAATGCCGCACCCCCAAACACCTTGTTGACCTTTACCAATAGAGCAAGAACAAAGAGAAAGTTCAACGTGAGTCCTACTTCATCGCTGAGCCTGAAGCTCAGCTGAGAAGCGCGACGACATGGTTGTCGGTGCGAGCAATGGAGACGTCCAAATGGACAAAAGTGAGGACAATCTTCATGATGACTTTGATATATTTGGGGACCTACAGTAATCTCCAAAATATCATGCTAGTTAAATGCGATGTCCACATGTACTAGTTTTATTTCAATAAAAGTTTGGCCATGCATGCTCCTGAAGAGCATTTGTAACATGGTAGATGGTCCAAACCATCGTAATGTTTCCTAGAAATTATGTAATGTCGTCTTTCTAATAATGTATGCTTTATGTTAAATTCATGTTTCCTTTTATGGTATTTAACAGAGTCTGTGGAAACCCTATGGCTGAAGTGGAAATATGTCTTGTAGACAGTAGCACCACTAATACGCTACTGAGAGAAACCAGATATTTCCAAACATTGACAAAGAAAAATAGAAATATTATGACCATTGCTAGAAGCAATGCTCATATCGTGGGCACCAGAAGTGCCACACTAGTTCTCCCTATGGGTACTCAAATCTTTGTGAAGGATGCATTGTTGTATCCTGACTCAAAGCGCACCCCCTTGAGCTTCAAAGATATCTGTACGAATGGTTTCCATGTAGAAACCGAGATTGAGCATGGTACTGAATACCTGCTCATCACTAAATTCGACGGGTATCAAAAGCGATTGGTGGAAAGGCTCCCTTCGTATTCAGAAAACCACTGAAGAATATGTTGCGATGAAAACCATATTTAGAAACATAGAATCATTTCTAATATGGCATGACCGATTGGGTCATCCTGGGTTCAGTATGATGAGGAGGATCATCAATAATTCTGCTGGCCATGATGTCAGAAGCTACCCTAATCCTGAAGATTTTATTTGCACCGCATGTGCAAAGGGGAAGCTAATCACTAGACCATCCGTCCTGAAGATTAGGGATGAGTCACATGTGTTCCTACAAAGGATACAAGGTGATATTTGTGGACCTATTTAGCCCCTATCGGGCCCATTTAAGTACTTTATGGTACTGATTGATGCATCTACCAGATGGAGCTATGTGGACCTGTTGTCCACTAGAATCCATGCTTTCTCCAAGCTCATTGCCCAAATAATTAGGCTAAAAGCAAGTTTCCCTGATAACCGCATTCAGTCCATTCAAATAGATAATGCTGGTGAGTTCAGGTCGAAAGCTTTTGAAGATTACTGCTTAGCTATGGGCATTAAGGTAGAGCATTCAATACCACATGTCCACACACAAAATGATCTAGTTGAATCCTTGATCAAGAGGATCAAGTGGATTACCAGGCCGTTGTTGCAGAATTGTAGGCTGCCAACCAGTTGTTGGGGCCATGCAGTGTTGCATGCTGCAGCACTACTCCAACTCAGGCCAACTGCATATCATGACACATCTCCCTTACAGCTGGTGCGTGGGAAAGAACCAAGTATTTCCCATCTACGTATATTTGGTTGCGCGGTGTACATGCCAATACCACCACCCCAGTGTACATCAATGGGACACCATCGGAAGTTGGGGATATATGTTGGTTATGAGACTCTGTCCATAATCAAATATTTGGAGTCTATGACTAGGGATCTTTATATGGCTTGGTACGCTGATTGTGTCTTCGATGAAGACCATTTCCCAGCATTAGGGGGAGATAGGCATCCAGAAGAATGCCAAAAAATTGTATGGAATGCAATTGGGATGCAATCCTTAGACCCACGCACAGTGAATCTGAACTGGAAGTTTAGAGGATCATACATTTGCAAAATCTTGCAAATAGACTGCCAGATGCCTTCACTGACCATAAAAGAGTGACAAGGTCGCATATACATGTAGTAAATGCACCGGAGAGAGTATAGGTACCCCAGAAGGTTACCATCTCTACTATCTCCCCTAATCCTAGGAAGAGGGGGAGAACTCCGGGTGCTCAGGACAAGGTTTCGTGGAGACGTCCGCAGAGACGGGGACTTGAGCCACTTGCATCACTCAAGGAATCAGTTGAAGAAGCTCAACCTGAAGTTGAGAATGCCCCTAAAGAGGCAACTCAACCTAAAGTTGAGATGGTCCCTGAAGGACCCCATCCTGAAGATGGAAATCCTAATGCGTCGCGCGCACACTATCGCATTGGTAGATCAAAACGCCCTAGCTCAATCGTTATGGGAAATCACAATGAGCGGGAGGACGATCATGAGGAGATCGCCACTAATTATGTGGAGTCAGGAGAGTCATATAAAAGAAAGACTACTATTATCGATGTATATTTTGCCTCAAAAATTGCTGGCTCAATGGATCCGAATCCAGAACCAAAGTCCATGATAGAGTGCCGAAAGCACTTTGATTGGGACAAATGGAAAGCAGCAATTGAGGCAGAGTTACGCTCGCTTTACCAAAGAGAGGTTTTTGGGTCTGCGGTCCCAACATCTCCAAAGCTCATCCCTATAGGATGCAAATGGGTCTTCCTCCAGAAGAGGAATGAACATGGCCAGGTGGTAAGATACAAAGCGAGGCTAGTGGCACAAGGGTTCACGCAGAGACCCGGCATTGATTATGATGAGACTTACTCTCCTGTTATGAGTGGCATAACGTTCCGATATCCTATATCTATGGCAGCTAACTTGAACTTAAAGATATAGTTGATGGATGTTGTGACCACATACTTATATGGGTCATTTGATTCAGAAATCTATATGAGAGTCCCTGAAGGGATCAAGATCCCTGGACCGAATCAAAACCACAACATGTTCAGCGTCCGCCTGCAGCGGTCATTGTACGGGTTGAAACAATCCGGAAGGATGTGGTTCAACCGCTTGAGTAACTTTCTCCTACAGAGAGGTTACACCAATAATGATGATTGACCCTGTGTCTTCATAAAGAAATCCAATGATGGATTTTGCATCATCTTCGTCTGTGTCGATGATTTGAACATCATCGGGACTGCAAGGGACATTGAGGAAGCGATGGCTTACCTCAAGGCAGAGTTTGAGATAAAAGACTTGGGTAAAACCAAGTTATGTTTTGGCCTGTAGCTCGAACACCTCCCTGAAGGAGTGTTTGTACACCAGTCCACCTATACAAAGAGAGTACTTGAGAAGTTCAATATGAGCGAGTGCCACCCTCTGAAAACCCCCATGGTCGTTCGATCATTGGAAGTGGATAAGGATCCATTTCGACCCAAGGAAGGGGATGAGAAAATTTTGGGACCTGAAGTTCCATACCTCAGCGCCATTGGGGCGCTAATGTACCTCGCAAATTGCACACGGCTAGACATTGCATTCGCAGTGAACTTGTTGGGCAGGTATAGTGCCGCACCCTCCAAAAGGCATTGGGTTGGCGTGAAAACCATCCTCAGATATCTAAAAGGCACTTAGGACCTTGGGTTGTGGTTTCCGAAAAAGGGGGGCCTAACTATGGTGGTTTATGTGGATGCTGGCTACATGTCCGACCCCCATAATGCCAGATCCCAGACTGGTTTTGTGTTTCTCTATGGTGGTACAACCATCTCCTGGCGGTCTGTGAAGCAGACCCTGGTTGCCACATCGACCAACCACTCAAAGATAATTGCCCTGTACGAAGCCACATGAGAGTATGTTTGGCTACAACGGATGATTAACCACATCCAGAAGTCATGTGGATGAACATCATCGACACCCCCACCATTATCTATGAAGATAATGCGGCTTGTGTTGCACAGATGCATATGGGCTATGTCAAGAGCAATCTCACGAAGCATATTGCTCCAAAATTCTTTTACCCCCATGAGCTCCAGAAGAGCGGGGAGATAAATATCCTACAAGCAAGGTCATGTGAGAATCTTGCAGATTTATTCATAAAATCTCTACCCGCTTCTAGCTTCCACAAGTGTGTCCATGGAATTGGCATGAAGCGACTTAGAGAGTTGCAGGGTTTAGGGGGAGACCAACCCTAGAGCCATAGCTCATGATCATGATCCTGAAGATCACGAGTCGGTCCTGAAGACCTGACCCGGACATCAACTGTTGTACTCTTTTTCTCTTGATGAGTTTTTCCCACTGGGTTTTCTCATGCAAGGTTTTTAACGAGGCAACAGGCGCAGCATAAGCGATGCATGTGATGTACTCTTTTCTCCTACCCTTTTTTCCCACTCGGTTTTTAGAGGAGTTTTTAACGAGGCATAAGCATGGCATATAATTGGCCAAGGGGAGTGTTGTGAATCAAAGTCAAAGACAATGTGAACAACAGACTTTGAATGGTGGCCAATTAAATGAAGAGGAGGAGAAAGTCTAAGAGTTCAAACACCGTAACTTTGTATTCATCTCAGCCTCCTTTGCTATAAATAGGAGGTCACTTTCACCATTGTAAATCACCGGAGAATAAAGTGAAATAAAGAAAGACTCCTTCCTCTTCTACATCTCTCTGTTCTTGTGTTGTGTGTGCTTGTGTGCAATTCAGAGAACACGATTCCTAACAAAAACCATAGGAAAGTTTGGAAGGAAAGGTGTTTGGATCAAAGGATTTGTCAATTCCTTTCATGTGGAATACTAGCCCAGGCATGTGATTTCAAAAGAAAAAAAAAAGAATCCAGTCTCATCTCTTGGTTTGGTTTCCTTCACGAAGTCCGAGAAAACAACATATTTAATTCTGCCATTGGTGTGTACGCTCTCTGAAATAGGAGTACCAGGTAATAAAGGTAAACAAGACTGCTCATTAAGCTTTGCATGTTTAGGGCCGTGAACAACTTGTAGCCTTGTGGGCCCATGGCCACGAGCATCCTACATGGGTATATGTCACTTGTGATAAAATGCTTCTATAAATAACTTTAATTAATATATCACTAAGTACTAAGGATGTTTCATTCTTTCTATAATGTTTTTATTCCCATGATATGGATTCCTGCGTTTTAAACATATCTTCCTATCACATTATTGTAGTTTTCTATTCCTCAGTTTTGCCTCTACATCCATATCCTTTTCCGGCGATTTTTTTCATTCCTCCATTTTTCATTCCTTTGTTCCGAACAGACCTGAGCTTTGCTTCTTTATCGCCCTTGACGGGCTGCATCACGGCCTCAGCGGCAGCGGCGGCGGCACGTGGAGCGGGGTTGCCACTTGTCAGTATTGAGTACGCTCGTCATGGTGCTCAAGCATTTGCGGGTGCAACAACGCCGGATGCCCCGAAGCAGCCACCGCTCGCCATTAATGTCGAGCTCAAGCAGCTCGTATTCTCCATCGCTCGCTGCTGGTCACCATCAAGGTTGAGCTCAAGCAGCTCGTCTTCTCCATCGCTCGCTGCTGCTCGCCATTAAGGTCTAGCTCGAGCAGCTCGTCCTCTCCATCGCTCGCGTGGCCCAGTGAATGCCTGCATGAACCCTAGACTCGCGGCTGCTGCAGGCGGCAGCGGAGACGATGCGCACAAGGTGCTCGATGCCATGCTCAACCGGCGCGCCACAACCAGCTGCCGAAGATGACTGCGTCCCATGACGTGGCAGATATGACGTGGCTGATTTAAATAGCAAGAATGGAAATTTTTTACAAAGGCTCTTGGATTAGTCTAGTTTTTTTGTGGGTGTTTTATTTTACAGAATAACTAAATTAGGAGGGTTGGAAAATATTTTTAGCTAATCTTTTGGAGATGCTCTTTAAAAAAAATATAAGCAGTGCTATAAATAGTGCTGGAGCAAATAAAACTGAACCTGCTTTAAGGCTTTTAGCTGAAGTGCTACGGGCTCACGGCCCATCACAAACATTTCTACAGGTTCCACACCCACCACTCGTTGGACCAAGCCCGCTATCGAACCTGGTCAACAAATGAGGCTGTCTGTCACCAGCTAATGAAAACGGGCCCACAGCCCTTAAACCCTCGTGCCCGTCTCTTCCTGTCTCGCCAAACTTCTCTACGGCCCAACCCGCTACTGATAACATCAGTGCACGCCATCTACTCCGATTCGAATTTCCAAATTCTGCCGCCGACGCGACGCCCTGGCCAGTCGCCGACGGCCAGGACCCCTTCCCCCTCTTTTCCCGCCCCGCGCCTCGCGATTCAAACGGCGCCGCGGGATGGGTGGGCAGGCCCCACTCCCCCGCTCCTCGTCCGCTCATAAGGCAAGCCACGCAACTCTAACCACCCTTTCTCACTGACAGGTGGACACACAAACCAACAGGCCCACACGCCGGCGTAACAGCATACCACCCGTGCGTGGCTGCGGCGCCGTTATTTATACGCTCCCTCTTCCGGCCACAACGAAATACGGACACGAAATCCTCAAACCCCCAAACCCAAAAAAAACCTACCTCTCTCGAAAGTTCCATCTCGCGTCGCCGGTTTCCTCAATCTCCGTGGTAGTTGTGCGCGAGCGGGCGGGCGGCGGGGTTTGAACTCGATGGCTACTTCCGGCGAACAATCGGCTGGCGGCGGTACGGGGGATTCGTATTTTGTTCCGGTGGATTTTTCAGGCGGATGCGTGCGTGTGACGGCCGATGATGATTTTATTTGATCTTCTGTGAAGGGTCTGCGGCGAGGGCGTCGAAGCTGCGCTACCCGCTGCGGTCGGCGAGCAAGGGGAAGGCGGCGGTCATTTCCCCGGCGGCGGATGCGCCTCCCACCATCTCTGCTCCGCGTCGGTGCGTTTTCACGTTACTGCCATATCCTTTTCCCTTTCCACATTTCACGGTGGGGGCGATTTTATTTCACTCGTGGATCCGCGATTCTCGTGCTCTGTACGAATCTGGTAATACAGTTCCGAACTAGTAGTGATTCTGTTGTGTAGGATTCGGACGTGCCTATTCTGAGCGCCACTTTGTTGGGTGCAACGGTTACTGAGATTCGACTGTTCACATGACAACTATTCAACTTCAGTTTTTCCTCACAACGTGAAGGAATAGCTAAAAGTACCGGAATATATTCTTACAATTATGCTCATAGCCCTCCATTAGTAACTAGTTCTCGAACAGAGGATGAAACTATAGCTGGGGATCGTGTTTTTCTTGAGACCAAATGGGGACCACGATAGCCAACATGAAACTATATATAGTAGTAATGATGCATTTGTTGACATGTCAAAGGTTGTAGGTGCAATTCCATTCCAGAAATATTGTGGACAAAAATCAACTTTGGCAATCTATTAGCAGTAAAGCAGGCCTGGTTGCTATAGTTAAAAAGGCATAGATCTATTCTTCTTTTCAGCTGCCTAACTGCTAAAGATTTGCCGGATATAATCCTGCAGTCCCACTTGCCATATTGTAGTTTTGCCTATTTCGTGAACTCTCGTCTCTGAACTCCTAGAAAATGTCTACGAGCTAATTTAGAGAGGAATAATCATGTGCTTTACTGCATTTTCATTGTGGGTCTCCTTCATATACAGTGCAACTTCAGGTGTAGTACGAGTAGGTCTGTGTAGTTCCACAATGATTTGTTCTGGAGCACTAGTATCCATCACAAGGCTGAGCTAGTGAGCTATCAATACTTCAAGCAGTCTATTGGAAGACCATCGGTCAGCCTTCAAGACAGTAGATGTGCAGACTATTGCTTCGAAACTAAGCATCTGATTGTTTGGTGTTATGTCAGTCTACCTACAATTGCCTATAATTTTTGCTGGGCACCTCTCAACTTCCAACTTAACATTTATATGAGCTACTAGTTTTTTGCTCTATAATTTTCATCTGATTCCTTATATATAGGGCAAAACCATCTTCAGATGTCAGCAAGAGCATGTGTTTAGACCTTTCTGTGAAGGAGAAATCTGCCAAACCTCCACGGAGGCACTCAATACAAACCAAGCCAGGAGCTAGCCCAAGGCCAACACCTTCTGGAACTGTCACCACTCCAGTGTCTAGGGGATCGGACAGCCAGTGGAGGTTTGATACTCCGACATCAGAAGCGTCCATGTCCATGAGAAGGCGCAAGTTCAGCACACTTTCTTCAATCTCGTACTGGATGACACAGATCAGGCTGGCAGAGGCTGCTTCCAAGCACTCAGTTTCTCTGGGCTTCTTTAAGCTTGCTCTTGAATCAGAATGTGAGGTGAGCATCTCTTTTTTATTTGTTTTGTTATTTATCAAATAAGCTTGGTACATAGATGTGATTAGAATGGTGCATGTTTTAATACAGCCTTTGGACCGGATGAGGGAAGAACTCAAGTCCTATGTAGCCCGCCATGGCCTAGCGACAGAATTGGAGGACCCTGTTAAGGACATTCTTCAGGTTTATGATATTGTGGAGGATTTCGAGAAGCTGAAGATCTCTGCAGAGCCCTCGCAGCAACCAAAAAAGTCTGACAAGGCTGCTCGTACTGCCACCAATGTGTCACCCAATGGTAACCTGAAGCCAAGGTCACTGAACTCTGATGCTACTGAAAGTAAGGAAGCTGGAAAGAAAGAGAGCATTCAGAAAGTGAAGCCTGATGCAAAGGTCAGAAGCTCCTATAACAGGAACCCAGTAAAAAACACCACTGCAAAGGAAGTCGTTGCCGAGAACACTGGTAAGAAAACCAAGAAAGAGGCCAAGGGTCAGCAGGAACTTAGCAATGGAGGTAGCGAGGCTTTGTCAGCCCTTCCAGATCAGGAATCTGGTAACTATCCTTTTGCAATGTAAGTATGGCACAAGCATGCGCTATTCCATTTGCTAACTGTTATTTGTATTTTGCAGTTGATGTTGTGAAGGAGATCACCCATGAAGATAAAGAGAACATGGTAAATATAGCTAGCAACTGACATCACTGGATCATTTTTAGGACAGCAACATGCTATTATTCTGATCCTACTAATCAATTATTCAAATTTACTTTGCCTGCAGGGTGATATTGAAATGGCAGTGGACGTTGCCATAGCCCAAGATGTCTAGAACAGCCGGACCAACTTCAGATTCAATCCTTTTTTATCGCTGAAGATGAAGTATTAGTGTGTGGTTGCTTATTTTGGTTTTCATTGTTCATAAATATGTTAGCAGAGCTTGTCTGTGTGATTGCTGAACCTTAAACGGTCTTCAAGAGTGTGTCATAAGTTGATGATTGCTTGTATTCCTTTGTTAAGTTTGTGGTTTTGTATGTGCTAATCGTGCATCTGAATATAAGAATTTATCTATTCTCACGATTCTTCCCGACAGAAGATGCTTCCTATTGTTTGTGTTCTGTCAATGCTTTATACTGCCCGTTTGTTCTGCATTTCCTCAATTTGCATGCTTGAACTCCATGCACGTGTGTCCACGTCTGATGCTGTACGGGGGCAGGAGCTCGTATTGGATCTTCGACAGAATCCAGAGCAGAGCACGCAGGATGCTGGTTCTGACCTTGCCTAATAAAACATTCCTCAATGGCTCCATTCAGAATGCTGACATTTCACAGGCACTGCTAGCTCAATTCCATGAGCAAATGGGATGAATTCTCGGTGTCCAAAATCGATAGTTTTTTTTTACTCTCATGGGAGCAAGTTTGGTATTCCAAAATCGATAGTTTTTTTTGCTCTCATTGGAGCGCGTTTGGCATTTGAATCCGACAGCAGAGCTGGAAGATCCTGAGGTGATTATAATAAGGTCAGGTGTGCCAACACCCAACAGCACGAGATGCCGGGAACGCGCCACCGCGATCGGTTGCGACGTCATGATCCAGCGAGGGTTGCACGCACCTACCAGAGATCGGACTCGCGAAACCGACAGGCCGTGTGCATGATGGTGGCCAATGTAACTGACAGGAGGTGCCAACGGGAACCGGCGTCCTGCCGCCGGAAAATGACGTTTTTTTTTGTGAAGGCAGTGCCGCATAGGAACGAGCGGTGCTGCATCTGTTTGCACGCGGTTTGGTGGAGCGGCCGCCCTGAACTCTGACGAATATCTATCTGTTCGGACGGGGGTGTAGGCCAGAGCTACTGACTCCTGGCACTTATCCTTTTGTTTTCTTTTAATAAAAAGTTGTTAATTGCTAATGCCATGGTGATATAGGCTGCGTTCGCTCATCTGGTTTTTCGAGAACAGCCGGCTCCTCCTCATAAAATATTGTTCATCAACCAGCTGTTACAGTGTTTCTCTCTCATAACAACCGGCCAATTTTAGCCAAGTTTCACCACCGAACCGGGCCATACTGGCTGGGTTCGCTCGCTCTGGGTTTCCGCTGCTCAGTTTCGCTCTGTTTAAGCCATCCAGGCAGAGGCAGGCATCCACTGACGCATGACAGCAACCGGCACGACGGATTACAGAAAGGCATCGGTCTCTCCGTTAACTAAATGCAGCTCAGTTTATGGATCTGATGATACCGTTCACAGAGACACATCAACATCAGCGCTACGTCGATCCATACTACAAAATGCGCGAATGATTATGATTTAGCGGGGGTGAGAGCTGTGGGAGAGTGGGCGGGTGGAGTGGCATCAGAATTTATATGAGCCCAAGTACAGACGAGAGGAACAGGCCATGCAGATGCAGCCCAGTCTCGCCGTACCAGCTAGGCACCTCTTTGCCCTGTTATTAGAGATCCGCGTATGCTATGCAACAGGGTAACATCGTTATGTATTATATTTATTTATGTCATGTTTGGAGATCCGATGACGGCAAAACCCATCTATGGCTTGTTTAGATTGGCTCAAAATTCCAAGTTTTTTCACTCTCTCTCCATCACATCAATTTTTAGATGCATGTATGGAACATTAAATATAGGTAAAAAAAATAATTAATTACACAATTTAGTTGTAAATCACGAGACGAATCTTTTGAGTCTAGTTAGTTCATGATCGGATAAAGTTTGTCAAATACAAACAAAACGTGCTACAGTGTCCAGATTACAAAAATTTACGATCTAAACAAGACCTATGGATAAGTACGGGACCAACCCCGAAATCTCTGGGGGTATTTTATATCAGTATATGCCCCTCCTAACATGCCATAATGTTAATATACTATATCCAGTCACAGTAGCGTCACCGTACTTCCATGCGACCACATACTCTGAAAAAATTCAGGGCAGCTAGTTGCAGCGTGTTGTTTAATCCCTATGGCCCTGTTCGGCAGGACTGAAAAATACTGTTCCGGCTGATTGTTGTGAGAGAAAAATACTGTTCTGACAGGACGTGAACAGTGATTCTGTGAGAGGAAAAATAAGCCAGCTGGCTGGAAACAACCCCTGAGGCAAACACTCACAGTGGTGTTATCGTACTTCAATGCGACCACATGCTCTGAAAAAATTCAGAACAGTTAGTTGCAGCGTGTGTTGTTTAATCCTGTAACCCCTGAGGCAAATTCAGAACCTTTTTTTTTTTTGTTGCTATTTTTCAAAGGCAGAGATTGGCCGAGAAAATGCCAAACCCATATTCGGATGGAGCGGACATTTTTTACATTTATATTAAAGAGACAAGCGTCCGACCGTCTCAGTGACTGACTTTTTAAGACAAATACCCATCTATTAAAGATTTTTAGAAAACCAAAAAACAAGTAAGAAAATAGTAACACCTCTTTTAAATCCCTAGACAAGGCCCCTAGCTAGGCCGCACCGAGACTAGAAAAAAATGCTATCCTTTTATGTTCATTTTTAGAAATCTTGTATGAATATTTTGATCTCTAAATGTTCTCATAAAAACGTTTTATCTATAAAGTTTGCATATCGTCGAGCATAGTAATTTTAAATATTGGCGTGTCCCATACTATAGCATTTGAAAAATTCAGAAAATTGAATCTCAAAATCTAGTTATTTAAATATGAATATTTATGACCATAAATAATTTGATATATTTTTTTCAACTACTAACTTATAGATCTCGGTGAGAACTACAACTTTAGTATACGCCAAATCAACATCACAAGTCATTTGAGAATTCTAAATTTATAATTTCAAAGTATTAGAAATAAAAATGAACTAGGGTACTCTAAAGTATTTCAAATATAAAACTTAGTTAACAATTAACGTATAGATAGAACTACAGTTTTTAGACCATATCAATATCCGAGGCTTTTTAAAAATTCTACATTTTAAATTTCAAAATCGGAGAACTTAAAATAAAATTTTAGGACTCTAAACAGTTTTAAATAAAAAACTTGTCAACTAGGAAAGTGTACGTCACGTCGAGCTCTATAATTTTGATATAAAAATTATAAAAAGTTATTAATCTTTTTTTAGACAACTATTTTTAAAAGTGTTCTTCTAAGAGTGTCGCATGTGTTAATTAATTTTAGAGGCAGCACTTTCCGAAAGCTAGCCTCTGAAAATAACATTTTATAGAGATATAGTCACTTTAGTGCATTTTCTTTTATTAATAGTTTAATAGTGTAAATGAACAATTGAGACGGGCATCTATCTAGTGTCCGCCTGACCATTCAGAGAGGTATAGTATATTTTGAATATGTCACTTTAATTACGAGTTTTATTTGGTTTAGGTATCAATCTTTCGAGAATTTCATACATCATTTACCATATTATCATAAAGATACCACACCTAAGCAGCTGTTATGCTTTACCGACAAGTTATTTGATCATTTTAGTTTCGAAAATTCGGTTTTATGTACGAAGACCCTTTCTCTGACATTCTACTCCTTTATAGGAAAGGTTCAGCTAACTGTGTAGGCCATTATGTCTATACAGGCTATGTCTGTTGTGGTTGAGCATGACGGGCTGCTGCAAGTGTGTGGTGTAGGAGACACTGCCAGACTGTACAAAGTGCAGTAGCTTCTCGGACAAGCCGCAATGTCACCCCGAAATGTTTCAGCCACCCGATCCCCGCTCTCATTCTATTCCAAGTATCACATACACATCATGCAATTAACCCACACTGATCGACCCCCAAGGTACCACACGAGTATACCGTATGAGTATACGTTTTGCTGAATTCACATAGTCACTTTGACATCATCAGCCACACACTATGAGATCCATATTTATTTAGCTATCAGGCTCTCATGAAACAGGTTCAAAGACGAGCTTGTTTACGTAGAATGGCCTCCGACGTCTGAACAGGCACCTGCTAAACTGATGCAGGCTGCTGTACTCCACTCCAGTACAGACACCTCGCTGAGCTCAATAGCATATACCCATATGATTTCACGGTACAGTTCGCCCTCTTTTTTTTAACAGCAAATTTACAGTTCGCAACAATAGGAACCACCTGCAAACAAATTTTACGTCTTCTTCTGAACTGCATCTTTGTGTTTGTTATCATAGAATTAAGGATGGGCAGTACACAGGCTCTGGTCACGGTTTCTCGTCCTCCACATAGCCCTTCAATTTCCTATTTTCCCCCTGTCCGCATAGGAGCAGCAATAAGAGTTCCTGTGATTAGATTTGGCTGTGATGCTTCAATTCCATGTGAGGCTGTTTTCGTACATGTTTAGTGATTCGTTGCATGCAGGTAGGTTTCCCATTTGCCAATTGTTGTTGCTTTCTCTGGTATACGCAGGTTCTTTTCAGATCTAACTATGCTATTTGTATAGTTCAAATCAGCCTTCAATCTGTTAGAACGCTCCTTCCTAATTACTATGGGTGACCATGTTTATTTGGTACATGTTAGATGCCCTTGTCGTTCATTCTTAGTCAACCTTCAGTCTGATATGTACCTTTTTTACACTGCTACCGTATCACTATCACATTACTACAATCATATCTGTGAGGTAAATGTTGTTACATGACCTGATCGCTATCTTGTGCTTGTATATTCAGGTCAAAATTATCAGTTTGAAGCATATTTCAGCCACTTAAATTGATGAATTGACGGAACAAAAGGTATGGGTCTTAAGGTACTCATGTATATTTGATTTGCTAACCTTTTATAGTAGCTTGGCTTTTTGGTTCTGGGGATCAGCTAATTGGTACAAGCAACCACTAGATACATCTTTTAGGTTGATGTATATACCATTAGATAGAGGTCAGCTAAAAAATACCTATAACAGTCTTACAGACCTGTATTCTAAAAACATTTTTCATTAGTGAGACGTACAAGATGCTAAAAAATAAATTAGGAGCACAAATAAGAGCGCCATGGTTTGACGTATGACTACCCATTTGGTGATTTGCAGCGTCATCACATGGTTGATGGTCGTTTTATCAGTTCACGTGTATGACAGCGTCCTCCTTAAGTCCGTATGCATTAGCGCAGCTCTTTTAGCGTTTAGTCAAGGCGCACTCAACGTATCAAAGAGTGCACATCTTCCTCCGATATAGATGTTTTTTCTCAATATGAAAGAACGTCTGACTTCATGTCTCTTTTAGCGTTAAGTCAAGACGCACTCAACGTACAAGGAGTGCGCGTCTTCCTCCGATATAGATGTTTTTTTCTCAATAATGGAAGAGCATCCGGCTTCATACATCTCTCTTTTAGCGTTTAGTCAAGGCGCACTTAACGTATTAAGGAGTGCACATCTTTGTCTGATATATATGGTTTTTCTCAATAATGAAAGAACGTCTGGCTTCATCCCCACAAGTGAGGAATCGGACCAAAATTATTATAGGACATAAATATTAAAAACAAAACTAATCTCATACATCAAAGAATATGGCCTATTTGTTTTGGTGGCTTTACGCCACAGCAGGCTACGGCTGGCTTGTTTCATAATTGCAATGAACAGTGTTTACTACTTTCCTTTTGTAGCAGCAGCCATCAGTGCAGCCATCCGAACAAACTTAGTTTGAAAGACTTTAAGGCTACCCATGAGAGGTGAAAAAGGCCATTGTTTTGTAGTCTCCAACGTGCGATGAGTATAGGTGATGGGTTCTTTCTTGTCATCACAATGCTGCAATTGACTCCAACGACGGAGCCAATGAGTTCCTCGGAGTAAGGCTGTAGCACCTGGTTTTAAAAACAAAACTAGATACGCACCATATATGAGCCTAGAAAGTCAAATCTCACATAGAGTTGGTAATATCAAAAGACAATGCTCAATATATAACGTACTTAATATAAAGCATATAACCTTACTACCTTATACAGCAAACAGCGGCAAGACAACTCCGATTTTTAGGTGAAGACTTCAACTCCACAGAGATAACTGACAGGTTGATCACAAGTCTAATTCCGTCAAACTCTAGCAATCTGGTACCCATCCGGGATTTTTTCAAAGATTTAAAAAGTAAAGCAAGCGTAAGTACATGTCGTACTCAGCAAATATAATATGGGGTTCATGTGGCTCAAAAGGATGACACTGGTTTACTGTAGTTAGCTTTTAGTGAGTCACAATTTTAGCAATTGAGTGGCAACAAGTTTATTCACAAGGCCACATAAACACATGATCAGGTAAACATGAATAATGAATAGCATAAACAATTAACCATTAATGATCATCTATTCCGTAAGAGTTCCAAGGCTGCTCGTGGCCGTGAGCACGACTGATATACCAGTTTTACACTCTGCAGAGGTTGTACATTTTCACCATGAGCCATGATTTACCCTTTCACCCGAGGTCGCGAGCCTCTTAACCCACTACCAAGGAAGATCGGCAGGGTTCACTATAAAGCCTTTCAAAGGTTCATCCAACAAGTTAGGGCCGCTAAGGATTCCCCATCAACCAGTAAGATCCCTCCCCCAAGGTGTGACTAACAAAAAGATAAAGAAACCAAAGTGCACTCCCTTGGCAGGCCGCGGAATCAAACCAATCGGAGCCTCTCTTGCACCTTTCGGTAACCACTAACAAGAAAAGATCCTCATACTTAAATAAAGGCAGAGTCAGGTAGCACTCATGGTTGTACTGTAAGTCTTGGTTGACCACTTACAGATAAGTCCTTAGGTAGAGGCTTCTAGAGCACCATAATAATAGCCCAATGCTCTAGCCCTCTCAAGCCATGTTGCTAAAAAGCATCTTTTAGTGTTTATTGTATTTACCATTAGTCAAGTTACAAGATCATGGTCTTTAATTGAGCGCTAGCATTATACTACCTAAATACATAAACCCATAGGAATCAAGGTATAAGGTAACAAAGTACTAGGAAATCCTTAGTGGTAATCAAGGTAGACACATGCAGTATGAATTAAATGATTAAAGATGTATAGATCAATAAGGATAATCCTATGCTATACTTGACTTAAACCCTGATCTTCTTCTAGTCTAAACCTTTAAAGATCTGCTTCTTGATCACCAATGCAAAACTCACCGACTGGGCATGATCATAAAGCACCACATAAGCATCCGAACAGACATGCATAACATACAAATATAACTAAATTAGAGCAATACACCAATCAACAATAAATTTTTTTGAAAACTAATCTACGCATTGCTATGAGCACATAAACACGAAAAGCTCTCTAATCAGATCTACATTGATCAAGAAACATCTACCGGAAGATTTACTTTTATATAAGAAGAAGAAAACTATAGGCTTCATTTATTTTAACTATATAAAATCATATAAATAAGATATTTTAGAGATATATCCAAATGGAATTAAGTAAAGTTATATTTGAAATTAGAAAACTAAAGTAATTTTAATCATATTTTATTTATAAACCTCGTGGCATAAACATTAATCAAGTTAGGATTTAAATCATGAAATTCTAGATCGAGTTACATGGTAAACACTATTATAAACGCATGAATTATGTCGCTATGAATCTAACGCAACTTGAACGGATCAAATCGGAGCTAAAACGGAGATTTTATGGCTAAAATAAGATCAGCAGCACTTCTGTAAATAGCTGGAACTTGATTTTTAAACTTAAATTAATAAAATCGGATTTTAAACTGAGCTAGGGATAGCGGGCATGATAAAGAAGAAGTGCAATGGTTCTTTAGAAAAAGTGCAGAGACGGCGGGTTATATGATTAAAAATTCAGAGGACTCTTTAGCAAAACCGCCAACCGAAACAGTATGATTGAATATGAGCCGTTGGATTAGATCTAGACGGCTGAAAACAGAGGGGATCGCCAGCGGCACTATGTGCGGCGGCGCAAGGCCGGAGAAGCAGGGGACCTCACCGGAGTTCATCGATACGGCGACTCCGGGCATCATAGGCCGAACTGAAAGCACAGGGAGGGAGAGTGGAGCGCAACGAACTCGTCTAGGGGATCGGAATGAGTCGCGTGAGTTTGAGGGTGGCGCTATGCTCGGTTTGGTGGCTCGAGCTCGCCGGCGATGTCTCAGCGACGACGTGCGAGCGATGCAAAGCAAGAGAGAGCAAGAGCGGGGCACCGTGAGCCCACTTACCGACTTCCGAGGCTCGGCAAGCAGCTCAATGCGACGGCAAAGCGGCGGTGAGGTGGATCGAAAGCAACGGTGGCTTTTTAGGGTTTCAATCGACGACGGCGGAGCTCCAGGGCACGAGGGTTGCTGCGAGCTCGACTGAGGCGGCGGCAGCTGCGCTCTAGGGTTGGATACGGGAGCGGCGCACACACGGCTTCGTTTTATAGGGGTCCAGGCGTGGCAGTGGGATTTCCTTCCCAGGCGGAGTCCGCCTTGGAGACGGGAGGAGGAAGACGCGGCTGACAAGCGGACCCGGGATGGCAGCGGGTGAAGGGGAAGGTTCCAGGCGTCAGCGGAACAGAGAGAGAGGGAGACGCCCACGCGGGCTTGGTTGGACCAAGATGGCGCACTGGGCCAGCGGCAGAGGATGGGCCAGCGTGGGATCAGCTTGGGCCCGCGGGGTGGGGAAGAGGGGAAGGTGCTAGGCCCGAGGGAACGGGCTAGGCCTTGCTGGGCTGCTTGCAGCCATGGGCCAGAATGGAAGAAAGGAGAGTTTTTTCTTCTTTTCTGAATTTTCAAAGCCATTTTCAAAAGGAGTTTTAAATCAATTTGAATTTGGATGAAAACCACACAGTACAAAAAATAAATGTACCAGCATGTATGCACAACAATGTTGCTACATCCTATGATAAATTTTAATTTAACAAAAAAATATTATTTTCCTATGTTTCATGAGCACAAAAATACAGAATTAAATTATTTTAGCTATATTTCAAAAGGAGGAAATTTTAGGGTGTTACAAAGGCCCGCACAAAGTTTATGTTACAATTGTCAAAAACAATTTTGTTTCTTGTCAACCAGATAAACCAGCAAAAGACTGCTGCTCTTGTTAGTAAATTTCTCCGATAGATGTTGGGTTCAGTAGCAAGTACAGTTGGGACTTTGGATCGTACCGTGCTGATATGGTGTAGTTCTCACGTGTTTCGTGCCGCTTCGAACTCTCACTTTAAGGCATGAGTTTTTCTTTGGCATAAGCATGGTCCATGACATGTGGGTATGCTTTCGTGCTATATCGTCTGGTTGTTTTTATTTGTTTGTTTGATACTAGTAAAATATATTATATATATATATATATATTATTTTCATAAAAAGTTTAAACCATTGTCATAATCCATTAGAATCAGATGAAAGTTACTGTAGTAATAAATACTAGAAAGTTGTGTATCGTAGATGTTCTTATATACTTTTTTTTTGCGCTGTGCCTACACGGTGTGGTCCTAATTTTTGTGTGCAATGATGTGTTTTCATCGTACTAAAAGATCAATGCCATGATCCGCACTTAAATGGCACAACCCGAGTCTTACCTCTATTAGTGAGTATACGATTTAGCTTAAGATCTTTCACAACCAGATATTATTTTCTCCTACATACTTGAGCGTTTAGCTTTATGGAAAGCAAGCATAAATATTCATCTAATCTAGGTTTTTATAGGACAAAGTCTATTTTTGGTCCTTGAATTATCACATCTTAGCCCACAAATTCAAATATTCGATTATTTTGGTATTTCTAGCATTGAAACCAAAGAATTTTATCCTTCGAATTGTTTCTAAACCTGATTTTTGCTGATGTGGTGATGGTTTGGTCATGTCGAACGATGTGTTTTTTTTACATGCATTTGAATCCAGTTCAACAGCACAGTACAATACTTTGCTGGTGAAGTCCCCGCGTCAAGTGTTAACCAACCTAATCTATTTAGGCCCCATTCACTTGGCTGATAAGCTAGGCTGATTTATTATGAGAGAAAAACGCTGTTCCGACTAAAAAAACCACTGAAAAGTATGGATTATAACACAAGCGACGCACGATCTTCCGGCTTTCGGCTTTCGCCATCCCCGACGCACGATCTTCCGGCTTTCGGCTTTCGCCATCCCCGAAGCATAACGAACACATGCTCCCCTCACCAAATCCACTCAAACATCTGTCGTCGCCCGTAACTAACAGCCGATTGCAAGTCGTCGCCGACGCCGAGCCAAAGGTGACGAGGGAAAGCGAAGCAATAGCAGCAGTCCATCCAAGTCCAAGTTCCAAGCATGAGCAGGAGAGCAGTGCAGTGCACTAACGCTGCTCCCCACTGCAAGTTCGGCTGGAAAGCACTACTCGCGCTGCTCGGTCATCCATGGCGATCTCCACTCCCCCACCTGCCTCCCACTCCCACGCCTCCCTCCTTCCTCCTCCCAGTGAGCCCGTTTGGCCGGGCTCCGAGCGGCTCCGGCTCCTCTGACTCCTCCTGGTTCATCTCCTACAGCGACACTGTTCACCGATGCTGTTTTTCTCTCTCCTCCTTTCCTCTCTCGCTCACAGCGCCGGAACCAGAAAAGCTCGTTTTTTTTTCTCCTCCGGCTTCGGCTTCTGCGCGCTACACCATGGCGACCTCCACTCCCACGCCTGCCTCCCACTCCCACGCCTCCCTCCTTCCTCCTCCCAGTGAGCCCGTTTGGCCGGGCTCCGAGCGGCTCCGGCTCCTCTGACTTCTCCTAGTTCATCTCTGCAGCGACACTGTTCACTGAGGCTGTTTTTCTCTCCCCTCCTTTCCTCTCTCGCTCACGGCGCCGGAACCAGAAAAGCTCATTTTTTTTTCTCCTCCGACTTCGGCTTCTTCGCGCTACAGTTGCGCTACAGTGCGGGAGCCCGGCCCAAACGCGCTCAGTCACACTGACCAGTGACCCCTTCCTCTCCTTCTGTCTCTAGCTTCGACATTGCCAGCCACCCCTGTCCACGCCGCCGTGACAAGTGCCACAGACTCGCGACACGATGGCTCCCTCCTCGCCTTCCCCTCCGAACGCCACCGCCCCCGGCCCTGCTCCTCCTGCTGCTCACTTGCGCCGCCGCCAGCATTGCCACCCTCGCGGCCGCGCAGCCGCAGCCGCTGGCGTCGTCGCAGGCCAAGGCTCTCCTCCGTGTGCGCCGCCTGCTGTTCTACCCGCCGGCGCTGGAGCCGCTGCGGGGGGCGCCGGACCCCTGCGCGCTGCCGCCCACTTCATCCCTCGCCGTGGCCTGCGAGGGCGGCCAGGTCACGTCGCTCTCGGTCCGGGGCGACCGCGACCGCGACCCGGACGCGGCGTGGCGCGCCGCGCTCCCCGCCAGCTTCTCCTCCGAGGCGCTCTTCACCACGCTCACCCGGCTCCCGGCGCTGGCCCGCCTCTCGCTCGTCAGCGTCGGCGCCTGGGGCGCGCTCCCGGGCGCCAAGCTCCGCCGGCTCCAGGCGCTGCAGCAGCTCAACCTCAGCTACAACTACTTCTACGGCGGCGTCCCCGACGACCTCGCGCGGCTCTACTCGCTGCAGAGCCTCGTGCTGTCGTGGAACTGGCTCAACGGCTCCGTGCCGTCCCTCGCCGGGCTCCAGTTCCTCGAGGAGCTCGACGTGTCGCACAACCGGCTCGGACCGGCGTTCCCGGACGTCGGGAACGGTCGTGCGGTTGGTCCTGGACGACAACAACTTCACCGGGAGCATCCCGGCGAGGGTGGTGAGCTCGCTGGGCCAGCTCCAGTACCTCGACGTGTCCGGGAACCGGCTGCAGGGTTGGATCCCTTCCTCCATCTTCGCGCTCCCGGCGCTGCGGTACATCAACCTCTCCCGCAACCGGCTGGCGGGCCAGCTTCCCGCGACCACGGCTTGCGCGGACGCGCTGGCGTTCGTCGACGTCTCGGCGAACCTGCTCACTGGGGCACGCCCGCCGTGCATGCGGGGCAACTCCTCCGCGCGTACGGTCCTCGTCGCGGGCAACTGCTTCGCCGACGCCAAGCAGCAGCGGGCCAGCTCGTACTGCAACCCCGGCGCGCTGGCCGCCGTGCTGCCGCCGCCGCAGGGGAACGGAGGAGGAGGAGGGGAGGGGAGGGGGAAGGGCCACGAGATCGGGATGGTTCTCGCGATTGCCGGCAGCGTCGTTGGTGCCGCATTGCTGATTGCGCTCGCCATGGTGGTGGTGCTGAGGAGGGCGAGGAGGCAGCGTCCGGAGGCGACCATCCTGCCCAAGTCGCCCGCGGCGACACCGACCAAGAAGGCGGATGGATGGAAGGCTCCGGCTAAGGCAACCCAGATGATTATTACTCCTGCTGATAAGAGTAAGATGAGAAATTCATTTGCATAACGGAAAAGCATAGTTGAATTGATCGTCTCAGTTCCTTTTTTCTTCAGTTATTAGTGTGATTCTTAGCTTGTACTAGTATATTTAAAATGAAAAGGGAGCACAAGGACACATGATTATGGGCAAATTTCTAGAAATGAACGGGTGATCTATGATTAGTGGTGCAAAGGAACAGTATATAATCAAACCACTAGCGCCTTTCAACATCTAGTTGCTTTCTCCCATTTTCATATGCCTTTGTTTTTAATTTGGTGAATAAAGTCTACTCTCTTTAGTCAATGAATTGGGAAACTTTGCTTGATGTACTATGTCGATCTTACTTAGGCCCTGAGCTTTTGAAACATGGGATGATGCCATGATGGATCTTTATTCCTTACTTCAGAGATGACTTTGAGAAAGTAAAAGGCTTCAAAGTCAATCAACCAATAAAAGGAAAAGAAAACAATGAACAATTGCTTTAACAGTAAATCTAATTTAGTAATATTAATATTTTTGAAGTTTTCATTTCACGTTCTAAGGGCGCGTTTAGATCCAAAAATTTTTGGGTTTCGGCCACTGTAGCACTTTCGTTTGTATTTGGCAATTAGTGTTTAATTATGAACTAATTAGGTTCGAAAGTTTCGTCTCACGATTTCTCATCCAACTGTGCAATTAGTTTTTTTTTATTTTTGTCTACATTTAGTACTCTATGCACGTGCCGCAAGATTCGATGTGATGGGTACTGTGCAAAATTTTTTGGAAACTAAACAGGCCCTAATATGGTCTCCACTTTGACAGGACATGCATCACAAGCTGCAAGGGTGAATACACTGGAAGCTGCGAGTGTGTACACTGGAGGAGCTCCAAGAAGCAACTGACAATTTCAGCTCAAGGCTAGTCCTCTTGCACAGGTATGAAGTAATGGATTCCTTTAGCTTCGACTGCGGCATTGAAGGGCAATGAATATACAAATAATTGTTCCACTGTCCATCATAAATGAAGTACTGCTTACTCTGCAGAATGTTTTACTGTATTTGAGTAGTGTGATCGACTGGTCATGTGAGTTTACATTTAAATTAAATCATCTTCACCATTTTTTAAAAACAATGTTTAGTTCTGCTAGGATACTAGGCTACAAACTTCGCAAATGGTCCACTGCAGTAGGGACGCTCATGGCAGAGTACAACTGTATACTGCCAATTATTGTCCTATTGTGTTGCATTTTGGCTGCTTTAGACATTTGATAATCAAAGGCTTTGGGGAGGTTATTTAACAGTACCTTTCACTGATATATTATTCAAGCTTGTGTTTGGAGGTTTATCAACTTCTAATTAAACGGACAAAACATGTATCCAAATGGGAGCAAATTGAAATTTGTTCTAATTGTGTTGCATTTTGGCTGCTTTAGACATTTGATAATCAAAGTCTTTGGGGAGGTTATTTAACAGTACCTTTCACTGATATATTATTCAAGCTTGTGTTTGGAGGTTTATCAACTTCTAATTAAACGGACAAAACATGTATCCAAATGGGAGCTAATTGAAATTTGTTCTAATAGTCACTATTACCTCTGTCCCAAAATATAAAGGATTCTGGCTATGTCCTGGACATGAGCATAGCCAGAACCCCTTATTTTGGAATGGAGTTAGTAGTATTTATCAGTGTCTAAGGCCACGTCTGGTGGGTCTCTGGCCAGCTCCGGCTCCGGCTCTTCGTGCACTGTAGCAAGAAGCAAGAGTCGTTTTGAACCGCGTTAAACGGGGCCTAAGTGAACTTGAGGCTCAATTCACTTGCATATATTATTATGGTTAGACATATCTTACACATAGTATGTCCAGGCTTGCAGCCCTAGTGATTGATTGTTGTTTTGTCCAATTTATTCTGGGTATTATGCATACTTTGATATTTTGCATCAACAATTAATGTTGTCATGTTGGCCTTACCCTTCTGTCACATCCTTGTCATAAGTTGTACAGCTTTATGCTAGAAATATTGTGAAGACTAATTTCGGTTCTTTTATATGTGCCTCGCTTTTATAGCATTATAATGGTCAGCTTCAAGATGGTTCATGAGTATTGGTTAGATGTTTGAGGCTGAAGCCGAAGTACTCCCCAGAGCCTTGTCCAATATATGGAGATTATTTCTAAACTTCGGCACCGTCATTTGGTCAGCATCATTGGTCATTGCATTGTCAGTGATCAGGAGAATCCTAATATTGCCAGCTCAGTATACCTCATTTCTGAATGTGTAACAAATGGATCTTTAAGAAGTCACCTTACTGGTATGGTACTTACAGTGAACGATGTCATGCATGTAGTTATATAACTGAATACCTGCATGACTCCCAACTTATGTTTTGACTGATTTTACAGAGTGGAGGAAACGTGAAATGCTGAAATGGCCACAACGGGTTTCTGCTGCCATTGGTGTTGCGAGAGGGGTTCAGTTTTTGCATAATGTGACTGCTCCAGGGATTGTACAGAATAATCTCAACATAGAAAATATCCTGCTTGACAAGACCCTCACATCGAAGATCAACAACTTCAGTCTTCCTATTAGGCAAGTCTATGTGTGATTAGCCATGATTAGCACCTTCTATGTATACTTGATTGTATTCCTTGTATACCCAGCCATATTGGTTATATATATATGAAGGTCACCCCCCTAATATTGGGTGTGAGGTGTGTCTCTACATGGTATCACTATCAGCCTATCAGATCCTATTTTCCTGCCCCTTCCTCCCGTGCGATCTCTCCCTGCTCGCACGCGCGATCTTCCTGCTCGCGCAGCAGCCCAACGCGCGCGTCTTCCTCGCGCCCGTCCACCCTCACCGGCTGTTCTCCTCCCTCTCTCATCTCCGATGGCCTCTTCCTCCTCCTCGGCAACCAGTGCCGGCACCCTGCCCGTGACAGGCACTCCAACCATGCCTGCCATGACCACCGGCGCTGCTGCCCCGATTGTGGCTCACAACTACGCCACAGTCAATGTCAAGTCCCACATCCCATTCACGCTGGACCTGCAATCCAACTACTCCAAGTGGGCGTTCTTCTTCAAGTCGCTGTGCGGCAAGTTCGGCCTTCACTCGCACATCGATGGCTCTGCTCCTCCTCGTCCTGATGATCCTCAGTGGGATGCCGCAGAGTGCTGCGTCCGGGGCTGGATCTCCGGCTCCGTCGACGACTCCGTCCTCGACCTCGCCATGGACGGTGCCGATCCCACCGTCCGTGATCGGTGGGTGGCCATTGAAGGGATCTTCCGCGCCAACCGGGAGCCACGCGCCATCTTCCTCCTCAACGAATTTCACTCCATGGTGCAAGGTGACAGCACCATATCGGCGTACTGCCAGCGGCTGAAGATCAAGGCCGCCGCTCTTCGCGACGTCGGGCATCCTGTCCAGGACTCGCAGCTCGTCCTCGCCCTCCTTCGCGGCCTCAATCCTCGCTTCTCCAACACCGCCGACGACATCGCCAACTCCGTTGTTCTTCCCACATTCGCGAGGGCTCATGACATGCTGGCCCTAAAGGAGCTCCGTCTCGCCAATGACGAAAAGACGGTCGCCAACACCGCCCTCCTCACCACCGCCGGCTCTGGCTGCACCAGCCCGGGCGGGTGCCGTGCTCTCGCTGCCACAGCCACCTCTGGAGGTCCACACAACCCACATGTGACTGTGGACATAATTGCAAAAATTTGCAATATGTGTGGAGACTTCAGATTTGCGAGTGAGGGGAAAAGTCCAACAGAAATGAGTAAAATCATCAAGTAAAACTAGATAATATTGATACCCGGATACACTTGCAACCGGGGATGTCCATACATCGCAGTGAACAAGTTCAAAGGGCATAGAAGTATGTGTCTCTACACTTCCAATGATATCAACTAGCAAGAACGGCAAGGTGAGTTTAAATGATTGGTGAAGTTCCACATTTGCCTGCCTGATAGCTAAGTTGTAACTGTTCCTATCTTACAGATTTTCTCGGAGACCCCATTTGCTGTCCATGAAGATAATGATATTGGCAGGTAGGTTTTCCCTATCACCTTGTGGAAAGAAAGCGACATCTCCACATAATAAACTAGAATCGTATCTAGTGATGATTATTAGTATATGAATGAACACAAGCGTAGTGATTGGTTGTTACTTGTTAGGTTACCAATCAGTTTTCAGAATGAATTAGTAACACAATTTTCTTGCATTGAATAAACCAACCTGATTCTCTCTGCTCTCTAGTGCTCACAATGCGGAACAAGGTGACAAGCAAGACATCTACCAGATTGGCCTAATTCTCCTGGAGGTGATCACAGGCAAACCAACAGGGTCCCAAACCCAACTAGAGGCCCTCAAAGCTCAGGTTAATCTCAAGCTCTATTTCCAGAGAACAACAATGAGTTTGTATTTCCCACCAACATTACTATAACTTTGTTTATTGTGACGATTTGCAGCTAAGCGAGGCCCTGACTGAAGACCCAGATAGGCTGAAAGACATGGCAGACCCGGCGATCCATGGTACTTTTGCAGTGGACTCCCTGAGCACAGTCGCCGAGATAGCCCTCAACTGCACGGCTGCTAACCCAAGCGACCGGCCATCCATCGACGACGTACTCTGGAACCTGCAGTACTCCATGCAAGTGCAGGATGGGTGGGCGAGCAGCGAGAGCTTAGGCTTGAGCGTCAAATCACAGGCTTAGATAAAGGCGCAGTGATTTTGTTCCTACAAATGATAATTACGAAGCTCTATGCACCATCACTCTGCCTATGGTTTTCTGTTGCGGAAGAGAGGTCTTTGGTGTTCTCTACTGTGTATATATATGTGGACCTTTTTCAGGACTGTTTTTTATGGTACCTGTAAATCTCAGGCTCTATTAAGCATCGACGCCATGAGGTTAAGCGTTCGTCCACTCACCAGACATGTGCTGGCATTTATGCAGCACACAAGCAGTAGTTAAACTGGGAATTATAGACTGAATTCGTTGAAACAGACCCCTCAGCTTTGAGTTTCAAGGTTAGCAAAAACTGAAAAAGATTTAACTGTAGGCGTTTGGCTCATTGGCTGCGCATCTCCAATCTTTTTGTATAGCTTGAGCATCATATATCTCAGGTATGTAGTGTCATTGCAGCCTAATTTTATTCAAAAAGAAGAATTGGAGACAAATATTGCATTGTAAGTTTAAGCTACGGTTCGATAACTGATAAACCAAGAGTAAGCTGGAACAAATCAACTACGAGACAAGGAGGTTCAACTACACATTAGCATATCCGAGGCACGTCCAGAGTCCAGACCAATCTTTATTGTTATCATGCGAGTTCATCAATCGCTCAGGCGTTCACGGTTGGTGCGGCGACGGCAGCAGCAGGATCGGCTGAGCCTTCTTCCGCTTTGGTGGTGGTAGCAGCAGGATCGGCTGAGCCTCCTGCCCTGTTCGTTTGGCTGATAAGCCATGGTTCAAAGTACTATTGACTGATTTGTTGTGAGAGAAAAATTGGCTGAAAAAGTATTGCTTATGAGCCCAGCGAATAGGGCAGGATCCGTCTTTGGTTCGCTGTAGAACAGCCATGGCTTCACGGACTTTGGCCCGGAGAACCTCCGGAGATGCAACAGCTGTAGGATCTCGACCTTGTCCATCTCGAGTAGCATCCCGGTCACTTTGCCAGCGTGATCATGCTCAAGCTGTTCAACCAGCGCGTACAACTTGTTGCCAAGAATCTGTACACGATGAAAAGAACAAAGGCCCATGTTAGCATGGATTTATGGCCTGTTCGCTTGAACTTATCAGTCGGCTTATCAGTTAGAATCTACAGTATTTTTCTCTCATAACAAAACAGCTTCAGCCGGCTTATCAGCTGGCTTTAATACCAGCCGAATAGGCCCGAGCAATGCTATAAATTAGCTCATGGTCGACATGGCTAAGTCGATCCAGAAACTTGTAATAATCCACTTGAAAGTTTGTGGATGTATTGAAAGATTTGAAGCACTTTAGGATTTGTGATGTGTTAAAAGACAGAACGGTGAATTCCATTATTACCTGCTGTTGCTCTGCCGGGCCAGCGGATGCTACAGCGGTAGTTATGCTGCTGCCATCGTGTTGCTGCGACACCATGGCACTTGGGAAGCCCTGAGGCAGCATTGCAGGGTAAGCCCCGTGTCTGGCATTTGGCATGTACCTGATGCTGTGATTGGCATTTGCGTGGATCATCTGAGTAAGAGATTGAAAACACTATTAGCAGAAGAACATGGAATGCCACACATGATTGGTAATAAAAAGAACGATGAATCCTATGATGATTTTAACGGACATACCGCCTGCTGCTGCCGATATGCACCAGGACCACCCATCCTCTGGCCAGGATACCTTGATCTCTGCATGTTGTGTGGCATCATAACTGGAGAGACAGGCCCCATTCCTGGAACGACGTGTTGCGGAAACCCAAAGACTGCACCCTGAGGTGGGATCTGACCAGGCGTAGGGTGACCAAAATAAACCTGCTGAGGTCCGGCGTATGGAGAAGCTGCCATTGCCAGGTTACGTTGAGCAAAATGTGCCTAGCAAAAATGAGGTTAATCTCAACTTCCTGTTCATCGAACAAATTTTGTGCGCACGCAACAACAGTAAAACATTTGGAAAAACAAACCACAAGGTTACATACCATTAGCATGGCCCTTCTTTCCTCCTTAGGTTGAGCTAAACCAACATAGAGCGGTTTCTTTCCAACAATCCTACCATTCATTCCATTTATCTGACATGTGGTTTACCATAATAGATCTTAGAAACATCAAACACTAAGTCTTACAACAAAAGTCAATTAGTATCAACTTACTGCATTATGGCCAGCTTCAGCGATAGCAAACAACACAAATCCTGAACCCTTGCTCCTTCCTTGAGCATCAACCATGACCTAAACAATTATCAATAGCTCTAACACTCAATACATTGTATACTAAAAGTAGAAGTAGAACTTTTTTTCTTCTTCAGAAAATGCCAACGATCAAAAGAACAAAATAGAAATTTAGCAATTGAAATATAACAATAGAAGTACCTTGCATGAAGTTATCTGTTACGTGGCTGCTAGGATTGAGAGGGAGAGACGGCGATGGAGCTACAATACCGTGGGTACTATTCACGTGAGGGAGAGGGTAGGAACGGCTGGCTTCCAGGGGAAGTCAGCAACTTAATTGTTGCTTCTTGCTTGATTATAACTGATACAGGGTTCTCTTTTATAGAGATGACTGACTTGACCCCTAAGAAAATATCCTAACCGAATCAATCTAACATATATCTTTCATAACAAACCAAACCACATATCTCTTTCCTAACAAACCAAACAATCTAATCTAATTTGTTCACGCGCTACAGTACCGTGTGGACCCTTGGGCCGGCTCTACTTGCCATAACACTACTCCACCCCTCGAAGACAGCTCGTTCTCGAGCTGTGGCGATTGCTGGAGCGGAAGACCTTGCGGTCCAGAGAAGATCGCCATGACAGACCTGCTTCCTCCTCGAGGTGTCAAACTTGGCTACTCCATCTGATCTGCGTGGAATCGAATCCGCCCGGATCGAATCCATGGAGCGCCTGCACGTAGAGTCGATGGTGCCCTCCACGAGCAGCCACCCCGCTATGGGTGCAGCCGAGAAAGGTTGTGCCGAGGCGTACTCAAGCTTAACCGATGGAGCTTTGAAAGCTCGCTTCTTTGGCCGGTGGAGAATAAGCGCATGCAACGATGGTCTAGTGTTGGCCACCGCCGATGGATGTGTCAAGCGTGGCAATAGAGGCAGCGACAAAGCGCGCCATGTCCGCCAATGTCGGTGCATGGATGATCGCTTGCATTGGTGACACTAGTCTTGGTGGCGATGGTTGTTATAGCGGTGGTTGGGACTTCGCCGGAGTTATGGCGGCCGGGGCCTTCATTGGTGATGTGGCGAACTCCAACAATTTCTTGTCGGCGGCGTCCGAGCGCGCCGGAGTCTTCATTGCCCATCGAGGGCGACGTATGTAAGCGCACGGCATCTGTCTCTGCCGATTGCAAATGAGGAAGTCAAACTCACTCTTGTCGTGGCGGGATGTGTTGATGATAGGCGGTCCACGGGAGGATTTGCGGTATTCTTTGGACCTAATCTTGTTTCTTGGAGTGCTCGAAAACGCCTCGGTGTCTCGCTCTAGCTGTTGAGGCGAGTACAAAGCATTGGCTAATCGAACCGACGATCTGAAATGATGTGGATACAAAGGCTACTTGACTGGCTTGGAGTTCCTCGTTCTCCTATAGGACGGTTATGGTGTGATAATGTTGGTGCAAAATATTTGTCGGCAAATCCGTTTTTCATGCGAGGCGAAACATATTGACGAGAGATTTTCACTTTGTTCGTGAAAGAGCGAGGAAGGCACGATGCCCGCCTTGGATATTAGATTTGTCGATTGCGCTGGTGATCAAGTGGCGGAGACGGTTTTACTAAACCTATCTCGGCATCCAAATTGAGAGAGTTTAAGTTCAATCTCAACCTTGCCAATGGCTAAGATTGCGGGAGGATGTTAGAATATGCTATATTTAGGAGTTGGTATATTTAGGAATAGTTGATGACCGTGGATCCTATCCCGTGGCTATTCCATGTTTCTAGTTGGAGTTGGTTACCATAACAACTCCCCTGTTATGTGTGTTGTACTCTTGTAGATAGGGATGAAACACCGAGGACCTTATGAGGTATCTCGGGTACATATCTTTTACGGAGAACCTCCGGAGATGCAACAGCTGTAGGATCTCGAACTTGTAATTGTAGCATCTTTCTTGATTATAAGCGTGATCATGCTCAAGCTGTTTAACCAGCGCGTACAACTTGTTGCCAAGAATATCCTACACGAATCAATCTAACATATATCTTTCATAACAAATCAAACCACATATCTCTTCTCCTAACAAACCAAATAATCTAATCGATATTCACAATACTATAAATTAGCTCACAGTCGACATGGGCTAACTCGATCCAGAAACTTGTAATAATCCACTTGAAAGTTTGTGGATGTATTGAAAGATTTGAAGCACTTTAGGATTTGTGACGTGTTAAAAGATAGAACGGTGAATTCCATTATTACCTGCTGTTGCTCTGCCGGGCCAGCGGTTGCTCAGCTTAGTTATCTCTGTCATCGTGTTGTTGCGAACCATGGTTTGGGAAGCCCTGAGGCAGCATTGCTTTTTTTAGCCCTTCCAACATATAAAGTCTTATCATTGATGGCCTTTCCGTTGGCATCTAAGAATTGCGTCTAGAGCAAATTCTGGTTTTACAAAATTTATAAAATCAAAACATTTGGAGACACCATTAACATCCCTCATGACCACAGCACTTGTAATTCCACCAAATGGTGCGAACTCCTCTGAAGATCATCATCATTGAATTCAGTGCAAGTTCTTTATATATACATAACTGAGAACTTGACTTCTTGCCCTGGAACGAAGTGTTGTGAAACCCAAAGACTGCACCCTGAGGTGGGATCTGACCAGGCGTAGGGTAACCAAAATAAACCTGCTGAGGTCCGGCGTATGGAGAAGCTGCCATTGCCATTTTACGCTGAGCAAAATGTGCCTAGCAAAAATGAGGTCCAATCTCAACTGATTCATCGAACAAATTTTGTGGCACGCAACAACAGTAAAATATTTGGAAAAACAAACCACAAGGTCACATACCATTAGCATGGCTCTTAGTGGAGTTAGGTTGAATTAAACCAATGCCAGCGGTTTCACAAACAATCCTACCATTCATTCCATTTATCTGACATGTGGTTTACCATAATAGATCTTAGAAACATCAGACACTAAGTTTTACAACAAAAGTCAATTAGGCTCAACTTACTGCATTATGGGAGCTTCAGCGATAGCCTCGACACAAATCCTGAACCCATTCTCCTTCCTTGAGCATCAACCATGTGCCCTAAACAATTATCAATAGCTCTAACACTCAATACATTGTATACTAAAAGTAGAAGTAGAACTTTTTTTTCTTCTTCAGAAAATGCCAACGATCAAAGAACAAAATAGAAATTTAGCAATTGAAATATCCGGAGCAATCGAAGTACCTTGCATGAAGTTATCTGACCAAATTCTTCAAATAAATTTTTTAATCCCTCTTCATTTATACTATCATCAATATTCTTCAAGTATAAATTTATACCATTAGGCGATGTGCTCTCTGCCTTGAAATTTTGTTTTCAGAAGAGCTTGTCTTTCGTGAGCCCCAGGTATAAAGTCTTATCATTTAGAGCCACCGTTGGCCTTTTTAAGTTCAAGGGCAAATTCTGGTTATTCTAATGAAAATGCAAAACATTTGCGTGGATCATTAACATCCCTCATGAGCACAGCACTTGTAATTCCCCAAATAGTAGAACTCCTGGTGGATCTCATCATCCATTCAGTGGGCAAGTTCTGATCCATTTAAATCTTGAGATCTCTGTCCCGATTCACTTTTTCCCACAAACATTTCTCTGTCATTTGCTAGCATACCATTAAGTCGGTTAATTGCATCTTGAGCAGATTCCTCAGTCTCATATTGTACAAAACCATACCCTTTTGACTGACCAGCTGAATCAATGGCCACCTTGCATGATAATATGGTGCCAAAGGAGGAGAAGATCTCATACAGGTTCTTGCTATCAATGTTAGGCTCAAGGTTTTTTGCAAACAAGTTAGCGCGTCCACTTTTACGCAGGCTTGGATCCCGGTTAGAGAACATAGGCCCTATTCGCTGTGAGGAATTTGGAGGAATCTAAATGGTTTTGGATGAATCTGGAGGAATTTATGAGAGGAAAATACTATTCCAAATGAAAAAAAAACGGATTTAAGCCGGGTTTAAGGGCACGCGAACGGGGCCATAACCCGGATGTACTTTCCACTCAATGGGGTAAAATTCAAAGCTTCCAGTGCAGCTGCAAGTAATCATAATCCAAGTTATAATCAACTTAATTTATAGATATATTGATAAATATCATTCTATGCTTTTACATCAAAATTGAATAATATATCATATAATTGATAATCAAAGCTACGTTTTCTCAACCAAGAAGAGAGTATATAATTTATTCTAGCATAAATCACAGGCAGGAACACAAAGCTATAAGCAATTTGTAGAGTGTGAGCAATATGCAAATCTTCAATCCAAATTTCAGACTTTTCTAATTACAAGGCATATATATCATATAATTGATAATCAAAGCTACGTTTTCTCAACCAAGAAGAGAGTATATAATTTATTCTAGCATAAATCACTGGCAGGAACACAAAGCAATCATGGCAGGAACACAAAGCTATAAGCAATTTGTAGAGTGTGAGCAATATGCAAATCTTCAATCCAGATTTCAGACTTTTCTAATTACAAGGCATAGTCTTTAATGCAAAAGGAAGTAAAATCATTGAATGTACAACCTAGAAAACACAAGATCCATCACTTAACCTCTGGTTCCAACAGAATTTTTAATAACTACTCCCTCCGTCCATAAAAGAATGTAATTCTCATTTTCCGAGAAACCAATCAGTTTGAACTTTTGACCAAAATTATATAAAAGAATACTAATATTTTTTATGCAGCATTAATATCATTAGATTAGTCATAAAATATATTTTTATAATATATAAATTTATTTGAAGACATAAATATTAATACTATTTACTATAATTTTAATCAAACTTGGGCTACTTTGACCGACACGGATCCTATAATTACATTCTTTTTACGGACGGGGAGTAGATAGTTAAGATTACCCAAGCGAGACGCCGCTGACGATGTCCCGGCAGACGCGCACGCTCGCGAGGGGCGCGACCTGGCTGAAGACTGCGTGGAGCTGCGTCTCGTCCACAATCTCAGCCAGGTCGCCCACGTATAAGGACGCAATCGAGCCGAGCGGCGGCAGCACCGCTGCCGGCGTCCCCTCCGCTACGGGGACCACCGCCGCCAGTGTCGTAGACCGGGGCGTCGTCGAGGGGCTCGCCATTGTGATGAGCGGCCAAATAAGCTAGGATTCTCGGCGGTTGCGGCCTGCGGGCGCGCCGATCCCCTCCGATCCCTCGTCGGCGTCCTAGTCTCTCCTAGACTGCCTCTCTTTGCCTCAGATTATTTTTATTTTGTTTTTTCTTTTGATTTTCATGTTTTACTCGATCGGTTACAGTTTTATAGGGTTTCCACCAAAGCGCGCAGGGTGCAGCGCCGGCGAGGCGGGTGTGATCAGGACTCGGAAACGACATGGAGGGAGCGGGGCCCGGTTCGCATGACCTAGCACAGGCAAGGTGTACAGGGTCGTGGGCTGTGTGCAGCAGCAGGAGCACAGGCAAGGCTTGTTCGGTAGGACGCGAGAGTGATCACGTATTTGTCCCGTTACTTATCTACATGTATCTCTAATATTAGTCTATATCCGTGGATGATTTATATCTATATCTATATCAATATATCTGTACACCTCGTTGAGACCATAGCTGGCCTGTCTCTTTTCCGTGCACGTCAGAAGGCAAATTTTTGCGCAATCCTGTTTTTTTCGTTCATACGGTCAATGTAACACTCGTATGCAATCATGTTGACGAGTTTAAAATTGCAATGCATGTTTATTCGATGAATATATGAGTCTTGCATAACGTCTCTGTGAGAGACTTTCTTTGTCCACAAAAGAATGCAATTCTCATTTTTAAAGTCAAACAGTGTAAACTTTGACTAAATTTATATAAAAAAATAGTAACATTCATGATACAAAATAAGTATCATTAGATTCGTTATAGAATATATTTTATAATAAATTTATTTGGAAGACATAAACATTAATATTATTTACTATAAACTTGATCAAACATGAACTAGTTTAACCGGCACGTATGCCATAATTACATTTTTTTTGGACCGAGGGAGTAATGTACTAATGGAGTAACGCAAGCTATAGAAGGTGATCCCTTGTGGTCTAGGTGTTTTAATCTTTGAGCTGGTGTTAATTATTAAGTCCTCCTAAATTCTAACACCAGTGAGATCGTTTATGTACACTAGCCCAAAACAGCTCTTCACTGTCGGTTCAAAAACCCAATCACTGCCGGTTGATGAGGTTTTTCAGAAAATCAATTTTAGGCTGAAAAATAGCACTCTTTTTTAATACTGCGAGACATATCGGGCCACGCACGCACGCAAGTCATAAGTTACAAGTCAAGCGATTTTTCGTGCTTTACCAAGAGACCACACTGGACAGCCACACGCGCGCACAAGTCATAAGTTACAAGTCACATGATTTTTCACGCTTTACCGGGAGACCATACCGGCCAGCACATGCGGCTATCGGCGCTCGAACCCATGACTTTAGGCTTCACGTGTTCATACCCTAAACACTCCATCCATAAGACACTTGTGGCCATTTGGGATACTCGTCCTTCCCATTTTATGTTCATCTGATTTTGAAATTAGTATTTTGGACCCTAAACGAATTCAAATGAAAAAGTTGTCAAAGTTCAAAATTTTGCAATACATCAATGGTCTTTGTTTTGATGCTCCTGCTCCTGTAGTTTGCCCTTCATGGATAGTGTTGCAGTCCTACGTGAATTGGTGATGTGCCATAAAATCCCCAAACTATTAAGAGCATCTTCAAGAGTCTTTCTAAAGCTCACTCTCTAAATCATCATTTGGAGAGTTATTTACATAAAAACTGTTTTCTATATCTTCCCACACTTCAACATTTTTCTATACATTTTTTGCACTCTACAGAGCCATTCTCGTTTTCTATCTTTGGCAACAGAAAATCTGAAATAGAATATGGTTATATTTGGATGACCAATTGAAAAGTGTGTTGGAGGGTATTTTATCATCAAAATTTATATTTCTAGCAATTAAGTAGGATTTAGAGAGTCTTTTGAAGTTGCTCTATTACTGTGATTTGCATACAAAATTTCACCAATAACTTATAAGCTGTCTAAATTATTGGACGTGTTTAGATTGAGACCTAGCAGGCAAATGTCTACTAGGCAACAAATTCTGGCTCTAGACGTTTAAAATCGGACGCCCTCATGTATATTTTGGTCCTAGGCATCCAATATCAAACCTCTGGGAAGCTTGATGCAAAGCCTGCTTGGATCAACAACCTTTTGAAGTTTTGAACCAAACATGTTGTGCAAGAGCAAACATGATCTACGCTATAATTTTGCTTGGCTGCAGCTATGCCTTTCCAAATCCGAATAAAGGGGATTTGCTCCGGGGTACTTCCTTTCTTAAAAAAAATGACACGAATCATAATGCAAACAAATAATTACGCGCTTTTAGCCCGACGCCCCAACCCTACCCGCTTCTAGCCCGTAACCGGCCTATGCCAACCCAGCTTCAAAATTGGGCTATGCGCTTTGCCCGGAGTTTTTGTTTCCACACGCGTGTGGGCCGGACGCGGTAGCGCTCCACGTGGCTCTCCACAGCGGCGGAGCTCCAACACGAGTTATTCACGCCGTTGGCGTTCCACGGGCTGGCAGTTGACGGCGGCAGCGAGGACGCGCGAACGCCTCCTCGGATTGTTTCAATGGCTTCGCCGCCGTGTCTCCTCCGCCCCCGCCCACCGCCGTGCAGCCACCGCCGCCGCAGCAGGTCCCTCTACCTCCTTTCGAAACAGAGCCTGCACCTCGCCGTCCAGTGTTGGCGCCAGTGGCAGAGCAGCTCGTGCCGCGGCCGCCTGGGCCTGGTACCGGCCGACGGATGGGGGCAACGGGCTTTGCCTGTCACTCACTGTTCCTACGAAACCAAGAACGGATAATAGTCGTCTGCTGGCTATTTGTACTGAGGACGGCGCAGCTAGTTGCTCATCAATCCTGTTCGCACGAATACAGATAGATTTTGACCGAGCTAATATTGAAATTTAAATTCAATTTGTGGGTAAGACATAGACACCTGTAGGTTGACAGGTCGTAGTGAGCAGCATTTTGCATCTACCAGAAGATGCAAAGCGAACACACGGCTCATGTATTGAAAGAAAATTTTTCATCCATCAAGTTCCCCTAAAACGGGCTGCGAGACCATCCTGAACTGTACAAGAATCGCCTAACCAAAGCTAAGCTAGCCCCTGAATTATCAAAAACCTACTCCGCTTCCCTTCTTTTCTTCTACCTGCTGCAATCTGCGTCCCTACAACGAATTCTCGAGCTTCTTGCTCCACCAACGATGCGAAATCATCCAAAAGAGAAACCGGTCCAATGCCGTCGGTACGGTCACCCTTGCTGGCTGCCGGGCTTGATGAGCGGCTGCTGCGAGGTCTTTGCCCACTCCTCGGGCGGGCTCTTCACCTCCTTGAGCAGCGCCACCACCTCCTTCATCGTTGGCCGCTCCGCCGGCGCCGCGTTCACGCAGAAGATGGCCACGCCCAGCGTCTGCAGCATCTCCTGCACCAGCTGGTCCGGCATTCCCCGCAGCTTTGGGTCCAGGATGTTCACGGCCGGCTCGTAGCTGCCCATCTTCTTCTTCGCCCACTCCACGATGTGCAGGCTGGTCTCACCGACCACCGGCTCGATAGCGCTCCGCCCGCTCAGGATCTCCAGCAGCACCACGCCGTAGCTGTACACGTCGCTCTTCTCCGTGATGTTGCTCGTGTACGTGTACTCTGAAATGTATCACAGATATATGTTAATGATTGATTCTTTTGAAAATGATCATCCAGTCATATCTATGATCAAGCAATGTAACATTATTATAGTGCGTAAGAAACTATAGAAACAATATCAAGCCAACATATTCCAATCGACAAAAAGGATACTTGTGATGTGGGGAACTAGTTGGATGTGGACTAGAACAAACTTCATTTAGTGGCCCTGTTCGCTTTGCTGAAAAGCCACGGCTGAAAGTATTGTTCGTTGATTTGTTGTTAGAAAAAAACATTGTTCGTTCACTGAAATAGTACAGCTCATAAAACAAGCGAACATGTCCAGTGTTGAGACAGCGTGATCACTGTTACCAGCTTAAGCTACAAGCAACTCATGAAGAACAAGGTTAAGGTTGCTAGAAGCAACCACAGGTCAAAGATTCTCGCTTAGCAGCAGCATTACCAAAGAACTACTGAGTTGTGACATTAATTGGGGTTGCTGCTCTTCTACACTACTACAGTCTAATTGCTGAAGAAATAAGAACAGAAAAATGTTGATTAATAATACACCAAAAAGATTAGCTTATTACCTGGAGCAATGTATCCATAAGAACCGGCAATGCGTGACATGGCGTGATGATAATTGGGGGAGTTCATCAGCTTGGCCAGCCCAAAATCAGCCAAGTAGGCCTCATACTTGGAATCGAGCAGTATGTTGTTGCACTTGACATCCCTGTGGAGTATCGCCGGAACGCAATCATGGTGCAAGTAAGCCAGCCCCTGTGCTGTTCCAACGGCAACCTTGTACCTCGTGTCCCAGTCCAGACTCCTGTTCTCCTTCAGGAGCTGCAGCAGGTTGCCATTGGGAATGTAGTTGTAAAGCAGGAGCTTGACAGACCTGTTAGAGCAGTACCCAAGTAGCTTCACGATGTTCCGGTGCCTGATGTGCCCCAAAATCTGAATCTCAGCCGCAAAGGCGTCAATCGGCTCATCCTTGCCGGCCTTCCATAGCTTCTTCACTGCGATGATGTCCCCATTCGGCATCTCGGCTCTGTATACCACCCCCGAGCAACCTTTGCCGATCACGTTCTCATCCCTTAGGCATGCCAAGATGTTGTCAATGCTGAAGTTGAGCTTCTGGAATGGTGTAAACGTCCAGGGGTTGGAGAAATCATCACCGCCAGCACCTGACAAGCTCATTGCCTTCTGGCTAGCCAGCTTCCTGCTCCTGTTGATCAGAATCCAAACCACAACAAGCAGCAGCACAACTGACCCCAGAACACCACAGATGAGGATCACGGTCTTGACCGTCTTCAGGGCGGACCTGCGAACCATGTCCGCCGCACAGGAGTGGCCATCGTAGGACTCACAGAGGTTGGCATTGCCAATATAGGAGTTGGACGACAATGTCTTGAAGAACGGCGTCACTGGGATGGCGCCAGAGAAGTTGTTGTACGAGATGTTGAGGGATGTCAGGCTGGTGAGCTCACCCAGAACCGAGATGCTGCCGTAGAGGCCATTGCTCGCGAGGTTGAGTGACTGCAGCTGTGTCAAACCAGACATCTCGTCCGGCAGCTCGCCGACGAACCTGTTCGAGCTGAGGTCCAGGCTGATGCCCAGGCTCGACAGCGCGCCGATCTCCGGCAGTATCGGGCCAGAGAAGCTGTTATTGCTCAGGTCCAGCATTGTCAGCTTCTGCAGGTTCCGAATCGACTTGGGCAATGGCCCGGACAGATTGTTGCCGCTGAGGATCAGCTTGTTAAGGTAGCTGAAGTTGCCAAAGCTCGCCGGTATATCGCCGGTGAGCTTGTTCATGCTCAGGTCGAGCTGCTCCAGGTTCATGAGCTCCCCGAACTGCGGCGGGATGCCACCGGTGAAGCTGTTGTTGTGCACGTCCAGCAGCTCCAGCACCGTGATGTTTGCGAGCTCGGCAGGCAGCGAGCCGGTGAACCTGTTTGAGTACAGGTCCAGGAACACCAGGTTCTGCAGCTTGCCGATCTCTCTGGGTATCTCGCCGACGAGCTGGTTCTCACCGAGCCGGAGGCGCACCAATGATACGCAGTTGGCGACGCTCGGGGGTAGGGGGCCGGAGAGCTCATTGCCCAGGAGTAGCAGCTTGCTGAGTTTCTGCAGCGCGAACACCTCGTCGGGGATGCCGCCGGAGAAGCGGTTCTTTGACAGGTCCAGCGCGTACAGCTCGGTGCAGTTGCCCAGCGATGGCGGGATCGCGCCAGACAGCGCGTTGCCCCAGAGGAACAGCACCTGCAGCGCCTTCAGCTCTCCCAGCTGCGGCGGGATCGCGCCCGAGAAGCCGTTCTTGTCGAGCTGCAGCGCGGTGAGGCTGCTCAGGTTGCTGAGCTCCGGCGGTAGGCGCCCCGTGAGCTGGTTGTCCGACAGGTGCAGCTGCTCGAGCGCGCCGAGCCGCCCAAGCGCCCCGGGCACCTCGCCGGTAAGCCGGTTGCCCGACAGGTCGAGCACCACCAACGCGGAGCAGTTGGATAGCTCCGGTGGGATCTTCCCGGAGAGGGCGTTGCCCCAGAGGAGCAGACTGGTGAGCTTCTGCAGCCGCCCGAGCTCCGGCGGTATCGGGCCGGTGAGCTTGTTCATGTGAAGGTAGAGGTTGCGCAGCTCGACGCAACCGCCGAGCGCGGCGGGTATGGACCCGGACACGCTGGTGTCGTACAATGCCAGCGTCTGGAGATTGACGAGGCTGCCGAACTCCTCGGGGATGGGACCGGACAGCGCGGTAGCCGCGGCGCCGAAGACGGTGAGGTTGGAGAGCGCGCCGAGTGAGGCCGGGATGGGGCCCGACAGCGCCGGGTTGCCGCCGACGCGGAACTGCTGGAGCGCGGTGAGCGCGCCGAGCGACGCCGGGATGGTGCCGTTGAGGAGGTTGTCCTGGACGCAGAGCACCTGGAGCGCGGAGAGGTTGGCGAGCGAGCGCGGGATGCCGCCGGTGAGGTGGTTGGAGTTGAGGAGCAGGAACTGGAGCCCCGAGAGCGCGCCGAGCTCGTCGGGGATGTCGCCGGTGAGCGCGTTCGAGGACAGGTCCAGGACGCGCAGCGCGGAGAGCGACGCGTACGAGGGTGGGATGGTCCCGGAGATGTTGCAGGTGGAGAGGTTGAGCAGCTGCAGCGAGGAGAGCGTGGCTAGCGGCGGCGGCAGCGAGGACAGGTTGAGGAAGGTGTTGGGCAGCGAGAGCGACACCACCCGGCTCTGCGGCGAGCACGTGACCCCCTGCCACGAGCACGGCGTCGCGGCCTTGGGGTCCCACGACGGCAGCACGGGCGACGGCGCCCCGCCGGGCAGCAGCGACAGCAGCGCCTTGCCGTCCGGCGACAGCGCCGCGGCCGGCCCGACCGACAGCACCATAAGCGCGGCGGCGGCGACCACAGAGAAGAGCCGGGCCCGCCGGTGGTGCGCCATTATTATCGACAACCGCCTCGATCAAGAACCCGCCGCGGGAACCGGAAAAGGTGCGGCGACGATTTTTTTTTTCCTTCAACCGAGAGCGCGGCCGCCCGGCACGGCGAGGTCACGGCATGCGCGCGCGGCGCGCTCAGTCGCTTGCTACTGGGAAGAGCAAGGAAGAGCAGGACGCGATGGTCGCCGAGGCATGTGGGGGTGCAGTGGTGAGGTTCGCTCGGTCGCTCGCTTTCAGCAGCTGCCGTAGTTGCTTGTGCCGCACCCAACAAGCATATGGAGGCCGTGACTGGCGTTTCTCTCCAGCTCCGTCTCCTCCCTCTTCCTCACTTTAGTTACGCCGCCTGGCCAGCAAGGAGATGGATTATGGAGGAGTAGGAGTACTAGTACAAATTGGTTGCTTAAACCCTTGATTTGGGCTGCGTTAAACCCCGGTCGTTTTGGTCTTATCTGCGGTTCTTGGGAGATGGAGCAGTATTTAATGGGTGGCTATGACAGGTCCTCTCAACGTAGGTCCGGCTGGGCTGGCTGGAAGTGTCACTGTTGCTGAGTGAGCTTTAGTACTTGTTTTGTTCACTTGCTGCTTGGATTCATCTGTGCATCATTTATAACTAAGGGCTGTTTGGTTTCATAAGTTAGGTGACTTATTAAGTCAGGTGATTAAAAATCAGTGACTCATGTATATTTGTTTGTAGATGACTTATAAGCTTATTAAAGGTGTGGGCTCTATGAAAAAGGGTGACTTATAAATTTTAAGCATAGGTGAAGTAACTTAAAACTTATAAGTAGGGGTGACTTATAAGTTGATAGTGTTTAACAAAATAAGTCACTTTTTTCACTTTTTAACTTATAAATAGGTGACTTATTTGAACCAAACCCTAACTAATTTCCTCACTCCACCGTACTAGTAGGCGTTTGCAGTTCCTCGTGAGTTGAGTGATTTTTGCATTTTCTTGTGGCCTAGAAAGCCACTTTTCGTACCCGAAAACAGAAGTAAAAAGGCTGGAGTGCTGCACTATCTGGTGCATCCGTTTCAACACGAAAAGACAATGGAAATTGCAAGTTACTGCTACTATCCAATACGGAGTATGTTTATATATATTGAGTAGAGCTCTGCTATCTGATTCTTAACTCTAGTTCCTTAACTTATTCTGGTCGGGGCACAGAGAGGAAAGCAGATGACAAATGATTCTAGAGCAGTTTTGGTGAATATTTAAATAAACAGCAGTGAGGAACAAGTATTTCCAATGATAGTTTGGCAGATCTTCGCTCCCAACTTTTTCAGAGCGGATTATTTGATCTCTACTAAACGTATGATGGAGAGCTATGAGCTAAGAAAAACCTACTCTCCACCGATTTCCTCCGCTCTCCGTTCAATCACCACTAGAATCAATTCTCGCATCTCCCCACCCCGCTTCTCCACCATAATCACTCCATCAGAAGTGAAGCTAAAAACCATAAAGACAAGCTCTACTAAACCTCCAAACTACTCCCACCGTCTCAAAATAAGTGCACTTCTAAGCCTTTGCCCTTAGGTGAAGAGATCAATACTATACTGGTGAGAAGTTACATATATACCTCTGTAAAAATATAATCATTGCACTTTAGAAAGAGAGAAAATAAAAAAGACAACTAGAGTTAGGTTGTCTCATACCTAGAGGTATACTTATTTTATGATAAATTTTGAACTTTAGAATTGCACTTATTATGGACTTATCAGGAGCGGATCCGGCATCAGGGCGGGGTGGGCTCAAGCCGCCGCTACTGCTGCTTGGACCATGGAGCCACTCCTAAGTCTCTCATACAAATATGCACATATTCAAGTTTGGAAGGAGAGACTAGAGATGAAAGATTATGAAATAAGCCTCTCCTGCCTTATGTTCCTAGGTCCGCCACTTGGACTTATTATGGAACGGAGGGAGTAGTCATAGATAAGCCCCTCCTGACTTATGTTCCTAGATTCGCCACTGGGACTTATTATGGGACAGAGGGAGTAATCCTTAGCTCTAAGCTTTTAATGTAAATGAAGAAATAATTTATGTCCACTTCCCCTAGAATATGCCCCGTTCGTTTCGCTGAAAAAACAAGCCGAAATCTATTTGATTTGTTGTGAGAGAGAAAACATTATTCCGACTGAAAAAACAAGCTAAAAAGTACAGATTATAAGAGAAACGAACATGTGTACTCCCTTGTCCCAAAACATTTGATTTTATCTCATTCAAATTTTATACTAAAATATTCTCACTTCGTAATACACTTTTCTCAACTTTCAATATATCTTTTTCTTTTTCCGATGCATCTTTCAGTATATCTTGCTACAGCAGTAAGGAAAATACAGCTATTACGGATTTACCAGCTGTTACAGAGGGAGAGGTGGAAAGGGTGAAGATCACAGGGACAAACACGTGAAAACCGCACTAATGACAAGGCAAAACAGGAGGCTTGTGGATGGTGTGGGAAGTGGGATCGTGTCCGGGATCACAATATCCGCCATGTGATCACTCTCTCGTCCGTTCTCCAACGACGGGCCCACTCGTCAGCCTCTTCGGAAAATGGGCCCGTTCTGCTCTTTTTAGACGGTCTCCAACCGTCGAACCTAAATGCAAGATGCATTCGACGGTTTGGGTTGCGCACAGAAGAAAGGGTCCGGCACTTAAAACTTCTCTCTTCAACAGAGGATGCAAAAAAGAAACCCACTCACCAAACTCCGTCGAGCGCCGCCCGCGCCTCCATGCATGCGACCTCCCCTGCCAACGGATCTCCAACCGGCGTTCCCTTCCCCTGCCGCTTGCTTCTCCATGGCCGGTCGCGGACGTGACCTCCCCTGCCTCGACGCGGGCTCCGGTGGTGTGAGCTCCTCTCTCCTCGCTCCAATTCTCCATGGCCGGCCGTGGATGCGACCTCCCCTGCCCTGGTGCGGGCTCCAGCGGTGGCTCCGCTGCGGGCGCGTGGCCTTGCTTCGGCGGCGTGAGCTCCTCTCTCCTCGCCTCGATTCTCCATGGTAGGCGTGGATGCGACCTCCCCTACCCCGACGCGGGATCTAGCGGCGGCCGCAGCCCCAACCCCGATGTGGACGTGGCCCTGCCAGCGGAAGTGGGCGAGAGCTCTGACCCAATGCGGGTTGCGATTGGGTCGAGGAGAGAGACGACCGAAAGAGGACACATATCTAGGTTCTCTCGCTCCTTCTACCCAAAATAAGGACTTTTTTTTTTTTACCTACTCTATTGGATGACTTTTTCACTGTATAGGACACAAAATAGGTTTGAGTAGCGGTTTGCATAGCTTCTAGGAGACAATCTTAGGCTGGAATGAGATGTTTGGCATTGAACTGCTAGACCACTGCATACACTTCCCATCACTAGCACAGCGGGACACAGGTCACCAGTAATTATTGGTGACCAACGTTCGATCACATCGAAACATGGGGTGCCGCGAGCCAGCGCTGCTTTAGTAGTGGAGAATTATACTCCGGAGTACTAGTTTATAATTTTTTTCCTTGTTTTATTTGAACTCTTTTGGGAGTACTCCTACTAGTAGTAGTGCAAATGTGCGGCTCCGGGTAATAGGGGTCGTAAGTATCTGTTAAGCAGCATACAAGCAGTATTTTGATGCTTGTCAGTGCAGGTGTACGAAAAAGGGCACTTATTTGAAGCTAAATATTTGACCAAAGGACCATAGCATTTGATGCCCAGAAGTTCTTTAATACACTTTCAGTACCAAGAATAATCAAAAGGAAGGTCTGGTGAGCAGGAACCAGTGACTACGGAAAAGGAAAGACCACATGATACTACTACTACAAATATGGAAATGAGTGGGAAAAAGCTTATTATCATTTTCTCCCACTTGTATATTATATAATATAAAATAAAAACAAAAGCTTGCATCGGTTGCGATGGGCCTTGAACTAAACAGGCCCAACTGATGGACCAAAGCCCACCGGCGCCCGCCCCATAGGGATCGCGGTGACACGCAGTCCATGCCGTCCGACCAATAACTTAAAGCCGCTCGCTCGCTTATCCCCCTCGCCAATCCCAACAGTGCAAATCCCAAAAACTCGCAACTCTGCCCTCCAAACCCTAGGCCAGATCCACAGGCCCGTACCAAGAACCCTGGGGCATTTTAGTCCATTCGTACACGCCTCGGGTCAGAATCCTTGGGAAGCCCGAGAATTTGATGATATTAATTCACGTCTTGTTTAGTTGGACCCTAAAGTCTAAAAAGTTGCTACAGTACCTGTCATATCGAATGTTTGCGGTCTATGCATGGAGCATTAAAGGTAGACGAAAACAAAAACTAATTACACAGTTTGGTGGAAAATTGCGAGACGAACGTTTTGAGCATAATTAGTCCATGTTTAAACACTATTTGCCAAATAAAAACGAACGTGCTACAGTAGCCCCAAAATCTAAATTCACCCAACTAAACAAGGACTCAGTGTGTTCGGCTGGTGGATTCAACAGTAGATTTTAGATAGTTCTAAATAATTTAATAATATTCTGTGTGAGAGAGAACAAGCTGAAATACGCTGAAACAACCCAGTACATGATCAGCCGAACGCGCTGAATTGGGAGCTAGGCAAGCGAGCACTAGCAGTCTGCAAGCATGGGGCACCGTGTTTAAAGTAAAAGCGCTTAATGAGAGAGAGAGGGCAAGTGGGCAATGCAAATGCAAGCGGCTAAGTCTGTCTGCAACAGAAGATCTATTGCGCAACCAAATCTAAAATGAGTTTGTAAGGTAATACCTATAACCTCCAACATAATACTGTATGAAAGACCCATTTTAGGTGTTAAAAGGGCATAACCCAAATCTGAGTATCTTCTTTCCTAAAAACTCATTTGCAGAAAGAGTTGTCTTTTGGGTTTTGTTGTTGAAGAAGACAAAAAATAGGTATTGAATTATTTATCTGTAGTGCTACCTAAAGGACGAACGAGTCTTATAATTTGGGTCACGGTTGTTGGAGGCTGTCTCCAATAGGAGACCTATTGCGGAATCCAAAACCAAAATGGGTCTCCAACACAATACCTATAGCCTCTAACAGAGTAACTATATGAAAGATCTATTTTGAGTGCCAGAAGAGACATAACTCAAATCTGAGTATCTCTTTTCCGGAGACTCATTTATAGAAATGGTTGTTTTTTTGTCTTGTTGTTGAAGAAGACAAAAATAAATATTAAACCCTTTATCTGTAACATAAAAAAACAAATGGGTTCTGTACCTTGAGTCGCGGTCTCGGCAAGCGCCCTTTTCTAAGTTTTGGGATTCTTAAACGGCAGTTCAAATTTTACTAACCCCGTCTCTCTCATGGTCATGGCCCCATTGGGTTTCGGTCTAAAGGCAGGGCCGGCCGGTGTGGTGGATGCCTTTGGTGATATTTACTGCACCTTTTATTTATTTTTAGAAAAACTCTCTCTCTCTCTCTCTCTGTTCTTTTTCTTGCTGTGGTCTGAGAGTGGACGCCTTTGGTTTGGATTTTTTTTACCGTGTTGTGAATGAACAGGATAAAAAGATGGAAGGGTTATAATTGTGGGTTGGGGTTTCCAAGGGGTTGGAGGTGGGTGGGTTTGGGGAACTGGGTTAAACAAAGTGGAAACTGCAGAGGTTTTGTACTTGACATGTTGCTGCTCTCTGCTCACATGTTTCAGCTTTGTGTGAAAACGAGTCATAAACACTGTTAATAAAACTTCATCCGTAAGGAGTACCCCTTTTTTTAGAACTGCTCTATCAGTAAGGTGTGCTTGACCTGGAGTTCTTAACCTAGGCCTTGTTCATTTTGCAAATTTTTTGAACCTGATGAATAGTACCACTCTCGTCTTATTTGGCAAATATTGTCCAATCGTGGATCAACTAGGCTCAAAAGATTCGTCTCGTGATTTCCAACTAAACTGTGTAATTAGTTTTTTTTACCTACATTTAATACTCCATACAAACGGCTAAAAATTGATGTGATGGAGAGAGAGTGAAAAAACTTGGAATTTGGATGACATCTAAACAAGGCCCTAACGTAAATTTTTTTCCTAAGTACTCCAATAGTTGAGAAAACAATGGCTATTATCCTGGACATTTCAAGTCCTTATAAGTCCTTATACTTGTTTGAAATAAAGCTCTACAATGATTTTACAGGGAGTTCTTATACAATGATTTGGTCGTCAAGCAAGATCAAACCACTCATATAAATATAGGTCCTCAACTCCAAGAGTTCGTCTAAAACTAATAGCCAAATTTCTTGTTTTAGCCGTTGTGTAAAATAGAAAAGTCCTATGAATACAATAGCCTAGCTATTTTGCCTCTCGTATATTTGAAAACATGCTATTTCTGGATAGCGACAACAGAAATTCATACGGGGAGGGGAGCGTCGACAAAAGTTCACGAAGGGAAGATGAATAGCGAGCGGCTGCGGCATGCTATTTCTAGATAGAGAGAAGTACGGGATACATGGCTTCTTACTTTGGCTTACTAGATACAATACCTGTTGGAGTACTGTTTTTCCTTAAAAAGTCTAAATTTAGACTCCAAAACAAATATACACCATCGGTTGGAGTTGCTCTACACTCTGGCCGTATACAAAAAAAAACACAATTCTATATTTGGACAAAATCATTTTTGTTGAGTTTGATTATATTTATAGAAAATAGTGATAATATTTTATAGATAATAGTAATATTATTTATGTCTTTAAATAGGTTTGGCGGTCAAACCAATTCTTTTACTCGATCTATGAAAAGTAAAATTGTACAGTATCATTTTTTGAACGGAGGAGTATCAAATAAGTCACCATAGTCATATGGGATTACCAGGAATAGTAATATAATAATTATGTTTCGACAATCATAATAAGGCGCTGAAGGGTGGGGCAAGTACTCTCAGAATAGAGCATACTACTTTGACATGATTACTTGAAAAACTGGGAACAAATACACAGTGAAAAACGGATTACTAATTTGACAGGACCTGGATCGTAGATCAGTGTGTTAAGCATCTGACAAATAATATTTTCGTTTGAAAATGACTTTATTTAAGGTTGCTCTTATCCTTTTTTGACTGTGCCCGCACTGGACTGTCAGACAGTGGGCCGGGTTGTACTTGCAGATTGCCCCGTCAGATCCAACCTGTTTATAGGAACGATATACCAAGAGTTAATCAAGTTGACGAAAGTGTGTATTTTTCCTGTGTAGTGACTAAATGCGGTGGTGGACATAGTTTATAATGGTTTATAACTCTAATATGAAATGCAAATCATCAGTCTCATCCCCATGAATATTTTTTAGTGAGAAAAGTTGATTTTTCTAGACTTTATAATCAACTTATCTCGAGTTGGCCACTAACACCCTGGCTAAAATCTATCTATGGCCCAGCTCCAACGCAAAATAAGTACGTATATGTATGGCACCTCTTCTATACTTTCATCATTGTTGCATGCAAAAGAATTAACCCAGAGATACTATATTTAGAACAATAAGGATTTTAAGCTGGCCAAAACTGCATAAACAACTAATATGAGACTAATTTCATTAAAATACAACACATGGACCACAATAGACCAAAACCAAAATACTCCTACTAATAAGCTAAGGTACCACAACCACCTTCTAATGGAATATACAGGCATATTGTGCACTGTTTATTTAGTTCCAACCTTCTGATAAATATGGAGTTGCCGATGCATATCAGAGTGACCAATGCAATGTTGAAATATATGAAGTTTGTTTATGAGTTTAATAGTTGTGTTTGTAAACCTAGTTAGAGCATAAATCAAAAGTTATCCTTCGTTTATCTAAAACTAACTAGGCTAGTACCAGTGGAAGGTTTCATGTATCTATTTTCAAGATACGGTAATCTTGAAAACTGGTACGTGAAACAACAGTCTCTCTCGATCCATATTTTCATTTCACTATTTCATAGACTACTTGTAGCATCTAATTTTTACATAGTGTTGTGATCAAATGTGCTATATGAACAATATAACCACTTGTGTACTATCTAATTAGGTATTAGCCTAAAAATTGTCAACAAAAATAATTTAATTTACATCAATATTCTTATGATATAAAAAATATAATAGAGCTGTATATGCAGAATAAATTGCATATAGCCAAAAGCGCATGATAAATATGGGACACATAGTGCACTGTGAGGATGCGAGCTGCACAAGATCGACCAAAACACATGGGGTGAAATTGTAAGCTCACAATGTAGGTTTTACCGGAGTTTCATTGACTAGGATGCATTGTGAGTTGTGTTTGGTGAGGATGAAACTCTCTCTCTCTCTCTCTCCTCTTAATTTCTATGTCACCTCATCACTTTTCTGATGTGGCATTATAATGAATGGGTATGAAATTCTCACTGAGATTGGTCAAAGTTTTAATTTTGTGAGGAACCTTCTATGTTGCATCTGGACCTTTAGATTACTACAAAATATTGTATAGCATAGAAGTTTTGTTCTGATTTGTGTAGGTTTCCGTTGGAAATCAATAAAAGTGTTCAGTTACACTTAATCTTCTACCACACGAAAATATAGTTTGGTAGTCACAAGGAAGATTGTGTACCACTAAAAAACAAAGCATGACATTAGCGTAATAAGAAAAGGAAAAGTTAAATAACAGTGTGTGGTAGAACCGTCCGAAATAACACACCTTCAGAGGCGTTTGTCTTCCACTAGACACTAAGCACCCTGAAAATAAGCTACACTAGGCGGTTCCATCGAGAACACCCCAAGGGAGAACTCGAACAATCCACGTTTTTCACCCAGAATCCAATAATGAGAACGAGTTTACAATACTTAGCCCATTTCATACAACAAGAGTTCTAACAAATACATTATTACAATACCAAGTTCAGAGTGCGGAATTTAAACAGCGGAATTAAAATAAACATCTAACGATAAGATATAAGTATCCGTCTGTGCCCACCAGAAGAATCCTCCACACAACAGCCATTCCTCAAGCTGCACCTGCAACAGGGGTAAATAAACCCTGAGTACACAATGTACTCGCAAGACTTACCCGACTAGTGGGAATAATTTCCCGACTCCAATGGATATGATAAGCTTTATGGTTTGCTGAGTTTCCTTTTTACGAAAAGCATTACTAGTAGTGAATCCTTATATATGTGTTTTATTAGCAGTCATGATTAGTTCATTAGCTAACCCTTCTATGTAAGCACCTATTCTACTTTCAAACAAGAGTTGAGTAATCAGATCCATTCATCCCCTTTCATCTTTCAGTTCTTACTACGGTGCTACACCATAGCCAAGTCGTACCGTATCACATAGTGATTCGTGAACCAATGTATCCTAGCTGGGTATCTCGAAACACACGCCCCGCTTGTACCCCAGGCATAAGCAAGACCAACCCACCACTCTCCTGTCAAGGGGTCCAGGTCCCCGTCCAAACTTAGGCTCCAAGCCCCCACTCCTGAGTCCTAAACTCAGTGTGGTGCTTAGACCTCCACCGTCCTCGCCTCCAATCAGTCGGTCCAGAAAGAGTCGGAACCCATGACAAGAGAGCAACGAGCCTATCCGCTCCCATAAGCAAGTATGTGCTCAGGATAATAAGTCTGTGACCTGACTACCATCCACAACAATAGACGGTCCTTAACCGATATGGACAGTGAAAACAATGTAATCAAGCTATGCCCCGTTGGCCTCGGGACACAACCTATTACACCCACCAATACCCATACCATATCCCTGTCCGGTCTCCATTTCCTTTCACCATTTTATCATGAGAGTAATAATAATAATCACCTATTGTGAGTAACGGCATGTTACTCACGCTACCGATAGCCTAAGCATAGCAGCTACTCGACCTATGCTAGTAGGACTCATAGGTAGGTTTATCTATACATGTAGTTTCAATATAAATCATGTAACGTAAATGCACATCACATATATATATCCAGTGATTATTCAAAATAAGGGTTAGGCACCGGGGCTTGCCTTGGGCAGGCGGATTGTCAGCTATGTCAGTCGTCGATGGCTCCGAGGCTTCCTCCTATATGAGAACCTCCTCCTCGTACTCCTCGATCACCTCCTCGTACTCCTGTTCTCCGACGATCACGAACTCCACCAACTCATTCTCTACATGCATGCAATGATGATGCAACACTTAGTATTTTGGCAACAACATCTCTTAAAATAAGAATACACATGCTAAGCTACTAAGCTAGCTCTAATGACTAAGATACTAAGCTAATCATTATCTCTACCAAATAGATTTCAAGCTCACCCTACAAGTGCTTAACTTTTATAAACCAATATCATGCCATTATTCCTTTAGCCTTAATGGGTATTTAGCTACCATATTAAGTAGTCTATTCTAGGGCTACAAAAATTACAGTGAGCACATAATAATATAATGAAGCTACTATAAAAATTTTAGGGTTTATGCTATCACCAATCTACCACAAAAATTCCTACAATTATGAATCGAAATAATACTAAGCATCTCAACTATTTTAATGTTCCTTAGCAACCACATAGATATGTATGAACTAACTACACTAATAGGTAGACAATGTTTTTGGAAACCTAACAAAATTAATTTCACAATTTTTAGGTATCTACATTATTTTATATTAATTACCAAAATTCAGCTCAAAATTAAAATGAAAAGCTATTTCTATTTTCTACGAAAAAGATAAATCGATTTTGGCCCAACGCGGCCCACGCGGGGCGCAGCTGGAAGGTCCTAATATGGTTAGAGGAGGGTGAATAGCCTATTTAAAAATCTATAAATTAACTAGAGCAATTTAATTAGTATAACAAATAGCAAAAATGTAAACTTGCTCTAGCTCTACAAGGGTTGCAAGCTACCTATCCAACAATTCTAGTTGCTATGATCACTAATCACTAAGAGTTCTCACACTTGCTACACTAAAGAGCTTCACTAGATGAACTTAAACTATAAAGCAAGCTCTCAATTATAGCTACACTAAAGAGATTGCTACAACTAGTTTGCAAAAATATAAATAAGTGAGTACGGTGATTATACCGCCGTGTAAAGGAGTGAACCAATCACAAGATGAATACTAAATCAATCACCAGAAGAATACCAAAGGGCAAGAGACCACCAATTTTCTCCCGAGGTTCACGTGCCTGCCAACACGCTACGTCCCCGTTGTGTCGACCAACACTTGGTGGTTCGGCGGCTAAGAGGTGTTGCACGAACCTCGTCCACACAATTGGACACCGCAAGAACCTACCCACAAGTGAGGTAACTCAATGACATGAGCAATCCACTAGGGTTACCTTTCGGCGCTCTGCCGGGAAGGTACAAATTCCCTCACAATCACCGAAGATGGTCACGAACAATCACCAACTCATGCCAATTCTCCTCCGCTGCATCAAGCCGTCTAGGTGGTGCAACCACCAAGAGCAACAAGCAAATCCCACAGCGAAACACTAACACCAAGTGCCTCTAGATGCAATCACTCAAGCAATGCACTTGGATTCTCTTCCAATCTCACAAAGATGATGAATCAATGACGGAGAAGAGTGGGAGGGCTTTGGCTAAGCTCACAAGGTTGCTATGTCAATGCAAATGGCCAAGAGAGTGAGCTTGAGCCAGCCATGGGGCTTAAATAGAAGCCCCCATGAAATAGAGCCGTTGGATCCTCAGTCTACTGAAAATTGGGGCGACCGAATGCGCCGGTCAGATCGATCGGACACTGGACCCCAGCGTCTGATCGTGTGATGCATGCCACGTGGCACTTGCTTCAAACGCTGATCGCCCGATCTCAACGGTCATCGGTACATTTAAGTTGTGATCGGACGCGCTGCTTCAAAGTGACCGGACGTAGGACCTCAGCATCCGGTTGTTTTCAGTAAGGTTCCATTCGTGACCAGACGCGTCGTAGGACCCTAGTGTCCGGTCACTTCTAGTAAGCATCCAGAGATAATTTTTCATGATCGGACGCGTCCGGTTACCCCTGACCAGACTCACCTAACGTCCGATCAGTCACCCTCTTCTCTGTGCGCTGCCACGTCAGTAGGACCGGACGCACACCGTCAGCATCCGGTCACAAAGTGACCCAGCATCCGGTCGAAGACCAATGCCAGTGTCTTCACTGCTTCCACTGACCGGACGCTCCGGTCCAGTTGAGGCCAGTGTCCAGTGCACTATGTGAAAACCTATCTTTTCTGTATAGGGCGCCGGTGGCACCATCGGACTGTCCGCTGATGAAGTTACTTACCCTTGCTCCCAAGTGCTAAACACAATATGTATCACCTTTGTGCATGTGTGTTAGCATATTTTCACAAACATTTTCAAGGGTGTTAGCACTCCACTAGATCCTAAATGCATATGCAATGAGTTAGAGCATCTAGTGGCACTTTGATAACCGCATTTCGATACGAGTTTCATCCCTCTTAATAGTACAGCTATCGATGCTAAATGTGATCACACTCTCTAAGTGTCGCAATCACTAAACCGAAAAGCTCCTATCAATTTCACCTTTGTCTTGAGCTTTTTGTTTTTCTTTCCTCTTTTCCAAGTCCAAGCATATGATCATCACCATGCCATCACCATCATCATCATGTCATGATCTTCATTTGCTTCACCACTTGGAATGTGCCACCTATCTCATAATCACTTTGATAAACTAGGTTAGCACTTAGGGTTTCATCAATTTACCAAAACCAAACTAGAGCTTTCAGCGGCCCACGCGCGGAGGTGGCCCGTGGTGGGGAGCCCGCGCGCGCTGGCACTCTTGCAAAAATGCCCTCATGTTATCAGACAATAGCGCGAACACTACACATACTATTTCTATAGACAACGACTTTGTAATGGATCCCTCATATCTTTTCACCTTCGCACCGGAGAGGTCCCCGAGATGCCCCACACTCGCCGGGGCGGCGGACGGTGGCACTAGGCGGTACACCGGCCACTCAAGGCTCACACTGACCCAACTAATGAGCCAAACCCCATCTACAACCCTAACACCTACCCTAAGCGGCGAAACGGAGCAACGGGGCGCATTAGAGCGAGCTGCCACTGTGCGCGGTCGCCCACGACGGCGCCACGGTCATCCCAGCGAGTAACAGCGCTAACAGGACGGTAGAGATAGGGGATAAGCACCAGGGGCACACAGTGAACTTGGCCAAACTGGTGGTTCGGCCGGTGACTACCTGAGCAGGGCTGGCCACGTGCGCGCGATGAGCACGGTGATGAGCCATGGCGGACACGGCCGCGTCAGCGGTGGCGGGGAGGCAGAAGCACTCCCACTGGCGTGCGCATGGTGGAGAGGGAGCTAAGGCGAGCTAGTGGTGTAGAGGAATTTGCATGGGTGAAGTGGTGGAGGCTGGCCATAGCGCGGGTGGTGATGGGTCTTAACGGCACGGTGGTGGGGCAAATTTCTAAAATTGAGGCTCAGCTAAGCCGCAATCAAAGCGAGGTGGGGGCGGCTAGGGAGGGGATATGAGGGCAGAGGCGCGGACAAGAGCGATTGATGAGAGGTGACCCCTTGCAGCTGCAACGCCGGTGCGATTCGACGATGGTAGGGAGATGAAAACAGAGAGAGAGAGAGAGAGAGGGAGTGGGGGGGGGGGCAGCCAGCGACTCGGTAAGGGCGTGCCTTGGTGGGATGAGGTTGGTGCAACCGATGTAGCCCATGGTCAGGCACTAGCCGATAGACACACACGCTCATGATCGGCGTGGCTCGTGCACCGCAGTGCCATCAATGGCAAGGCGACGTCGACATGGCCACGTGCGCGCAGCGTCAAGGCGGGCCAACGATGCAACACAGTTGCAGGTGCTCAGCGTGGTGATGCGATGGTGGTGGCAGTGGCATCATCACGGCACAGGCTCGGGGACAGTAGCAGCACCAGTGGCAGCCACGGTGGCAGGGGCGGTCGGGCGTAGAGCGGACCGACGGCCTAGCGGTGCGGCCACAGCGGCCAAGCCACGGGAAGGCCACGGCAGCCATGGCCAGCCGGTGCATGGCCACGCGCACACGCATGGCACAACCACGCTACAATGTGGGTCGGCCACGCGTGGTGACCACACGCACGGCGCCAGATAGCACAAAGCTATGACGTGCATGAATTTTAAAGCGCTGATCACGACCAAACCGTTGCTCCTAAACCTAAACCGGCTTCACTACACTCAAGATGGCATATGGAACTACTAAATCAAATCATAGCACTACACCACTCCTTAACCCAATCTCTCTGAATAAATTGCTAAACATAGCAGCGTCTAGCTATCCACAGACTTAGAAATTTTCTAAGCGTTTGAACTAATCTTAATTTCATATTGCATTTCTAAGCTACTAAAAACATTACTTAGCAATATTCTTTTTCAACAGCAAGTATTTCATTGTCATCTACAAAGTTTACACTTTCAACTTTATTTAAGTATCACACACATGTTCTATAGTATTTTTGCTTAATAAAAATTGGATTTAAACCCTACTTGATATGCATGAACCATCAAACCAACTTTCATTTAGCATTTTTATTGATCATTTTGAGTTACAGAAATTGATCTACACACTTCACCACATGCATTAACACACAAGTATGATGCTCATGACATGTTTTAGTAGATGATTAATGGGGTAACATCGAGGGTGTTACAGCTCTACCCCCCTTAAACAAAATCTCACCCCAAGATTTCATGTGAGTGCCTAGTATAGGAAAAGAGATAAGAATAAATTCTGATTTAAACAATTACCTCGGTGAACTAGAAAGAAGGTGGGGATAATGCTTCAAGATATAGTTTTCTTACTCCCACGTTGCTTCATCCTTCGAGTGATTTTGCCACTGAACTTTATAAAACTTCACCACATTGTTTCTAGTCACTCTTTCTTTTTCATCTAAGATCTTAAAGGGATGCTCAATATAAGACAAGTCGGGCTAGAGGGGAAGTCCTTCAATTTCCACAGCTTCATCAGGGACCCGCAAGCATTTCTTTAACTAGAAAACATGGAAGACATTATGTACTGCTGACAAAATATCTGGGAGCTGGATACGGTAGGCAACAAAACCACACCGGGCCAAAATCTTGTATGGTCCAACATAGCGAGGGGCTACCTTTCCCCGGGCACCAAAGCGATGCACCCCTCTCATGGGAGACACTTTGAGATACACATGATCACCAACTTCAAATTGCAAGGGCCTTCTTCGCTTGTTCACATAAATTTTCTAACAATTCTGAGCTGCCTTCAAATGACTCTGAATAACACTAACTTGCTCTCAAGCTTCTTTGATAAAATTAGGTCTAAAATAACCATGGTCTCCCACCTCAACCCAATTAAGTGGTGTTATACATTTCTTGCCATATAAAGCCTCAAATGGTGTCATTCGAATGCTTTCTTGAAAACTATTGTTATAAGAAAACTCAGCTAAAGTCAAGAATTCATCCCACTTTTCTGGAAAAGAGATGACACAAGCTCTCAACATATCCTCAAGTACCTAATTGACTCTTTCTGTCTGACCGTTAGTTTGTGGATGATAAGCTGAACTTCTGAGGAGACTAGTACCAAGACATTTCTGGAGTTGCTCCTAGAAACAAGAGATAAAGACTGACCCTCTATCAGGGACAATAGTTAGAGGAACTCCATGTAGGGTCACAATCCGGTCAAAATATAACTTGGCGTACTTCTTGGTTAAATATCTGGTATCCACCAAAAGAAAATGAGCATACTTGGTAAGACGATCCACAATTACCCAAATAGAGTCATAGCCCTTGGACATGTGGGGTAAACCCACAATAAAATCCATAGAAATATCTTCCTACTTCCAAACAGGGATGGGCAAGGGCTGTAGAAATCTAGACGTACGCATATGGTCTGCCTTAACTCTTCCACAAGTGTCACACTCCGAGACGTACTTGGTAATATCATGTTTCATATTTGGCCACCAATACAAGTGACATAAATCATGATACATCTTGTTACTTCCTGGATGAATGGATAACTTGGAGTTATGAGCTTCATCCAAAATCTTTCTCCTAAGCTCTCACTTGATGGAACAGCCAATCTGTTCTTGAACCTCACTACACCTTGATCATCAATACTAAAATGTGGACCATGCTCTTCGGCGATTAACTTCTTAATGTGAGGAATTCCTAAAGTATCTTACCTTTGCTCGATAATAATTTGCTCAAGTAGATTCGAGACTAGAGCAATGTGAGCTAGCACCTCAGCATGGTTGAGAGACAAAGGTGCTTCTTCAACTTGATATGACTTTCAGCTCAAAGCATCAACTACCACATTAGCTTTTCTAGGATGGTAATGAACCTCCAAATTATAATCCTTGATTAGCTCTAGCCATCTCCGTTGCCTCATGTTCAGCACGGACTGAGTTAAAATATATTTGAGGCTCTTATGATCCATATAAATATGCACTTTATTTCCCAATAAATAATGCCTCCAAATTTTTAGAGCGTGCACCACAACAGCCTGCTCTAAATCATGAGTGGAATAATTCACCTCGTGCTTTTTCAGTTGGCATAAAGCATAAGCTATCACACGTCCATCCTGCATAAGCACGTATCCCAATCTAGTCCTTGAGGCATCACAATACACATCAAATGGCCTGTCAATATCTGGTTGGGCAAGAATAGGAGCAGTGGTAAGAAAATGCTTCAGAGCTTGGAAAGCTTCTTCACAAGCCGGACTCCATACAAACTTGATATCTTTCTAGAGCAAATTGGTCATTGGTTGGTCTATTTTGGAGAAGTCAGGAATGAAGCGCCGATAATAACCAGTAAGACCAAGGAACTGACGGATCTGATGCACTAACTTTGGAGACTTCCAATTTAACACATCTTGCACCTTGCTTGGGTCCACAGAGATACCCTCAGGTGTCAGAACATGTCCCAAAAACTGCATTTGATCTAACGAAAACTCACACTTGCTAAATTTGGCATACAACTTGTGTTCCCTTAATCGAGTCAGTACTATCCGAAGATGTTGTGCATGCTCTTCTTTGTTCTTGGAGTATATTAAATTGTCATCAATGAACACCACTACAAACTTATCCAACTCTGGCATGAACACTAAATTCATGAGATACATGAAGAATGCAGGAGCATTAGTGAGACCAAAGAACATGACTAGATATTCATACAACCCATACCTAGTAGAGAAAGCTGTCTTTGGTATATTTTGTGACCGGATTTTAATTTGATGATACCTAGAACGAAGATCAATCTTTGAAAACACCTTTGCACCAGCCAACTGATCGAACAAAGTATTAATACGAGGTAAATGATACTTGTTCTTAATGGTTACCGTATTGAGAGGGCGGTAATCCACACACATCCACAGAGTATCATCCTTCTTCTTCACAAAAATAGCTAGGCAACCCCATGGTGAAGAGCTAGGACGGATAAAGCCCTTCTTCAATAATTCCTCTAACTACTTCTTCATTTCTGCTAGTTCTTTAGGAGCCATGCGGTAGGGACACCATAAAATAGGAGAAGTGCTAGGTTCTAACTCAATAGTAAACTCCACATCCCTATCCGGTGCCAACCCAGATAGATCTTCAGAAAAGATATCCGGAAACTCATAGATCACAGGAATAGAAGCAAGATCAAGAGAAGCTTCAACATGAGCAATAACTGGTAAGGCTAGATCTGAGGGCATAAGGAGAGATGTCCTATCCTCAGAAGAAGGAAGCCATAACTCAACAACTCTCTGCTTAAGGTTCAAGACTACCCCATAAACTCGCAACCAGTTCATGCCCAGAATTGCATCTATGCCTTGCCCAGGCAGCACCATGAACTGGAGGCGGTAAGTGTGAGTGGCTAGCACTAATCTGATTGTGTCCGTCCGAGTATTAACGCACAACTCTGCACTCGGAGTATTGATTCTATAGGCAATAGGAATAGCCATAAGAGATATATTATGCCTCTGTGCAAACCCCATGCTCATGAATGAATGTGATGCACCAGAATCAAACAACACATATGCTAGGTGAGAATCAATGGTAACATACTAAAAGCTCGAGTTTGGTTTTGGTGAATTGATGAAACCCTAAGTGCTAACCTAGTTTATCAAAGTGATTATGAGATAGGTAGCACATTCCAAGTGGTGAAGCAAATGAAGATCATGACATGATGATGGTGATGCCATGGTGATGATCAAGTGCTTGGACTTGAAAAAGGAGAAAGAGAAACAAAAGGCTCAAGGCAAAGGTATAAATGGTAGAAGCCTTTTCATGTCGGTGATCAAGACACTTAGCGAGTGTGATCACATTTAGGTTCGATAGCCGTACTATTAAGAGGGGTGAAACTCGTATCGAAATGCGGTTATCAAAGTGCCACTAGATGCTCTAACTCATTGCATATGCATTTAGGATCTAGTGGAGTGCTAATACCCTTGAAAATGTTTGTGAAAATATGCTAACACATGTGCACAAGGTGATACACTTGGTGGTTGGAATATTTGAGTAAGGGTAAGAAACTTCACCGGCGGAGTGTCCGCCCGTAGAGTGCGGACAATCCGATGGTGCCACCAGCGCCCTGTATAGAAAAGATAGGATTTCACATAGTGCACCGGACGCTGGCCTCAACTAGAGCAGTGCGTCCGGTCAGTGGAAGCAGTGAAGACGCTGGCATCGGTCTTCGACCAGACGCTGGGTCACTTCGTGATTGGATGCTAACAGGGTGCGTCCGGTCCTGTTGACGTGGAGGCGCACAGAGGAGACAGTGAGTGACCGAACGCTGGGTATGTCCGGTCGGACATGACCAGACGCGTCCGGTCGCGAGTGAAACCTTACTAGAAATGACCGAACGCTGGGGTCCTGCGTCCGGTCACTTTGAGCAACGCGTCCGATCACTACTTAAATGTACTGATGACCATTGAGATCGAGCGATCAATGTTTGAAGCCGATGACACGTGGCAAGCATCGGGCGACCGGACGCTGGGGTCCTACGTCCGATCGATCTGATCGGAGCGTCCGAGTTGTGCCTAGTGAAGGAGTACAACGACTCTATTTCATGGGGGCTTCTATTTAAGCCCCATGGCTGGCTCTAGCTCGCTCTCTTGGCCATTTGCATTGACATAGCAACCTAGTGAGCTTAGCCAAAGCCCTCCCACTCATCTCCATCATAGATTCAACATCTTTATGAGATTGTGAGTGAATCTAAGTGCATTTCTTGAGTGTTTGCATATAGAGGCACTTGGTGTTCGTGTTTCGCTGTGGGATTCGCTTGTTACTCTTGGTGGTTGCCGCCACCTAGACGGCTTGGAGCAACGAGGATCGTTGAGTAGAGGTTGGTGATTGTCTCCGACTCCGATAGTGGTGATTATGAGGGGTTCTTGATGAAAGCATCTAGGCCCCTAAGTGGATTTCGGTGATTAATGTCAATACAAGATTACTATGACTAACGTGTGTTTTGTAGAAGCAATTAAGTTAGGTCATGGTAATGGAGATCGATTGGGCAATCGAGGTTGTCATGCCCCTACGATGGAAATCGTTTCGGTTTTCAAAGGATGGACGACAAGGTTAAGGATAACTAGTTCTAAGTGTCAATTGAAGTTGGAGAGACACTTAGAGTAGTTTAGGACTTTGTTTTTCCTTTGGCCATACTATGAAGGGGGGTATGAACGGGTAGCTTGACCTAGTTGAGTCTAGTGAGTTAGGTGTGGTGCACACTTGTTAAAACTAGCTCTAGGTAGCTCCTATGAATGCCTAAAATCTTTTGGAGCTAACTTCATTCACATATGATTGAAAGTTGGAAGTGAATGGAGGGTCAAAGATTGACCGGATGCTGGCTCCGGTGCGACCGGACGCTGGCCGCAGGGTCCGGTCAGTTCATTTGACTGTGGAGAACAAGTCTGGAGTGACCGGACGCTGGAAGGTCGTGTGACCGGACGCTGAAGGCCAGCGTCCGGTCGACTCCAGTAAGGGTCCAGACTTGAGAAAGAGTGACCGGACGCGTCCGGTCAGTGTTGATCGGACCCTGGGTATCCAGCGTCCGGTCGACTCCAGTAAGGGTCCAGATTTGAGAAAGTGTGACCGGACCCTGAGTATCCAGCGTCCGGTCGTTCATGATAAGCATCAAGATCGACCGGACGCGTTCGTCGGGCCGAACCGGACCTGTCGCCGTCCGGTCATCACTTGAAACTGTTGCGCTGGTTGAACTGGACCGGAGCGTCCGGTCAGATATGATCGGAGCGTCCGGTCATCCATGAGAAGCTCATAACGGTTCGTTTTTTCAGTGGCTTATAAATAGAAGCTCCACTCGTGTGTGGAGTTACTTTTGCTCATTCAACAATTGAGAAACACGTTTGTGAGTGCCAAGAAGAGCAAGGTCCTAGTGAGGTGTTTGTGATTTGAGAATCCAAGAGTGAAACCTCATTAGTGAATCAAGAGTAGACAAGTGTGCATCCATCTTCTCATTAGGCTTCGTGTGGTCAAGTGAGAGTTCGTGCTTGTTACTCTTGGTGATCGCCATCACCTAGACGGCTTGGTGGTGATTGGGAGTTTGGTGATCACCGGTGAGCTTGTGGGTGACCCAACTCAAGTTGTGAGCGGTTTTGGGTGATTCGCCATGACGGAGTGTCGAAGAATCAACTCAGAGAGAGCACTTGATCCTTGCGCTGGATCAAGGGGAGCTACACCCTTGTGGTGCTCCAACGAGGACTAGTGGGGAGTGGCGACTCTCGATACCTCGGCAAAACATCGCGCGTTCCTTTCTCTCTCTATTTACTTTGAGCACTTACTTTGAGTATTTACTTTGAGCAATTCAATACTTATTTCACATCCATAGAATTGCTTGCTAGAGTAAGTTTGGAACATAGGTTGCGAGGTTGTTGTGCATTAGTTTGACATAAACACTTTTCTAGGCACAAGGGGTTAATTGGGCTATCCGTAGAATTTGATTATTGCAAGAAAATTTAGAATTAGCCCAATTCACCCCCCCTCCTGGGCATCTTGATCATTTCAATTGGTATCAGAGCCTCGTGCTCATGTTTTTAAGCCTAACCGCTTAGAGCAAGATGTCTCACGGGGATGGACCTCCTCCTATCTTCGAGGGGGATGATTTTCCATATTGGAAAATTCGCATGGAGGCTTACCTAGAAGCTCTAGATGTTGGAATTCTTAGAGCCGCCCCTCAAGGGTTCCCAACACCTAAGAATGCCGCACAACTCCAAGGCGATGAAGTAAACTATGAAAAATGGAATGCGAAGGCTCGCAACACCATCTTTAGAGGCCTTTGCAAAGATGTGTTCAATCGTGTAAGGAACCACAAAGACGCCCATGAGAGAACCAAGAGTGAGTGTGAGGAACGCTATCATCTTGTGATTAAAAAGCTAAATTCTTTTGAGATGCTTCCCAAAGAAAGTGCTAATGAAATGTATTCTCGTTTAAATGTTCTTGTAGAGAAAGTCAATGGGCTTGGACTTACTCAAATGTCACCATCCGACGTTGTGAGAAAGATCTTGAGTGTCCTCCACATTGACAAATATGGGCACATTGTAACCGTGCTACATCAAGGTGATCTTTCTGCTGCTACACCGACACAAATCTTGGGAAAGATAAATGCTCATGAGATGTACATGCACATCACGCCACAAGATGGCTCATCCTCTACAAAGAAGAAAGAGAAGGACTTAGCATTCAAAGCTAGCCAAGATAAGGGCAAGGCAAGACTTGAGTATGAGAGCTCAAGTGATGAAGATGATGAAGAAAGTCTTGCTCTCATGGTGAAGAAGACCGCCAAGATGCTAAAAAAGCTAAACAAGAGTGGCATCAAGTTTGACGGCAAGAAGAAGAAGTTCTTCACTAGCTCAAGAAGAAAGCCAATCTCCGAGATGGATTGCTACAATTGTGGCGAACTTGGTCACCTAGCTCATCAATACACAAAGCCCAAGAAAGACAAGTTCAAGAACAAGGGCAAGAAAGATGATTCAAGTGATAAAGATGAAAAAAAAAGAACAAGCCATACAAGAAGAGAGATGGCAAAAAGAGAGACTTCTACAAGAAGAAGAAGAGTGGCAAGGCCTATATTGTCGGTGATTGGCTCACGGACATTGATTCATCAAGTGGTTCATCCGATGATGAGAGTGACAATGAGAAAGTGGTCGCCATTGCTATTGATCTTGCATCCTCACCGCCACCATCGCCATCATCCTCTACACACCTATGCCTTATGGCCAAGGGTGAACGCAAGGTAACTAAGAGTGATGATAGTAGTGATGATGAGCAAGCTAGTGATGATGATAGTGATAGCGATGATGATTCACCCACATATGATGATCTTGTCAAAATATTAAGAAAATACACTAAGATCATTAGAAAGAGTCGAGCTACTAATGAAAAACTTGATGCTAAAAATGATTCACTTTTAGCTAAGTGTGATACATTAGAAAAGGCTAATGATGAGCTCAAAGAAACAAATGATTCTATATCATCCAAACTCAAGGAGCTCAAATCTTCTAAGAAAGAGCTTAAAGATAAACATGATAAACTTGAGTGGGTGCACAATGAGCTTATCACTAGTCACAACAAGCTAAAAGATGAATATACAACTCTAAAGATCAATTATGATACCCTTGTTATTGCACAAGAATTCTTACCAAATGAGCCACATGTTGCTACTAACCATGTTGTTAAGATTGATATAGCTACCTCATGTGATGATTTAATTGATGAGAGCATTGAGCATGGATCTAGTAGCAAAGGCAAGCAAGTGGTTGAGTGCAATGACTATGATGAGTATGTCAAGCTCAAGAGTGACAATGAGAAGCTCATGAAAGATCTTGAAGAGATGAAAAGTCACAACACCATTGTGATAGAAACTCTTGATCATGACGAAGATTTGATCCTTGAGAATGAGAAGCTAAAAAAAGAAAACAAGAGACTCAAGGAAGAGAAGAACAATGATATTCTCAAGGAAGAGAACAAGAAGCTCAAAATGGAGAAAGAGCATCTCAAGGTGGGATTGAGCAAGTTTGCTAGAGGCAAGCATCTCCAAAGTGAGCTACTCATGAATACCGTCATTAAGATGGATAGAAGTGGCATTGGTTATATGGCAAGTGTAGAGAAGAAGAAGGCTCAAGCTCAACACCAACAATCAAAGCTAAAGCTAAAGCCAAAGAGATGTTTTGAGTGTGGACAAGAAGGCCACTTTGCTCATGAGTGTCAAACTCCACCACCACAACCCTTGCCCAAGCATGCTAGACCCTTTGCTTTCAATGCTCACTACATGCTTAGAAAAGATTCTAGTGGAAAGATGAAAGTCATGTTCTTAGGACCCCCCAACAAGAGTAGGCCTAAGAAGATTTGGGTGGCTAAGTCACTTGTTGAGAAGGTGAAGGGCCCTCAACAAGTTTGGATCCCTAAAGCTTGAATCTCTTGTGTGTAGGTGAACTACAAGACCGGTGGAAGTCATTGGGTTATTGATAGTGGTTGTACTCAACATATGACCGGTGATCCTCGTATGTTCACCTCACTAGATGAAGAGGTAGATGGACAAGAGAAAATAACATTTGGAGATAATTCAAAGGGCAAGGTTAAAGGATTGGGCAAAGTGGCAATATCAAATGATCATTCCATCTCCAATGTGCTCTATGTTGCCTCATTGAGTTTCAACTTACTATCTGTTGGGCAATTGTGTGATCTTGGCTTCCAATGCTTATTCACTGAGAAGAAAGTTGTTGTATCCAAAGTAGATGACAAACAAGTGATATTCAATGGATTTAGATACAACAATTTATATCTAGTTGACTTCACCTCCGAAGATGCAAACTTGAAGACTTGCCTATTCACCAAAACAACACTTGGGTGGCTATGGCATAGAAGACTTGCTCTTGTTGGGATGAGCTCACTCAAGAAGCTTATGAAGAATGATTTGGTGAGAGGATTGAAGGATGTTAAGTTTGAGAAGGACAAGCTTTGTAGTGCATGTCAAGCCGGCAAGCAAGTTGCAAACACTCATCCAACCAAAGCTTTCATGTCAACCACAAGAGTACTAGAACTCCTACACATGGATTTATTTGGACCAACTACATACAAGAGTTTGGGAGGAAATCTCTATTGTCTTGTGATTGTGGATGACTACTCAAGGTATACATGGGTGTTCTTCCTTCATGACAAATCCGAAGTTGCATCTTGTTTCAAGAAGTTTCCCAAGAGAGCTCAAAATGAATTTGAAGTGAAGCTCAAGAAGATAAGAAGTGACAATGGCAAAGAATTTGACAACACAAACATAGAAGCTTAGTGTGATGAAGTTGGAATCAAACATGAAGTCTCCGCAACCTATACTCCTCAACAAAATGGTGTAGTTGAGAGGAAGAACCGGACTTTGATCACTCTTGCAAGGACAATGCTAGATGAGTACAACACCCCCGAAGCTTTATGGGTGGAAGCAATCAACACCGCATGTTATGCATCTAACCGCCTATTTCTTCAAAAGTTTCTTGTCAAGACACCGTATGAGTTGCTCAATGGGAAGAAGCCGGACGTCTCCTTCTTTAGGGTGTTTGGTTGCAAGTGCTACATCTACAAGAAGCGGCAACACCTAGGGAAGTTTCAAAGACGTTGTGATATAGGTTTTCTTGTTGGTTACTCATTGAAGTCCAAAGCATATAGAGTATTTAATCATGCCACCGGCTTGGTTGAAGAAACATATGATGTGGAATTTGATGAATCTAACGGCTCCCAAGGAGCACATGAGAATCTTGATGATGTAGGTGATGAACCATTGAGGGAGGCTATGAAGAACATTCCGGTGGGAGACATCAAGCCAAAAGATGATGAAGATGATGTACAAGTCATTAACCAACCTTCTTCATCAAATGTACCACAAGATGGCGAAAAAGATGGGAGAGTAGAAAATGAAGATACTCATATCTCTTATGAGCAAATGGTGGTACAAGCACAAGATGTTGATGCTCCACAACCTCCTCCTCAAGTGGTCAATAGAAGAAACACACCTCTCCTATAAGATCATCCACAAGATCTCATCATAGGGAGTCCATCAAAGGGTGTAATGACTCGATCTCAAAAACTTACTTCATTTATTGCTCATCACTCTTTTGTCTCTTGCTATGAGCCTACCAAAGTAGAAGAAGCTCTTAAAGATCCGGATTGGATCAATGCCATGTATGAAGAGTTGAACAACTTCACTCGCAATGAAGTTTGGAATCTTGAAGAGCGACCAAAAGGTGCAAGAGTCATTGGAACGAAGTGGGTGTTCCGCAACAAGCAAGATGATCAAGGTGTTGTTGTGAGGAACAAGGCAAGACTAGTTGCAAAGGGGTTCTCTCAAGTTGAAGGTTTGGATTTTGGAGAGACCTTTGCACCGGTTGCAAGATTAGAAGCCATCCGTATCCTTCTTGCATATGCATCACATCATGAAATGAAACTATATCAAATGGATGTGAAAAGTGCTTTTTTAAATGGCTTTATAAATGAACTAGTCTATGTTGATCAACCTCCCGGGTTTGAAGACCCTAGATATCCTAATCATGTTTATAGGTTGTCCAAGGCACTATATGGGCTTAAGCAAGCCCCAAGAGCTTGGTATGAGCGCCTTCGGAACTTCCTCATTGAGAAGGGCTTCACCATTGGGAAGGTCGACACCACACTATTCACCAAGAAGCTAGATGGTCATATCTTTATTTGTCAAGTATATGTTGATGATATCATCTTTGGATCATCAAATGAAGACTCATGCAAATAATTTGGTGAATTGATGTCGAAGGAGTTCGAGATGTCAATGATCGGTGAGCTTACATTCTTTTTTGGTTTTCAAGTCAAGCAAATGAAAGAAGGCATCTTCATCTCTCAAGAGAAATACACAAAAGATCTTCTCAAGAGATTCAAGATGGATGAATGTAAGCCAATCAAGACACCAATGCCTACAAATGGACATCTCGACCTAGATGAGGGAGGTAACCCGGTTGATCAAACTCTCTACCGTTCTATGATTGGTAGCTTGTTATATTTAACCGCATCTAGGCCCGACATCATGTTTAGTGTGTGTATGTGTGCTAGATTTCAAGCGAGTCCTAAGGAAACACATTTAATTGCCGTAAAAAGAATCCTTAGGTATCTTAAGCACACACCAAGCATTGGTCTTTGGTATCCCAAAGGAGCTTTATTTGAATTAATTGGCTATTCCGATTCGGATTACGCCGGATGCAAAGTTGATAGAAAAAGCACATCCGGAGGGTGCCATTTGCTTGGTAGATCACTTGTGTCTTGGTCCTCCAAGAAACAAAATAGTGTGGCTTTGTCCTCCGCCGAAGCGGAATACATTGCCGTGGGTGCCTGTTGCGCACAAATATTATACATGAAACAAACTTTGCTAGATTATGGAGTAGTTCTAGAGAAAGTACCTCTTTTGTGCGACAATGAAAGTGCGGTAAAACTTGCAAATAATCCTGTTCAACACTCTCGCACCAAGCATATAGATATTCGTCATCACTTTCTAAGAGATCATGTGGCTAAAAATGATATATCACTAGAAGGTGTATGATCCGAAGATCAATTAACGGATATCTTCACAAAACCGCTAGATGAGGCTACATTTTGTAGATTGCGGAATGAGCTAAATGTACTTGATTTTAGTAACTTCACTAAAAATTGAGCTTGTGTTGTCCCTTGCATTCATTGTAATATACAACATGTTTAATTTGTGGCAATGCACATAGGGCTTGTCTAACATGGTTAAGATAACCGCCGAAAAGCGTGTGAAGAAGCTTAACCTTGGATCAAACTTGACAAGCAACTAGATTTACTTACAAGTATTGTATATGCATGAATGTTGTTTTGTTAGTTTGTTCCATTTGCCCTCTTGTTGCCTATTTTCTTAAAAAGAATTATAGCCTAAGGCAAAATATTTTGAAAAATATGAGGGTTTGAGAGAGGTCACTCACATCAGTCCCAATTAGTGTTTATTTGGATCTTTTTCAAGTTGGGACTTGATTGGGAACAGGCAGCGCGAAGGAAGGTTGGAGGTTTGCTGGAAAAGGTGCATCGGACGCTGCACCGGACGCTGCTGTCCAGCGTCCGGTCAGTTCACAGGAGGTGAACTGCTACCGAAGGAGTGACCGAACGCTGCATCTGTGCGTCCGGTCAGGAAGGATTCTGCGTCCGGTCGATCGAAGTGTTCTCAAGTTGTTCTGACCGGACCCTGCCTGCGTCCGGTCATGGACCACCGGACGCGTCCGGTCCCGATTCCAGAGGATTTGGACCTCTCTGGAATCGACCGGACGCTGGGTGGTAGCGTCCGGTCGCTACCACCGGAGCGTCCGGTCAGTGGATCTCGCGCGTCTTCAGGACTCTTTTCAGTTTCCTTTTCTATCGCGTTTGGGGGACTACTTAACCGTACCACCGAAAACCGTCGCAATCTTGCCGTCTGCCCTAGCCCGAGCTGCCGCCTCCTCTGCTCGCCGCCGCAGCCAAGCGCGCCGCCGTGCTACTGCCTCGCCGCGCCGCCCCACTGCGCCCGAGCCTCCCCGCGCGCTCCCACGCCAGCTCGGCCCGCACCTCCCTTGCCCGCGCTCGCCCGGCCTCCTTGCTAGCCGCGCGCCACCAGGGCTCGCCGCGCCGCCGTGTCTCCCCGAGCGCCCGTGCCTCCGGTCTTCCAGGGTCATCAAGTTTCATCGTGCCCTAGTCCTACCTCCTTCATCGTTGGTAAGACCAAAATTTTCAATCTTGATCTGTTGTGAACTAGATCAAGTTGCAGCCTTTGATTCCCCATTGCTTTCAGGTTGTTTGACCTAACCCTAGCCGGCTCCGAGTTCCCCGCGCGAAAACTTATCTTTTCTCGGTTCGCTGATCGTCAGGTAGAAAGCCATTCGATTCAATTTCGCATCTACATTGCTTTCTCTATTAGGGTTTCGCATCTATTAGCAATATGGTATTTATTTGTATATCCATCTACTCTATCGTGCAGCGAGTCGGTTCCGTTGTGGTTCTTGTGACAGTTGGCAGTCATCTCGGAGCCAAGCTCGCGAGTAAGGATCGAGGCCAAGCCTTGAGAGGTTCAGTTTGTCTGTTGATCCTCATCAGCGTCAGTTCACCATCTTGTCAGTTCAGATGCCCCGCACCAAGAATGTTGGTGGTGGCCCAGGTGATGATGATCGGAGGCCCCCGCCTCGCCAGCCAGCCGGATCGAAGGGAAAGTCAACCAAGCAGGTGACATCCAAGAAGCGGAAGTACCCCGACGCAGAGACATCGAGAGCAGCAGCTGTTGCAGAGGCCGCAGAGCGTGCCGAGAGAGGTGGTGCCCGCAGCGGAGTTGTCATTGCAGATCAGCCAGTTTCACCAGCATTTAGAGCTGCGCTTGAGGAGGTTGAGCGTCGTCACGGTAGTCCAGCTGGGACTGTCACGTTTGTAGGACGATGGGTTACCATTGAGGAGGGTCCGACAGCACAGCAGCAGCCCCGACAAGCGAGCCTCGGCAGACCAGAGGAGGCCGACGAGACAGAGCCCGGCACCCAGCCTTCCGCGCCTCTGGACGGACCGTGTACGGATCTCACCGAGGCCACCGACCAACGTGCCGGAGGGGATCACGTCCTCCACCTAGACCACGTGGTCCACCTCCGGTGGTTCACCTCGACTTGAGGGCCGCCACCGCCTTGAGCAGGTTCAAGAATTTGCGTTTTGTTGAGTTTGAGGTTTGGTTTCCCGAGGAGGGATGAGAGAGCGGTGAGGGTTTCTACACGCCACCGCAGGAGGATTTCTACAATGCTTATCTCAACGATGGGGCGGTGTTCAGATCTCGAGAGTCTGTTAGATAGAGTCTATTGTGGCAGCAAATAGGAGAGAGCATTCGCCATACTTGTCATATTTGCAGATGAGAGAGATTTGATTGGATGGACAGGATATTTGTACCATCTTGGGTTCGTCGGTTCTATGCTTCACTCTTCATCGATCCACATCACAGTTTATTCACTTTGCTTTGAGGCAAAGACTACAGAGTGACGAGTGGACAGGTCGAGAGATACCTGAGGCTCTGAGAGCAGACTGTCAAGATACATGAGGTCTCTGTTATGGACAACAGGAGCCTCCAAGCGCCCTCACGGAGGTTTGGTGCCTCCTCTGATTTAGTGCGACATTGCTTCAAGGAGCCTTTTGGAGAGGGGTCGAGGAGGAACCCGGTGACTTGACTCCCATAGCGAGAGTGCTAGAGGCTATTATCGTGGAGGACATTGCTTCCCTGTGTTGGGATATAGAGAGGGCACGACTCGCCATTACAGCTCGGCTTCTTAATGCCCTAATGCAAAGCAGACAAGATTTGATATCCGGGACCTCCTTCTTTCGGAGATGGAGGACACTATAGTCGAGGGATTCAAGGGTCGTGGCGGCTTCCTTATGCGACTTTGGATCACATTTCTTATCCGCATGAGTAGTGCGTGATAAGCCCCCGGTATGATGGATGAGTATCTGGTGCCACCATAGAGTTCCCACTTACAACTGTCACAAAGAATCAGACACACTACTCCTCGTGCACCAGACGGCCTAGCCATCGTCCCGACGCGTGCGAGAGTCCATGGCAGCCAAAGAAGATGAGATCATCGAGAGGATTGCAGCCACCGAGGAGGAGGAGCTAGAGGCACCTGGCAGGAGGTGAGCGAAATGCAAGTGGCAGCTCGACGACGACGACTACCGGCCTATACCTCAGATGCCTCCTCGCAGAACACGATGCGAGGCCGGTAGCTCGATTCGCTCCACCCGCTCCGCATGCACCTGCTCTCATTGCTATTCTTGGCGGATGCAAGCAGGATCGAACACGACAGCATAGGGGACAACCGCCAACTTCAAGATTTCGAGGCTCGTCGGGGCCGAGTTCCGGTAGCGAAGAGCAGCTCCTTCAAAGACACCAGCGATTACTTATGCAAAGAAGTAGCTCATGGATTCATGCAAGACATGTAGTGACGACCATTGGGGTTCCACCGCCACGACCTCCTACCGCCGACGACGACCAAAGAAGACAGCCCAGTGGGCTCTAGAGTCGAGGACAGCCTCCGGCTCGATTTGCTTCACCGCCTATCTGGTGTCCCGGTGGTTAGCCTCACCGTGGTAGCCCCTGCATGATTCACTCCACTTTAGACGGGCTTCACTCCAGAGCAGTCTTCCTCGCTATTTCGTGATCGACACGTCGGTCTCCAGAGTCTTGGAGCATCTTTCAATGAGTTGACCGCCATGCCTACTCCGCCTCATATGCATTCTCGCGGTCCGTCTCACAAGAGACCAATGTTGTGACTACTGAGGCTCCCCCTAAATGCATTGCCTCATCGAGATCCTCAGCAGACATACTAGCAGCTTCACAGCGGCACCAGCTCCAGCTCGAGACCAGACCGCTTTCAATGACACTTCCCGCCTCGGAGGGGTGATCGATTCGAGCTCAGTGGTCGATGATGATGGTGCCGGTTCCGGCTTGCCCCTCGTTCTTGAAGGCTGCCGGCTCGTCTCATTGCAGCAGCCTCGCCGTCCAACCCCTAGGTTTTTGGTGTTTGACGCCAAAGGGGGAGAGGGTGTTTGAGTATGTAGTCTCAGGGGGAGCTACATTTAGGGGGAGCTAGTTTTCTAGTATTAGCCTATTATATACATTTGGAGTTCTATTTGTGTGATACACTATTACTTGTGCATTCGTGTGTTTACTTTCATGCATACTATTATATATATGTGATAGTGCTATCTACATGCTTGTGATATTTGACATGTGTGATTTCTACTTTGCATTATCTATATGTCAAATCACTTGTGTTATGCTTATTTGCTTTTGCTTCCGCACTTATACTTCAAAGCAAATGAGCTTTGTTACTTGTACTCATGCTTAATTCATATCCTTTGAGTACATTGTGTTGGCTTGGGTCATATAAGCTTGCCTAACTCTTTTGTTCTTAACGACAAAAGCTTATATGAATCAAGCCCTTCAAAAACCTCACTCTTTAACATACTCGAGGTGGTATTGTCATCAATCACCAAAAAGGGGGAGATTGAAAGCATCTAGGCCCCTAAGTGGATTTCGGTGATTAATGTCAATACAAGATTACTATGACTAACGTGTGTTTTATAGAAGCAATTAAGTTAGGTCATGGTAATGGAGATCGATTGGGCAATCGAGGTTGTCATGCCCCTACGATGGAAATCGTTTCGGTTTTCAAAGGATGGACGACAAGGTTAAGGATAACTAGTTCTAAGTGTCAATTGAAGTTGGAGAGACACTTAGAGTAGTTTAGGACTTTGTTTTTCCTTTGGTCGTACTATGAAGGGGGGTATGAACGGGTAGCTTGACCTAGTTGAGTCTAGTGAGTTAGGTGTGGTGCACACTTGTTAAAACTAGCTCTAGGTAGCTCCTATGAATGCCTAAAATCTTTTGGAGCTAACTTCATTCACATATGATTGAAAGTTGGAAGTGAATGGAGGGTCAAAGATTGACCGGACGCTGGCTCCAGTGCAACCGGACGCTGGCCGCAGGGTCCGGTCAGTTCATTTGACTATGGAGAACAAGTCTGGAGTGACCGGACGCTGGAAGGTCGTGTGACCGAACGCTGAAGGCCAGCGTCCGGTTGACTCCAGTAAGGGTCCAGACTTGAGAAAGAGTGACCGGACGCGTCCGGTCAGTGTTGACCGGACCCTGGGTATCTAGCGTCCGGTCGACTCCAGTAAGGGTCCAGATTTGAGAAAGTGTGACCGGACGCGTCCGGTCAGTGGTGACCGGACCCTGAGTATCCAGCGTCCGGTCGTTTACAGTAAGCATCCAAGATCGACCGGACGCGTCCGGTCAGTGCTGACCAGACCCTGTCAGCGTCCGGTCATCACTTGGAAACTGTTGCGCGGGTTGAACTGACCGGAGCGTCCGGTCAGTATGATCGGAGCTTCCGGTCATCCCACAGAAGCTCATAACGGTTCGTTTTTCAGGCTGGCTTATAAATAGAAGCTCCACTCGTGTGTGGAGTTACTTTTGCTCATTCCAACAGCTGAGAAACATGTTTGTGAGTGCCAAGAAGAGCAAGGTCCTAGTGAGGTGTTTGTGATTTGAGAATCCAAGAGTGAAACCTCATTAGTGAATCAAGAGTAGACAAGTGTGCATCCATCTTCTCATTAGGCTTCGTGTGGCCAAGTGAGAGTTCGTGCTTGTTACTCTTGGTGATCGCCATCACCTAGACGGCTTGGTGGTGATTGGGAGTTTGGTGATCACCCGGCGGAGCTTGTGGGTGACCCAACTCAAGTTGTGAGCGGTTTTGGGTGATTCGCCGCGACGAAGTGTCGAAGAATCAACCCGTAGAGAGCACTTGATCCTTGCGTGGATCAAGGGGGAGCTACACCCTTGCGCGGGTGCTCCAACGAGGACTAGTGGGGAGTGGCAACTCTCCGATACCTCGGCAAAACATCGCCGCGTTCCTTTCTCTCTCTATTTACTTTGAACACTTACTTTGAGTATTTACTTTGAGCAATTCAATACTTGTTTCACATCCATAGAATTGCTTGCTAGAGTAAGTTTGGAACATAGGTTGCGAGGTTGTTGTGCATTAGTTTGACATAAACACTTTTCTAGGCATAAGGGGTTAATTGGGCTATCCGTAGAATTTGATTATTGCAAGAAAATTTAGAATTAGCCCAATTCACCTCCCCTCTTGGGCATCTTGATCCTTTCACTTGATATTTTCCCGACGGAGAGCCAAAAGGTACTCTAGTGGATTGCTCGTGGCTTGTGTGATCCTTATCTTATGTTGGTTGTGCGACACCCTATTGAGGGTTTGGCGTGTGATGCCAATTAGCGCGTGAACCTCCAAGTGAGTGAATCGCCACAATGAGGACTAGCTTGCAGGCAAGCAAGTGAACCTCGGTAAAAAATTATTGTGTCATTATTTGATTCCGAGGTGATTGGTCTTCATTGGTATTCATTCTTATGATTGATTGGCTCCTTCCTCGACATGGCGGTATAACCATCTTGCTCACTCTCTTTACATTACCGCAAACTAGTTGTGAAGCTCTTTAGTGTAGCTAGTTGTGAGAGCTTGTTAGTTTGGTTAGTGTGGCTCTTTAATTAGCATTTGAGAGCGCACTAACTTAGTGTAGTGACATAGCTATTGAGTGGATAGAAACTATATAAACTTGAATTGTGGTAGGTGGCTTGCAATTTTAGTAGGCTAGCGCAACACTTGCTTCGCCTCATAATTGTCTAACTGGTTTGCTAAGTGTTGTTGTAGAAATTTTTAATAGGCTATTCACCCCCCTCTAGCCATTAGGACCTTTCACATACCAGCTATCACAGGTTCATTCTACAAAATCTCCTCAGCCTCAGTGAAGTTGACTTGTCCAGAGCAGCTTACGAGCACCTTCTTCTTGATAATCGTACTCTTGACTAGACAGGTGTTGGCTGAAGGCTAGGAAGACTACACAGCATAGTGGCCCTCCTTGCCACACTTGAAACAAGCACCAGACTTGTTCCCCTGTCCCTAACGAGGCAGAACCTGCTGTCCCTAAGGCTGTTGTTGCACCTGCTGAGTAGGTGTAGGATACTGGGTGGGAGGTGCCTGGTAAGCCTGCTGAGACTGATGGAACGGCTATCCACCCGGAGAGTGATAGGACAACCTCCTAACAACCTACACCTTCTGAGCCTGTGGTGACTAGAAGATCCAGTGATCACCCGCTTGCGCTTCCACTCCGCCTGAGAATCACGCTAAAGTCCCTCCATAGCAATGGCTGCATTCATCAAAGCACCAAAAGTCTGATATTGATGAGGACATCGCCACGCTGGACACACCGACGCCATGGTCTTCCCCAAGTTGCAATTCGTTCCCAACTCAGCTGCCACGTCACCCTCGGATTCAGCGGAGACACGTCATCCTTTTTCGGTCATAACTTCCTCATACGACGTCGAAAACGGGCCGTTCTTGGATGCGTTTGAAAGGGACGACGACGACGCCGTCGTTTTGGATCTGGTCCCAGCTCCAGAAGGTCTGTGGATCATTCTGTGTGACCACGGCAAGGTGCTGCGTCACCTATTTGGGCCAACTTGGCCATGTATCGTGTCGGGCCTTAAGCCCAAGTTGTGGGCGCCCAACCCCCTGGCCGTCCCCAACCCTAGGTCGAGTCTTAGACTATAAACACAGCCGTCGCCGCTGCTACACAATTGGGTTTTGTTTAGAGTTTAGTTTTCCATCGAAACAGAATCGTTCATTGTAGCTGTGGTGACAAATCCTTTTACAGTGATCCGGGGCCCCGTTCTTGATCTCCTCCATCGTGTCGATTAGTCCTTTGGAACCGAGTTCTTGAACCTTCTATTGATATTCGCGTCATTCATATTTGCAATATCGATTGCGTGTTTTACCTTCTTGCTTGTGCTCTTCGATTCGCTTGCGGAAAAGCCTTCTTGGCGAGGTCAATCAAGTTGTGCTTGGTTGATAACCAACGGAGCATGGTGTAACGGTTGCAGGGGTTGAATCGCGTCGATTTGAAGCCGGATCGCCAACGCGTCGAGATCTCCACATATCGAACTTACTCGCTACCTCTCGGAAGATCGGGCCTGTACTCATCAATTGGTATCGGATATTTCAGGTTTACCGCGAGGTATAATCTCGTTTGTCTTAGATTCATATTTGTTCATTACCTAGAGTCCACAAAAGCCCAAAAATATTTCAATTTCCATTTGTCCTATCGCCCTTTGTGCCTTTGCAATTTCGTTTCAGATTCGTGTTGTTGAGTTTGTGTCCGTGGTCGAGTCTTGTTGTTGGTTTAGGATTGTGTTCGTGGTCGTAGTTCAATCGCCGTTGCTGTTATTTTTTGTTTTCCGCCGCTATCCCATCCACCGTTCCCAAACAACAAGTCGAAGCCACCACATTACTCGACTTGCCCCGCTTAGCCGCTTTGTGTAACTTCTCGCCGCCGCCATGAAGCCCTAGATAGGTTGCCACCGCTCTTATTTTGCTCGCATCGCAGCCCTCCTTACATCATCGGCTAATACCTACTGCTGTGATCGGTGTTAGAGTTTAGGACGTTTTGCCCTAGCTTCGCCGCCGTGTTGTGCCTCCCGGAAAACATACCTTGAGATACCTTCGGTAAAACAGGCATAACTTTTTCGCTCGTTTATCCGAAAAATCTGAAATTTTTCAGCAGCTTCTTGACACCATTTGGACCCGACCCAAACTCGGCCCGCCCTGTTTGGTTTCGTCAAAATTGCCAAAAAATTCAGGAAAATAAAGAAAAAAAATTGTCAAAGTTTTTGCACGCTTTTGAGCACGTCTTTGAATTTCTCAGAGACCACATCCCACCTCAGCTTGTAGGTGCCAATTTTTGTGGTTGCATCTTTTGTGATCCTTGTTCAGAGAAAAGTATAAAAAATTAGTGAAAAAATAAAAAAGTTTGTTTCCTACTAGTGCCTTTTGGAAAAATCCGGGAAAAAGGAGAAATCCGGGCTATTTGCTTGTTACGTGAGTTCTTTCGATCGTCCTTTGTTTTCACCTTGTTGCGCTTACGTCTCGACATGTCTTAGCCAGCACTGTGACTTGTACTTTGGATCCAGATTGAACAATCGCTACTCGCACTCGTTAATTGCTAATCCTTCTTTGTCATATTGTGTGCCTACCCATAGCTCCACATATTCTTCTCACAAGACAGTTCATCTTTGCAAGCTATTACCCACGCTCCACAACAGATTGCTTCACCACTTTGGTTTTGCTCTGTTTGGCGTTGGTAAGAATACGTGCAAGACGGTGGTAAGCCGCTTGTGATTTTGCATTCCACTTTCACCACCACCACCACTTGTTTCCTTTTAGTTGATAGGGATAATACTTTGGTGTTGTCTTTTCTATCTTCTAACCATGGCAGAACTCCGACGGACTTCAATGAGTGCGTGTCAAGGGCGAGCTTGCAACGTTCATGACCGAACAACGCAATCTTATGACCGAGCTGACGCGCAACGTGAACAATCTGGTCAACCGCATTGAATAGCTTGAGCAACGCCCTCCGCCTTATCGTGCTGATGATGAAGATGCGGATGCTTTTGGTGATGAAGATGCGATGTCGACGGTGGTGGTGCCGTCGCCGCCTCAACTTCAATCGTCATGCATGGGAGGTAATAATCATGGTAATAATGATCCTTTTGCTAAAATTAAATTTAGTCTACCTCCTTTTCTTTGGTAATGTTGATCCCGAGGCATATTTAGATTGGGAGCTTGTTGTTCAACAAAAATTTGATTCTCATAATGTTCCTCCCGAGCATAGAGTTAGACTTGCTACTAGTGAGTTTACTAATTTTGCTTTGTTCTCGGTGGAGTGATCTTTGCAATGCTAATAATGTCATTGCCGTGCCTCAAACTTGGAATGTTTTAAAGCAACGATGAAATCTCGTTTTGTTCCTCCTTATTACCAACGTGATTTACGTTTGAAATTACAAACTTTAAAACAAGGTGATAAAGGAGTAGAAGCATACTATCAAGAATTGCTTATTGGTTTAGCACGTTGTGGTATAAATGAAGATGATCTTGATGCTAGTGCTAGATTTTTTGGTGGTTTAAACCATGATATACAGAACATACTTGATTACAAAGAATGGCTTAATTTTTCCCAATTGTATCATCTTGCTATTAAGGCGTAACGAGAAGCATGGTGGACGCAAACAACACCAAATTTTTCAGGTCTCACAATGGGAGGAATTTTCAGCAGCGTTGCCCGAGCCGGAGGCGACCAAGCTTCTGTTGCACCACATCCATCTACACCTCCATTTTCTTACGGGGTAAGTAAATTGTCTAATGTGCGTTTCCACGGTGAAGAAAGGTGCCACTCCCGTGCTTCTACTAGCTCCTCCTCGTCCAACTCTAAAATCATTTGCCACCGATGCAAAGGCATGGGACATGTCATGAAGGATTGCCCCCAGTCGTCGCGCTTTCATTGCTACCGAGGATGGATATGTAAGTGCTAGTGATGTTGAAGATGATTTAGCCCTTGTCGCTAACATTGATGCAGATCCCACCGAGGGCGATCAAGACAAGGAGGCCATCATCATTGACTTCGTGTGAGCGCCGCTTGGACTATCCTAGCCTTCTCGGCGTGCGGCGTGTGTTGAGTACGTGTGGGACATGAAGAAGAGATGAAGATCCAACGCCACAATTTGTTCCACATGTATCTCATTGTGCGGGGTTGTCGTGTTCTCACTATCATTGATGGCGGAGTTGCAACAACTTGGTGAGTTCAGATTTGGTTGACAAGCTTGGCTTGACCACACGACAACATTCGTATCCATATAAACTTCAATGGTTCAATAATAGTGGTAAGACTAAGGTAACTAAATCAGCACGCATTAGCTTTTTTTTCTGTGCTCTTATCATGATATCTGCTGATTTTGATGTTGTCCCTATGCAAGCTTGTTCCATTTTGTTAGGTCGACCATGGGAATTTGATAATGATGCTTTACACCATGGTAGAACTAATACATACACTATCATCCATAAGGACAAAAAAATTACATTGCTGCCTTTGTCTCCTACGGATATTATTAAACATGCTAATGAGATTAAAAATAAACCTCCAACAGACATTGCTAAAAATAATGCAGTGGTGTAACGGTTGCAGGGTTCGAATCGCGTCTGATTTGAAGCCGGATCGCCAACGTCGAGATCTCCACATATCGAACTTACCTGCTACCTCTCGGAAGATCGGGCCTGTACTCATCAGATATCCCCCAGTGTACAGCTCCTTTTGCAAGATGCAAGAGAGGCCGCGGTAGAAACGGTCCCCCTTCTTCTCATCAGTGTCTACATGGGTCCTAGCATACTATGCAAGATGGTTGAACTTGTTCACATAATCCATCACAGTCATACTCCCTTGCTTCAGATCTAGGAACTCAGTCAACTTCCTATTTAGAAAACCAGTGGGAATATAGTACTCATGGAAAGCAGTGGTAAACTCCTACCAAGTCACATGGTGGTCCGCCGGCTGCATGGCATTGAAAGTATCCCACCACGCACTAGCAGACCCCTAAAGCTGCTGTGCAGCAAAGCGCACCTTCTGCTCTTCAGTCATAATGAGCAGCTGAAACTTCTACTCCAGAATACAAAGCCAATGCTCTGTATCCATAGGCTCAGTAGCTAGCGTGAACATGGGCGGATGTGTCTTCAGGAAGTCCTAGTAGGAACAGGCCCCTATGAGAGTGTGGGCACCACCGCTGTTCTGCCACCGGGGCCTCCATGGGCGAAGCCACAAATAGCTAGGGCAAGCATGTCTAAGGCACGGGCTGACTCGCGCTGAGCAGCCAGCATCTCCGCCATCATCTCCACATGGGTCATCGGAGGTGGTGGTGGCAGAGGAGGAGGAGCTAGAAGTGGGGCCTCGTGGCTATTCCCATTGGTGTTGCCATTGTCCTCATCGCGACCGTTATCACCCTGGTCTGCCCCAGCGCTGGTACTCCCCCAACCAGACCTCAGGTTCATCTATAAATAGATAAGGACCAACCATTAGGGACAACCCTCTAGATTAGAAACAAGAGACTTAGAGAAATGATAAGGCTTTTATAGAAGCATTCTTTTAGGTTATCTTATCAATTCACAAATCCAAATTATACGTGTGGGGGGAGTTTAGTTTAAGCAAGATTCTCTTTTCATGATGCATGCATCGGCCTACCCGTTCACTAAAGCCAGAATATAGTGGCATTCGTAAAATTTTTTGGCACATCGCACACTCACTTTCCGCTTGCTAAATGATTCTTACGTAGCATAAGTTAGTGTACCTATAGAAAATTGATTAGATAAAACCAGTGCCGCATCCCACTTTTTGCAAAACTTTTGTTGGTCAAATTTTAGGTTTTAAAAAGAGTTATGAAACTCATAACTCATTATTGGCTCTGATACCACCTATGGCAGAACCGCCCAAAATAACACACATTCAGAGGCGCTTGTCTTCCACTAGACACTAAGCACCCCGAAAGTAAGCTACACTAGGCGGTTCCGTCGAGCACACCCCAAGGAAGAACTCGAACAATCCATGTTTTTCATACATAATCCAATAATGAGAATGAGTTTACAATACTTAGTCCATTTCATACAATAAGAGTTCTTGGAAATACATTATTACGATACCAAGTTCAGAGTGCGGAATTTAAACAGCGGAATTGAAATAAACATCTAACAACAAGATACAAGGATCCATCTATGCCCTGTTGATGAATCCTCCACACAACAGCCACTCCGCAAGCTGCACCTGCAACAGGGTAAATAAACCTTGAGTACACAATGTACTCGCAAGACTTACCCGACTAGTGGGAATAATTTCCTGACTCCAAAGGATATGATAAGCTTTATGGTTTGTTGGGTGCCCCTTTTACGAAAAGCATTACTAGTAGTGAATCCTTATGTATGTGTTTTATTAGTAGTCATGATTTGTTCATTAGCTAACCATTCTATGTAAGCACCTGTTGTACTTTTAAGCAAGAGTTGAGCAATTAGATCCATTCATCCCTTTTCATCTTCCAGTTCTTACTACGGTGCTAGACCATAGCCAAGTCGTACCGTATCACACTGTGATTCATGAACCAATGCATCCTAGCTGGGTACCCCGAAACACACACCCCGCTTGTACCCTAGGCATAAGCAAGACCAACCCACCACTCTCTTGTCAAGGAGTCCAGGTCCCCGTTCAAACTTGGACTCCAATCCCCCACTCCTAAGTCCTGGACTCAGTGTGGTGCTTAGACCTCCACCATCCCCGTCTCTAATCAGTCGGTCCGAAAAGTGCCGGAACCCACTACAAGAGAGCAACGAGCCTAATCGCTCCCATAAGCAAGTATATACTTAGGATAATAAATCTGTGACCTGACTACCATCCACAGCAACAGATGGTCCTTAACCGACACAGACAGGGAACTCTTAGTATTTTGGCAACAGCAACTCTTAAAATAAGAATACACATGCTAAGCTACTAAGCTAGCTCTAATGACTAAGATACTAAGCTAATCATTATCTCTACCAAATAGATTTCAAGCTCACCCTACAAGTGCTTAACTTTTATAAATCAATATCATGCCATTATTCCTTTAGCCTTAATGGGTATTTACCTACCATATTAAGTAGTCTATTCTAGGGCTACAAAAATTACAGTGAGCACATAATAATACAATGAAACTACTATAAAAATTTTAGGGTTTTTGCTATCACCAATCTACCACAAAAAATCCTACAATTATGAATCGAAATAATACTAAGCATCTCAACTATTTTAATGCTCCTTAGCAACCACACAGATATGTATGAACTAACTATACAAACAAGTAGACAATATTTTTGGAAACCTAACAAAATTAGTTTCACAATTTTTGGATATCTACAATATTTTATATTAATTACTAAAGTTCAGCTCAGAACGAAAATGAAAAGCTATTTCTATTTTCCATGAAAAAGATAAACCGATTTCGGCCCAACGCGGCCCACGCGCGGAGGCGGCCCATGGCGGGGAGCCTGCGCGCGTGCTGTCACTCTTGCAAAAACGCCCTCGTGTTATCAGACAATACCACGAACACTACACGTATTATTTCTATAGACAGCGACTTTGCAATGAAGCTCTCATATCTTTTCACCTTCGCACCGAAGAGGTCCCCGAAACGCCCCGCGCTCGCCGACACGGCGGACAATGGCACTAGGCGGTACGCTGGCCACTCAAGGCTCACACCGACCCAACTAAGAGCCAAACCCCATGTACGACCCTAACGCTCACCCTAAGTGGCGATACGGAGCAACAGGGCGCACTGGAGCAAGCTGCCATGGCTAACAGGACGGTAGAGATAGGGGATAAGCACTAGGGGCACACCGTGAACCCGGCCGAAGTGGTGGTTCGGCCGGCGACTACCTAAGCAGGGCTGGCCGCATGCGCGCGATGAGCACGGCGACGAGCAAGGCGGACACGGCCACGTCAGCGGCGGCGGGGAGGCGGTAGCGCTCCCACTATCGTGCGCACGGTGGAGAGGGAGCCAAGGCGAGCTAGTGGTGTAGAGGAATTTACGCGGGTGAAGTGGTGGAGGCTGGCAATGGCGCTGGCGGTGACGGGTCTTAACGGCGTGGTGGCGGGGCGAAGCTCCAAAATTGAGGCTCGGCGGAGCCGCAATCAAAGCGGGGTGGGGGCGGCTGGAGAGGGGACGTGAGGGCGGAGGCGCGGACAAAAGGGATTGATGAGAGGTGACCCCTCACAGCTACGGCGCTGGTGCGATTTGACGGCGGCAGGGAGACGAGAACAGAGAGAGAGAGAGCGAGGGAGCGGTGGGGGAGGGGCAACCAGTGACTCGGCAAGGGCGTGCCTTGGTGGGACGTGGTTGGCGCGACCGGCGTTGCCCACGGCCAGGCACTAGCCGACAGACACGCACACTCGCGATCGGCGTGGCCTGCGCGCCGCAGTGCCATCAATGGCAAGGCGATGGCGACATGGCCACGTGCGCGCAGCGTCAAGGCGGGCCAGCGGCGCAGCGCGGCTATAGGCGCGCTGCGTGGTGATGCGACGGTGGCGGCGGCGCGGGCGCAGAGACAACAGCAGCACTAGCGGCAGCCACGGTGGCAGGGGCGGTCGGGCGTAGAGCGGACCGGCGGCCTAGTGGTGCGGCCAAGCAGCGGCAAGGCCACGGCGGCCACGGCCAGCCGGTGCGCGGCCACGCGCGCGCACGGCACAATCGCGCGGCGACGCGGGTCGGCCACGCGTGGTGACCACGCACACGGCGCCAGACAACACAAAGCTGTGATGTGCACGAATTTTAAAGCGCTGATCACGACCAAACCGTTGCTCCTAAACCTAAATCGGCTTCACCACACTCAAGATGGCATATGGAACTACTAAATCGAATCATAGCACTACACCACTCCTTAACCCAATCTCTCTAAATAAATTGCTAAACATAGCAGCGTCTAACTGTCCACAGACTTAGAAATTTTCTAAGCGTTTGAGCTAATCTTAATTTCATTTTGCATTTCTAAGCTACTGAAAATATTACTTAGCAATATTCTTTTTCAACAGCAAGTATTTCATTGTCACCTACAAAGTTTGCACTTCCAACTTTATTTAAGTATCACACACATGTTCTATAATATTTTTGCTTAATAAAAATTAGTTTTAAACCCTACTTGATATGCATGAACCATCTAACCAACTTCCGTTTAACATTTTTATTGATCATTTTGAGTTACATAAATTGATCTACACATTTCGCTACATGTATTAATACACAAGTATGATGCTCATGACATGTTTTAGTAGATGATTAACGGGTAACACCGAGGGTGTTACACAGGGCCTTCGTCTAAAGCAAAGCAGGTCAAGGATTTGGATTAGCGGATTAGAATAAAAGGATATCTCTCCTAAATGGTCTCTCTCTCGTATGCTATATATGGAATGTGCTTCGGCTTCTGCCTTATCCTGGGCACAGTCTAGAGAATTGAGTTAAGCAAGTATTGATGTAGGAAGAGTCAAATGCCATGATTGTTAGACAGCGTTTATTAGACAGAGGGAATGTATAAATACGAATTTTAAAGTTTGAAATTCATAATAATTATTTTTCATATAGTACTCCTATTATCTAATACGTACATCCTAAATACAATATCATCTCAGAACACTTTGAATACAAATCTACTGATAAAGCATTTGTCCTAAATCTATATATAATTTGACTAACTGTTAGTTAAACATGTAAATTTGACTATTGGATGGACGAGGGAATATATATGACTAGGCCAACAAGCCATTCGAGAGCCTCCGGAGACATCCATGGCCCCAACTGGACGTGGGTGTGTGGGTGATACTTGGACCAGGCGGCTGTCGGTGATCACTCCCGTGGGAGCACGCATAAACATCTGCGCGCGGTCGTACAGCGAGATCCTCGGGAAATTCGGAGGCGCACGTGAGGGCTGCGTGTGCCGGCACGCCAGGGGCCTGGGGTTTGCAGCAGAAGTCACTGACCGCCTCCGCCTCTCCCCTTCAGTTCAGTGTCAGTCAGCTTGGTACTGCACACTCGTGGCTCCTGCCTTCCTGCCCAGGGAAAGAGGAGCAGCAGCGCGTCGCTACCATCCCGCGCGCGGCCTGGCTGGTGGCTCGATCGGCGTCGCCGGCACGAGGTTTCATGCGGGTTTTCACTGCGGCGGCGTGGTCGCTGTCCCCCCGCCCGGCCATCCGGTGCGTTTGGTTTGGATCCAGAGAACGAACCATCAAGCACTTGACTTGCCCGTGCAGCAACCAGAGCGTTGGTGAATCGTGCAGGTGTACGTCCGTACGTAGGCTAACGGTCAATCGCAACAGTGGTTCGGTGATTGACTGTTAGTGTCATTTGCAGACGTCCCGTTACAACATAATCCCTAGGGAGTGTTTTTTCTTTTAACTAAAAATGTAAAGATGTAAATTAACAATCATGTATATGTATACACACATCCATTCATATGAACACACGTACGTACAATCTTTTTATGAACATCTTCGAGAGAACAGAGTAGTAGATTTTAAGATTAATGAAATCACACTTTGTGTTTCACTATTAACTACACGACTTGTGACATACCACTAAAAGAATAATTAGCCAAAAACATACAACCGAATATCGAAAGAAGCATGTGTGTCTGTACAAAGTTGGATACTCGAACCTACATGGTAAAGTCACAACACAAGTAATCTAACCACCTTAGTTTTGTCTGTATAGTTCTTAGACCATTTATATTTCTTAATTCTTCATAGCTTTTTTAAAAAGTTATAAATTAGCTTATTCTATGAAATTTATACTCCTTCCACTAAAAGAGATAAAACAAGTATTATTTTGGCCTTGTCTCTGAGAAAGGAATTTGATCATAGCTTTTCGTTGTATTATGTTTGTTGGCATTGTTTGCTTTTGCTTAAGTTAAACAAACCCTATTGTAGTTGGCCATGTCCACCTAAACTCTACTTAGATCGATCAAACAACCTTTTGCTTGGCTACATGTATGATAGGTGACTTATTGTTTAGCTTTTGGCATTCAGTTTAACACTTTGATTAACTATACCACAGCCCAATATTGTTAATGACAATAAATCTTAACTGTGAGAATTATTTTGAAGCGTGTATATTTATTGGTACCAAACTTATAGCACAAAGTCGACAAATTCACAGGCTAATCATATGGACTATGAAGTTTAAATCTTGAAATATGATCCTGATTGAACGAGGTGCTGACCTTTCATTAAGTGAAGATAACTCTTGATTTGATGGAAGCTTGACATACATGACCCGACTTCTTGATCATAAATAAACACTGTAATCTCATCTGGTTATCAACTGTGCTCTATTTGATTGGCCTTGCCAAGAAGGCTAATCTCTATCTGCAGATCAAAGAACACAAAGCATAAACAAGAAAGAACACAATCTAAAATATTGCTAATATAGATTAAGCTCACAAATTATGGTTCCACAAACCATTGAACGACAAAATTGTTCGATGACAGAATAATATAAGCAAAACTCAAACTCTAACTTGGGCAATAGCTACTAAATATAAATCCTTAGGGTGTCCATGGACCCCCGGGCATGTCACTAGTAGACTTTGAAATCATACACAGCCCAACAACTCAAAAGACTGTGTCGTAGCATCATGATAGATTCTGGATGTTCATTTGTTTCAACGATTTTCGTTGACTCATAAGAAATTTTGGCATGAGAGACCGGTGGCACTGGGTGAGCTTCCAGTCATCCACTCTTCATGCTGAATTACTCGTTGCCGTGGTAACTACTTGGTCGCCGCCGCCACAATTTCTCCGCAATAGCTTCTTGATATAAGGGATAGTAGAAAACAAGCAAGGGTAATATGGACAAGTTCAATCCAACCACCAAAATTTTATGACCTATAATCTAGAGATCCAAACAACCCTTTGTGATTCTCCAGATAGATTTTTCCTATCTAGATTTTGTATAGTATCTAGCCATAGCTTAGATTTTTTTATAATCTCTATCCTATCCAAACGGTTGAGCCCTAACACATGCTAGAGGTTACTCCATCCATCCTGAAATATAGGGGATCCAGTTTTATCCTAAGACATGCTAGAGCATTATTTTCATGTGAACTTTTGCAATGTGTTTGGATTGTGTCACAGATTGGCTCTGAAGCCATCGGAACCTAAGTCCAACCTATCAACATGTTTGATTGAGGTGTGGAATGATGTCATCTGGCACTTCGTAGTTAAGGCTACAGTTCATCCTTTTGGAATCAACCGATTCGCTGGAAAAACAGGAGCCACCTCGTCCGGAGCCATGAAGAACTGGAGAACTTGATTCGGCAAACCAAACACTCTATTGGAGTGCCGAGCATCTTCTGTCGACAGTTGGCGCGCCAAGTAGGGGTGTGCGTGCTGTTTCCATGTCGAACAAGATGGTACGTTTTGCAGGCTCTTCATCCTTCCCACAGTCTGGCCAGATCTTCATGGTCGGATCGATCTCCGGGGTCATCAACGCTGACGGAGACGGAGAGCTCATCGAGCCGGTGCAGATCGATTCTGCGCCGACCACCGCAGCACCTACAACAGCAGATCCGATCCCAAAACCACCTCCGAGGTCGCCTACACCAACAAGTCGCTGCCCGCTCCCCCACTACCCGAGGAAGCGGATCAACAATGATGATCTGATCGCATCAATCGATCAGGTCGGCTAGAAGCTCGCCGACCACCTGGGGACAACAATAACGCCTTCCAGGATCACGACAAAGTGGTCGCCACCATCTTCGGGGACCTCGCTGCCGTTGAGAATAGAAGAGATCGAAAACTCACCGCCCGCTGGGTGCTCGCCGTCAACGCCGACCAGATAACGTCATACGCCACCGACCAGACGTTCTGTCTAAAGCTAAGTCACGCTTTAATATTCTTCTAAATATTCTCCAATCTTCATATATCGTCATGATGTTTTTCCGAGCTGTTTTCTCCATGTTTGTTCTTCAAACGATTTTCTTTCATGTATACCATCTTAAAGATGACATACAACTAAGTCTAAGGCAAATCCCCGAACAGTCATGTTGATGCTCGGATGTCCCCAGAGACGGCCCTGTCTCCGGCTCCTCTCTACACGTGTGTAGGACACGTGGACGCCTAAGAGGGGGGGGTGAATTAGGCAACTTAAAAATCTAACTCAAGACTATGGCCTCTTTTTCTACTTCTAGCAAAACCTATGCAAAAGATAATCTATCTAGATGTGCAACTACGATTTCGCTAGTGTGTTGCTATCTCTACCGCAGATGATAATAATATGATCAATGTAAATGCGGAAGCTTAAAGAGCAAGGTAGAGATATGCAAACTCCCGTCGACGACTCCGGTATTTTTACCGAGGTATCGAGAAGCGCGCAAGCTTCCCCCTAGTCCTCGTTGGAGCCCCTCGCAAGGAATCCCTCGCAAGGGCCAAGCTCCCGGTCGGGTAACTCGTGGATAGCCTCTCAGCCTTCCCCACGCAGCAAGTGGGTCTCCGACGTGCCTTCCGGCAAGCCTCTCCCGGATGCTCCCCGCCGTCTTCACTATCAAGCTTTTTGGCCAAACGCCATGGGCCTTGTTCCCTTCTGCAGACACGGTGGCGGCCGCACCACAAACGCGGTTGGTGCGATCTCACAAGACTTCAAGCCCCTCCGATGTACAACTCTTGTGCTCGCAAGCACGGGGTGGCAAGAGGTATGCAAACCTCACTAAACACTAGGCATACACCTAGAGCAAGCGCATAAGCGGTGGTCTAATCAACCTAAGCACTTCACAAAGCACCTACGCTAATCACCTGATAGAACACTAAGCACTATGCATGTGGAGATCACTCAAATAGTGTATCAACACTCTTGGTATGTTTTCTCAGCTCCACCTTACTCAAATGGTCGGTTGGAGGTTGTATTTATAAGCCCCACTGAGAAAGTAGCCGTTGGGGTCGAACTCCCACAATTTCTCCATCGATCGATTCAAACGTCCCGACCGGACGCTGTCGGTCGTCCCGACCATTGCAACCGCTGAACTACCGATCGGACGTTGCCGGCGGCGTCGTCCGCCACCGGACGCCATCGGACGTCCCGTCGTAGATTCAGCTCGCTGGAACCTCTCTTCACTTTCGATCGGACGCCGTGCGTTCCTGCGTCCGGTCGGTTTCGCCAGCGTCCGGTCCTTGCGTCCGGTCGCTTATCTCGCTGAAAATCGGTCCACGGTCGGCGTCGGTCGCGCTTCAAAGATCCGGTCGCCTCTGCGAGCTCGTTTCTTCGTGATCTTGCGTACGGCTTGGTTCCTATCTTCATGCTTGGACTTTGCTTGATTTCTTGGGTCTTCACTTGTGCTTCTAAAGTCTTGCTTGAGGTGTTGATCATCGGATCATCACGTCGCCTTCGTCCAAGTCACGTCTTGCACCCTATTGGACTACAAAACAAATACTTGCAAATTCATTAGTCCAATTTGGTTGTGTTGGTCATCAAACACCAAAATCCAAAGTAAATGGGCCAAGGGTCCATTTTCCTTACAACGTGCACGAGCGTCTGCCCTCTGCGTTATGGGTGGTTGGCAACGGCTCCTTAGCGACGCTTTTGAAAGGTCCTAATGGCTAGAGGGGGGGTGAATAGCCTATTAAAAATTTCTACAACAACACTTAACAAACCGGTTAGACAATTATGAGACGAAGCAAGTGTTGCACTAGCCTACTAAAATAGCAAGCCACCTACCATAATTCTAGTTTATATAGTTTCTATCCACACAATAGCTATGACACTATACTAAGTTAGTATGCTCTCAAAAGATAACTAAAGAGCCACACTAACCAAACTAACAAGCTCTTATAACTAGCTACACTAAAGAGCTTTATAACTAGTTTGCGGTAATGTAAAGAGAGTGAGCAAGAAAGTTATACTGCCGTGTCGAGTAAGGAGCCAATCAATCACAAGAATGAATAACAATGAAGACCAATCACCTCGGAATCAAATGATGACACAATAATTTTTTACCGAGGTTCACTTGCTTGCCGACAAGCTAGTCCTCGTTGTGGCGATTCACTCACTTATAGGTTCACGCACTAATTGGCATCACACGCCAAACCCTCAATAGGGTGCCGCACAACCAACACAAGATGAGGATCACACAAGCCACGAGCAATCCACTAGAGTACCTTTTGGCTCTCCGCCGGAGAAAGGTCAAGAACCCCTCACAATCACCACGATCAGAGCCGAAGACAATCACCACCCTCCGCTCGACAATCCTCGCTGCTCCAAGCCATCTAGGTGGCGGCAACCACCAAGAGTAACAAGCGAATCCCGCAGTAAAACATGAATACCAAGTGCCTCTCGATGCAAACACTCAAGCAATGCACCTGGATTCTCTCCCAATCTCACAAAGATAATGAATCAATGATGGAGATGAGTGGGAGGACTTTGACTAAGCTCACAAGGTTGCTATGTCAATGCAAATGGCCAAGAGAGTGAGCTTGAGTTGGCCATGGGGCTTAAATAGAAGCCCCCACGAAATAGAGCCGTTGTACCCCTTCACTGGGCACAACACGGGGTGACCGGACGCTCCGGTCATATTGACCGGACGCTGCACCTCAGCATTCGGTCACGCGATGCGTGCCACGTGTCCCCTCTCATCAAATACAGAGCACTCGATCTCAACGGTCAAGTGATGATTGGACGCAGTGGCTCAAAGTGACCGGACGCTGAACCCCAGCGTCCGGTTGTTTCCAGTAAGCATCCAGAAACAACTTTTCACGATCGGACGCGTTCGGTCACCCTTGACCAGACTCACCCAGCATCCGGTCAGTCACCTTCATCATTGTGTGTTGCCACGTTAGCAGGACCGGTCACTAAAAGACCCAGCGTCCGGTCAGAGACCGACGCCAGCGTCTTCGCTGCTACTACTGACCGGACGCGCCGGTCCTTCTGAGACCAGTGTCCGGTCACTGCTTGACCAGCGTGACTAACTCTTTTTCACCTCTATCTTCTTCACCCTTGCTCAAATGTGCCAACCACCAAGTGTATCACCTTGTGCACATGTGTTAGTATGTTTTCACAAACATTTTCAAGGGTGTTAGCACTCCACTAGATCTAAATGCATATGCAATGAGTTAGAGCATCTAGTGGCACTTTGATAACCGCATCTCGATACGAGTTTCCCCCCTCTTAATAGTACGGCTATCGATCCTAAATGTGATCACACTCACTAAGTGCCTCGATCACCAAAACAAAATGGCTCATATCATTTATACCTTTGCCTTGAGCCTTTTGTTTTTCTATTTCTTCTTTTCAAGTCCAAGCGTGGCATTACCATCATCATGTTATGATTTTCATTTGCTTCACCACTTGGGATGTGCTACCTATCTAATGATCACTTGATAAACTAGGTTAGCACTTAGGGTTTCATCAATTCACCAAAACCAAATTAGAGCTTTCAGTTTTGTTCTTCCTACACGCACACGGGCTCCGCGCTCCGTGTTATGGTTAACGGGCTAGCTAGGGCTAGAGATTCAGCTACACACTAACTGGTCGGACGGTTTATATTAAATATAAATACATCTTCATAATAACACTAAGTGTTCACACAAACCTATCGCTGAGCTGCATACGTTATTTCATCACCATTGCTGATTCTTCTCTGGAGTTCATATATTTTTACATCATGTACTACCCATTCTACATATTTGTATTGCAGGATCATCGTCCAGGTGATTGGACCACCAGGTGCTCGGACTTTTCCACCGATCAACTGGTCGAACCGCTAGGTGATGGACTTCGTTGCCAACCAGTTGATTGGACTGTTCGCCGGTCATTTCTACTCAATGCTCACTTCGCTGCCGACCAGTTGACCAGACTGTTCGTCGCTCGTGCTTCATCATCAGCTGCGCTGGGGGCTTACCAGCTACGCCGGGGACTCCTCGGCGCTCGAACATTGCCAGCTACGCCAGGAACTCCTCGGTGCTCGGACATCGCCAGCTACACCGGGGACTCCTCGGTGCTCGGACATCGCCAGCTACGCTGGGGACTCCTTGGTGTTCGGATTCTTCGTGCAAGCATCGCCAGCTAAGCTGAGGACTCCCTTGGTGGTCGGATCTTGCTACGTCTCATCGGTGTGCTATCAAGCTGCTCCATGCTGTTCGGATCAGGGTGCTGATCTTGGACAACACGTCTGGGGTCTTGATACGTGCATGTCAGATGATGTCGGTAACCTTTCAGACTTCTTTTCTTTGACCCTGCTACAAGATTCATTCTTCATCTTCCAGCAGGCTCGGGGCCTAAGTGGCTACACTTCACCTGGCGGTGAATGTAGTGCTTATTTTTTGATTTACCCTCCTTATTGACGGAGTCTAAGTGGCTACACTTCTCCTAAGTGGATTTTTTTAAAATTTTATCTTAAGCCCCTTACATCCTTCTCGCAAGCCTTACTTGGCTAAATCCGAAGTCTCCTAACCAGTTAAACTGGTCGGCATTAACTTTCACCGCCTAGGTCACCAGTTAAACTGGTCGGCTTCGACCTTCACCGCCTAGGTCACCAGTTAAACTGGTCGGCTTTGATTTTCACCGCCCAGGTCACCAGTTAAACCGGTTGGCTTCGACTTCCACTGCTCGGATCACCGGTTAAACTGATCGGCTTCACGTCAAAGTGCTCAGACTTGTTCAAGACAGCGTTGCTCAAAGGATATAAGGTGCTCGGGGACTAGCTGTGGGGGATATACCCCCGGTATCCATAAGACAAGACATGTGCCACACCATCAGAGGTGGCCCAGCCCACAAGATCAAGGCGTGCACGGCACTGGTCGACGTGCACCACAAGATATTGTATAGTACCAAATAGGATACTTTTCTTGTAACCCTACCCCTCCAGAGTATATAAGGAGAGGCAGGGGTCTTCTAGTCGACATCTACATACATCTTATATTCAATACAATACACCAAAGACTCAGGATGTAGGGTATTACGTCGATCAGATGGTCCGAACCTGTCTAAATCGCTGTCTCTGCGCCTTGTGTTACCATCTAGTTCCTGATCACGCGCACCCCACCAACAAATCTACCATCGCGGGATACCCCATCGGTGGACTGCCGAGCATCTTTTGTCGACAGTTGTAGCCAAGTTGAGTCATATAAATATTTAAGAAATACAAGTGATATAATAGTTGGTGAGAGTGTTCTTTTTGACCGCAGGTCCTGTTAGACCAAAATGTGCTCATGATTCAAGATTTGAAGAACAATCACGGCCACAGTAGCTATTGGAATTAGGGTTTGTTTGATACAAGGGCTAATCGCTAATTAGCTAAAAATTCACTCTAGTACATCTAAACAGGAGGACTCCTGATAGGTAGAGATATTTTCTTGGCCTATTAGATAGCCAATCATATAGCTAATTTGAACCAATTTTTAACTCCAACCAGTAACGAACCATGTGTATCTAAACAAGAACTTAATCTCGATGCAATCAAATTAGTGGTTGGCACGCCTCCTTCCCTTGGATACATACCGAACAACGCAAGCATACCTGACGATCGAGTCCACGGATCGAACAGCTAGCTTACGCCACAAGAGATTCCGCTACACCAACCCAGCCCCAAGCCGTACTATGCTGCTCCCCGGTGACTTGCACGACAGACTAGCGCAGCGCGACGCGGCTCACGCGTGGAGACGCGCAGTCGCAGCCGCTTGGCTGCAGCCGGCAGGGGCGCTCGCGGCTCGAGCGGCGCTAACGATAATTACCCGCGGCCCTAATCGCAAAGGCAAACAGCCATAATCTATCCAGTACGTACAACTCTCCTCGCGTCCCGATGTCAGTACCGCATCGACGTGGCCGCTATTTTTCTTTTAAGAAACCGATGACGGCCAATTATCTATCTAAACGGCAGCATAGAAAAATGGTTGGTGACAGTACCTGAGGCATCATTTGGAGCAAACCGAGAACGAGAGACCCAAGCGCGCTACAGCTGCAGGAGCAGGACGATGAGCAGTGTGTGTGTGACTTGTGAGAGAGGCATCACTGAGTGAGCTCGTAGCCATAGGTATTCCCTAACTGAGGTAGGTTAAGTTTATGTTATGGCCGGGGCTCTCTAAAGAGTAGTAAAGTCTAACAATAAGCTAAGCATTTTGTGCAGCCCAGCCGCTTTGGTTGCGGTGAGAAATGGGTTCGTTTGCAGATCGGACAGCCTACGAGTACGATGCTACTGCGCTGTGTCTCCCATCATTTGATGGTTTCGTCCGGCCGCGCATGGAGCCCCAAACCCTACTGTTGCCGCTGCCTCTGATCGTACCATCAGCGGCTTTGGGGTTTGGGGTACCAATGTGAATTCTGCGTATACCAATGAGATTTTCGTTCGCTGAAGTTTATGCATGCATGGATTCGAAGTCAAGCTACAGGGAGAACGATTTGTTTTTTTCCCTCATCGTTTTTAACCGTACCGCTCCCTGTCAAGTGTCGAGTTACATTTTTTTTTTTTGCTATTTTTTGTTTAGTTTCCATTTCGTATACTTTTTTTTTGCCATTTCATATACTTTCATGGAGCAGGACAACAGAAAGTCAACAGCCCATTGGAACCAATGTTTGCTATGCCCAGAAGCCCAGTTTTTTTTTTTTTAAATGCCCAAGATTAGATGTGGGTCTTGCAGCGGCAGCGAAAGGAGGCCGCCACTGGATCCAACAAACCGAACAGGCCCATGTTCTAACTACACGCTCGGCCTTTGCTTTCCCCTCACCCAGCGGTACGGCCCAACTAAGCTTTCCCCAACCAAAGCGAGACCCAAGCAAGACACCCGTGCAGCCCAGCCCACCCGAGAGCTGCATCAGCGGCCCACCAGCACAACGGACGCCGTGCCACTCACGGCCGGTGGAGGCGGAGACGACGGCCTGGCCTGCCATCTTGCGCGGCGCAGCTTCGGCCACCGAGGCGCGGCCTCTTGAGTGAGTCTTGACCATCCTGCTGTACTTGCTACAGAGCGAAGGAAACTGCAGAGTGCTAGTACTTCCTACAAAGAACGGGCACCTGGCCGGGGGAGCCAGGCCACGTTTCTTGGCGCGGAAGAAGAAGAAGGAGAGAGAGAGAGAGAGGGAGGGGAAGACGGAGATGTTTATCCAGAAGGTGATTATTATGTCTCCAGACCTTGTTAATCGTGCAGATAATGTGCGAGCAGACATAATTTTGCTCTGGTTGCCTTCACGCGTGTGTGATCTGCGTTGATTGCGTTTTCGTGGGGGTTGCAGGCATGGAGGACGGCGGCGTTTGGGCTCTACGGCTTCACCCAGTTCACCAAATCCGGTTTCCTGTAAGCCTCATTCCGCCTCGGCCCCTCAATCATCTCCCCGACTCGCACAATTTTGTGAGACTGCGTTCCTTGCCGTCGAATGCTTAGTTTGTTGCGAGTCTGACCTTGTAGGAATCGATTGTTCCTTAGATTGAATTTAGCCTAGGATAGCTAAGCTGAGCGCCCCTTCCGATCCAAAATTTAGCATGGCACTGGCTGTTTAGTTTAATTTCATCAGGTTAAAAACCCCAATTTTCAAACGGTAATTGAAAGTGTTTTGTGGAACAGGTAGGATCAGCAAAACCTGATCCTCAAAATTGGCCGAAAGCTGTCATCAACATTACGGGGTTGAAAATTCGGCACTCTAAACGATTAAATTTTGTAGTGTATGACCGCACAATAGATCCCAGACGCCCCCCTCCCCTCTGAAACGAACATGACACTAGTTTGTTTGTTTTGTTTTGTTTTGTTTTGGTTTTTGGTGCATGATCAGGCTCATGTACCTTTAATTACAGGGAGCATGCAAAGAAATTCAGAGAGGAGGATATGCAGATCCGGTTGGATGGGAAAAATTGCCTGGTAACTGGAGCAAATTCTGGCATTGGTTTTGCTACTGCTGAGGGTTTGGCTTCACAGTATGGATCTATTCCTTGTTTAAATTGATGATTTGTTCTGGAAAAGAAATGGTCAATCTACTGATTTCATTATGTGGTTCCCTATAAAAAAAATATTGGTCTGTATTCTTCCAGTGGTGCTACTGTCTATATGCTCTGTCGTAACAAGGAGAGAGGGGAGGCTGCTCTCAACCAAATAAGATCCAAAACTGGAAATGCAAATATTCATCTGGAGGTATGATGCTCGCTGATTCTCCTACATGTTTGGAAGATTCAACTGTTCTTCATGATGTGTGTGTTGGTTATGAGAAAATAAGACTCAACACTATTATCATGTGGCAGATTTGTGACCTTTCATCTATCAATGAAGTAAAATCGTTTGCAACAAAGTTCACTTCAATGGATAAACCACTCCATGTCTTGGTGAGTATGCTGTTTCAAACACACTGCAGTTTTGCTTCTATCCCAGCTGTTTTTAGTTTTTATGTTAATGCTTTGAAGTTTCTCTAAATTAGATGAACCAAATGTTGGAATAAAACTACTATTTTGCCATCTAGGTAAACAATGCTGGCTTACTAGAGCACAAGCGTGAGACTACAGCAGAAGGGTAAGCGATATGTTGGTTTATTTGCGAACCGCCTATTAGTTTATACATCATATGAATAATTTTAAAACTAAAATCATATACTTGCCCTTTTCTTTTCCCTTTTTGGAACAGATTGGAGCTCAATCTTGCTGTCAATGTAGCTGCGACATACACTTTAACAGAGCTAGTTATGCCGTTATTGGAGAAAGCAGCATCAGATGCTCGTGTCATCACAGTTGCATCAGGAGGCATGTACACCGAGCCACTGAACAAGGACTTACAGGTAATTCTTTTCTATGTGCCTTCATTTGCCTTCGTTTACATTATATTAGCCTGTAGTCTGAAGAGATGAACCATAGTTCATGAAGTGGAGCAAGAAAGCCCTGTTTTTTTTTCTTTTTAAAGTTTGTGATGAAACATGCCATGAGGGTTCATTCGAGGCGAAGTTTGCAAACCTGGCAAACTAATGAAATAGCAGTGAACAGATCTGCAAATCAAGACATCAATTTGCATTGGATGTTGTGCAATTCCTTACTTGTTAGAGCTTCCAGATTTTGGATTGTTTTACACTTGTATCATTGAAAGTACACTTGTTCTGTAGGTTGTGACTTGTGAAGGGTTTATTACAAAAGCCACTTTCCTTTATATCATTGGAGCTGTTAAGGGAAGAAAGGGTGGAATTTGTCAGTTTTTGTTTGTTACGGAAAGTGAACTAGGATTTGAATGTACTCCTTTTCACTCCCATATGATATTGTCAATCATCACGCCTCTCATTTTTTACCCATGTCAGGCTCTTAGTCTTATCTCATTTCCATTATGCTTAATCTCATCATCTCTCATTGCTTAAAAACCTCAGTTCACCGAAGGCACCTTCGATGGGACACAACAATATGCTCGAAACAAAAGAGTTCAGGTCTGTCCAGATTGAACTATGCATTCTCTGCCCAATTCTGTATGAAATTGAGATATTATTATGCTAATGGAATCTCTGTCTCAGGTGGCACTCACTGAATGGTGGGCTGAGAAATACGGCAACAAGGGAGTTGGTTTCTATTCCATGCATCCTGGATGGGCTGATACGCCTGGCGTCGCCAAGAGCTTGCCCGGATTGTCAGAAAAGTGGGGTTTGCTGTCCTTGTTCATGCTTGCCCTGTTATAGTTCTGTGCTATCAAGTATTGATAATTTCCTGGTGCAATCCATCATTTCAGGTTGTCTGGAAACCTGAGAACAAATGACGAAGGAGCTGATACAGTGGTTTGGTTGGCGTTGCAACCTAAGGAGAAGTTAACCTCAGGAGCTTTTTACTTTGACCGGGCTGAAGCACCAAAACATTTGAAGTTTGCTGGGACTGCAGCTTCGCATGCTCAGATAAACTCCATCGTTGATAGCATTAGATCCATCTGTGGCTTCTCTGTTAAAGGTTGAGCTGCCAAAGCAAAAGTGATATATAGTTGATAATGGGACCTGTTAACGGACCTGTTAAAGGTTGAGTTGCCAAAGTAAAAGTGATATGTAGTTGATATAATGGGAGCATGAATGCATGATTTTGATTCATAAAACCACAAAAATATGCACCAGCCGGGAATCGAACCCGGGTCTGTACCGTGGCAGGGTACTATTCTACCACTAGACCACTGGTGCTTTGATGAAAAGCTTGGTAGGTTCATTACTACTTTGTTAGGAGCAGTCAAACGTGGACATTTCCAGTATTATCTAATAGTAAAAGGGCGTACCCAGTGCAGAGAGCTCCCGCCCTATGCGGGGTCTAGGAAATGGTGTCAGTGGCAAGCCTTACCCTCGCCTGTGCAATGCGAGGAGACCACGACTCGACTCGAACCCGGGACCTTCCGGTCACAGGCGGCAAGACTCTACCGCTTGCACCAGGCCCGCCCTTCCAGTATTATCTAATAGTAATTACAGTCAAATAGTGACTATCAAGTATTCGATGTGTCATGTGTGGATGAAATCTAGGTGAACAACAACTGCAGCTGTTTATTATTAGATATGAAATCCAACCAACAAAGATAAACCCAATTGGTTAGGAATCTGAATCTCATAGCACTTCCTCCTAAATTCATATAGAAATCCACATTTCAAATATCCTTTATGTAACAGAAAGCTGATCATCCACATCTATTGGCTTTCGATCTCAAGTTAACAAACTGTTACAAAAGTCACTGTAATTCACAGCTCCACAAGTCCCATGCATGCATGTCTTCTCAACAATCAAGAAGCACAAGCATGCTTTTGGAAGCTACTACTTCTACCAAGAAAAAAAAAACAGATAAAATGGTACAAACCTGGAAACAAAACGGAATCCTTGACAAAAGAAATGAAGCACGGATATGTATATAGAGAGAGAAGAACAACGTAACAAGAAGAGAGAGAGAGAGAGAGAGAGAGAGAGAGACTCCGACTGAATCATCATCGTTTGGTTGGGAGCGTCAAGATGCGGAGGTTGACGAGCACGGGCAAGACGAGGACGGCGATGAGCACGATGCTGGCAAGGATGGCGATGCACATCCACTTGCGGCTGCTCTTCTGGTACTCGCGCGCGGACTCCAGCTCGACGGTGCCCCTGCGCACGAAGGAGCTGGCGTGCGCGACGTGGCTCTCGATGTCGTTGAGCTGGTGGCCCTGCGCCTCGACGAGCGCCGCCATGTCGAGGAACACCTGGTGCAGGTCCATGAGGCTGCGCTCGATGTCCTTCACGGCGTCGTGCCGCTCCTGGATCTCCGAGATGGTGTCCATCACCTGCCCGCGCCCTTGCTCCTGGATCGCCTTCTGCAGGAACGACTCGCTCTCCCCGGACGAGATGAGCGCCTCGATCGTGCTGTCCTCCGGCTTCTCCCCCGTCACCGTGTAGTACCGCCGCGCCACCGTCTCCTTGTACTCCGCAGCCATCCTCGCCCTCAGCCCCTGCATATAATTGCGTACTTCGTTGCAGGACACGACAATGGATGCATGAACAAACAACTTGTATGGTACCGTACCTGGAAGTCGTCCATGAGGTCCTTGAGCTTCTTGCCAAGGCCGGCGACGACGGAGGTGCGGGTGCGGTCGGTGGAGGACCCCGGCCCGCAGCCGGGCACCTTGCGCGAGGTGGCGTTGGAGCGGTCGAGATCCTCGAGCTTGCCCTTGATGGCCTTGGCGCGGCGCAGCACCTGCTCGACGTCCTTGTCCATGCGGGAGCGGAGGGACTTGACGGTGCGGGCGTCGTGCGCCGTCTTGGTCTCCTCGTTGGTGGACTGGAGGCCCTTGTACATGCCCTCCAGCCCGCGCATGTCCTCCTTCACCGCCTCCACGTCCTCGAAGAACTTGTCCAGGTTAACCACGCTCTCGCCGCCGGCATCCGTGCCCCCCGCCGACGTCGCCGGGCTCGAGTCCGCATACTTCTTGAACGAGCTCGACGAGAACAGGTCGTTCATCTTGGATTGGAGACAACACAATCTACCACCAGGGAAGCAGAAATCTAGGAAATGACGGAGCAAGATCGAGCTACAGCGAGTTTAGTTTCAAAGAATGGCCATGGCTTGCCTTCCTAGATGGATATATGGCGTCCAAGAAATCAGCAAATGGCGGGAAGTGGTTGAAAGGAAGGCCTCCCTCCCCTCTAGGAAGCAAGCGTTTCTCTCTCCCTAATTGTGGCAATACGGCATGCATGGTCTCGCCAGTATCTTGCTCCTGTCATTCCGACGGCAGGTGCCGAGAGTCGTTTTCTCACGTGTGCGACCGACCGCTTGCACTAGCATGGCCACACACAGCAACCTTTTTTTTTATAACCAAAAGGCAGGCGACTAAGGACATGTTTGACAGCACTGTCTCAGGCTCATCCTTGATGTGCTAATCTATCCGAGGTCCACACTCTATTTTGTGTGACCAACCAAGTGAAGATTTTACATTTTGGTGGCTCCCATGCTTTCCAAAACAAGCTCTTAGTATGTAGATGACTTTTGCGTGGATCCTATAAACTGAGCCTTGTGTGCAGAGGATGTTGTGAATTCATCGTTTGGGGGTCCAGTTCTGTGTAATTTGATCCTCAATATCTGGTGATAGTTGAACCCCTCGAAGGGCTACTAGTCAAAGTGGGACATGTTCTTGTAAGAGTTGGGGTGAACTATTGCGAGTAGGGTTACTGAAATGCAATAGAGCGCCCGCGGAGCTTATTCCTCTCGTCTGGTTGGTGGTTTTTTCCCGTGGATCCCGCGCTGCATGTGTACTTTTCCGCGCTGGAGCACCCCGTGCATGTAAGACTCACGGCTCCGCTCCGTCGGCTCCGTTTCTTCTGGCTCCGCAGCCTCAGACTTGGCTCGTTTCGTCTGGCTCCTATTTCAGTATCACACAAAGGGCCTGTTTACATGCCAAAAAATTTGGCAAAATGATGTTGTAGCAGTTTTAGTTGTTATTTAGCAATTAGTGTTCAATTATAGTCTAATTAGGCTTAAAAGATTCGTCTAGTGGATTTCGTCTAAACTGTGTAATTAGTTTTATTTTTTATTTATATTTAATACTTCATGCAAGCATCTAAAGATTCGATGTGATGAAAAATCTTGAAAAATTTGGTATTTTGGGAGGGAACTAAACGGTAAAAAAAAAATACTGCTACAGTACACCCTATCCCATCGCTCCTGCGCAGTTCGTACAGTAGCTGTTGGGTCAGCTGTGGTCACATCTTGTGGGACACCACATACTCCGTACTTGCATTTCGAATTTTTTTATACCTGCAACAGAAGTACTCCGTAGTATAGGACAGGGGTGACTCCGACACTACATTTCAAATTTTTTATTCATTCACGAAGTACTTCATCCCTTCCAAAATATAGGACATAATTAGCATTATTAAATAGACCATTAAATTTATTTTTATAACAAATTTATTTGAATATACAAATATTGCTAATATTTTTTTATAAATCAAGTTAGCCCATGTTTAATTGGGAGAAAGTTAGAAATTTAGCTACTGTAGCACTTTTGTTTTTATTTGGCAATTAATGTTTAATCATGGACTAATTAGGCTCAAAACGTTCGTCTCGCAATTTTCAACCAAACTATGCAATTAGTTTTTTTCATCTACATTTAATGCTCCATGCACGTATCGCAAGATTCAATGTGATGGCTACTGTAGCACTTTTTGGAAAAAGTTTTCGCGAACTAAACAAGGGCTTAAAGTTAAAGTTAAAATAACCATATTGCAAAAATATGTTCTATGGTATATCTAATGATACTAATTTGATGATAATTTTTAACTCGTTTTTCTAGAAATTCGGTTAAAGTTTAAAAAATTTGACTTAAGACAACTTTGAAAATCTATTTATTCAAGGACAAAGGGAGTACTAACCCCTTTAGAATGCAATTATTGCGAAAAGTTAGAATTTAGTCGATGTTCAAACGGTTTGACTTCTCGAAAAACGAGAATTGCATTTCTTTGTGGACAGGGGAAGTACATATTAAAATTCCTGGTTTCCAAAAAGGAAATAAAAGTCAATAATGAAGGATTGTAAACTGAATTTAAGATACTGTCAAAGAAGTCTCCCTCAACGGATTCAGCAGAAGTTCAGGGCTTGTCCTGTGAATAACAATAAAAACGAAGATGGATTAGTACGGGCAAAGAGATATATTTGCATGTGTTTAGAAAATTCACAAGCAAAAATGAATTGTGTTGACTGTGTTCGGCTGACCCAAAAAATTCACTGTAGCAGCTGATGGGTACTGTTCATGGATGAATCTGTAAGAGAAAAATACTGTTTCGGATGAAAAAAAAAGGTGACGGTGATGTGCTGTTTGGCAATCTGCAGCACGCTCTAGTGTTTTGGTGTTTGGCCCATCTTTTATGCCAACAAGGAATGCATATAATTTTTTCACGCGAACGCAGTTCTACACGAAGTCACGAAATCCACACTACACGAACAACATCACAACCAATGCAAATAGCGCCGCCAACAATAGAGCTGGCGCCGCCCGACCACTGGCGCTGATTATCTGGACCGGGAACAGGCAGCCGCGCGTGGAGGCGTTCTTGTCTGTGATCTTGGCGAGCCCGTCGAAGTCGCAGGCGCGCACATCCTGGTCCTGCATCTGGAAGTACATGTTGAACGCGTAGGAGATGTTGCTCTTCTCGTCCAGCCCGTTGCAGGAGCAACCGTAGCCGAGCGCCGTGCAGTCGCCGCTCGCACATGCATACTGGATGTTGCCCGGCAGCTTCGACTTGTCCTTGGCCCCGTCGTCGAACACGCACCACTGGCTCGGGAGGTACTTGACGTCGGTAACTGGGGAGAGGAGCTTGTCATGGCCTTGCCCCGTGAGGTCTATGGGGAACTTGGGCTTGCCGTCGTAGGTGAAGATGCCCCAGTGCCGCTCGAAGTTCCCCGGCGCGATGCTCTTCATGTCCTCGTCGAATAGCCCGAACAGGTAGACCTCCATCTTGCCCTTCCGGACCGGGGTGCCTTCGTTCTTGGCCAGCTTCTTCAGGAGGCCGTCGTAGAACCGCCGCGCCAGCTTGAGGTTGGCATTCTTGTTGCCATCGGTAGGCCAGCCGGCCTCGCCAACGATGACCTTGAGGTTGGGCACGCCGGCCTTCTTCAACGCGTGCACGAGCGTGTCGTAGTTGGCGTCGAACACATTGTCGTAGTTGATGCCGCCCTTGTCATTGATGTTCTTGCCGCCGTCGAAGAAGGCGAACTCGAAAGGGAAGTTGTCGCTCTGGTACAGGCTGAGGAAGGGGTAGATGTTGACGACGAAAGGCGCGCCGTGGTCGTGCAGGAACTTGACCATGTCGGTCATGAGGTCGTTGATGTCAGGCCGGAACGCGCCGGACGATGGCTTGTCGTCGGGGGAGACGTAGACGTCGGCGTTGAGCGGGACGACTGCCTTCACGGTGTCGCCGACGCCGGCCTCGTCAAGTGCCTTCTGGATGTTCTTGAGCGCCGGGAAGGTGGTCTTCATGAATGACCCGTTGTAGGCCTTGAGAAATGGCTCGTTCCCCACTGCCACATACCTATTCTCATCAAGCAAACAACAACATTTCGATCGTCATTAATTAATTTGATTGAAAACTAATTAATGCGAGGTCATGATTAATGAATGGCATTGCAGGATGATGCGAGAGGCGCTAATGTACGTCACGTACTTGAGCTTAAGCTTGTCACCGTAGGCGGTGACGTTCTCGTTGACCCAATCCTGGGCATTGCCGTAGCTGCTGCTCATGGTCTCGAGCATGTCGTTGGGGATGCCGAGCATTACCTCAATGCCGGAGTCGACGAGCGCACCGACGGGCCAGGGGTCGGCGTCGAACATCTTCACCCTGGCGATGCCATTCTTCTTGAGCATCTTCACCACCGAGTCGGGGAGAAGCGGGTGCGAGAGCTGCGAGCCCCAGTTCACGCCGACTTCCACAATGTCGTCGTCGTCGGCCATGGCCGCCGGCGATGCCGCTAGCAGCAGCACGGCCGCGCCGGCCAGCAGCTGCAGGAACCGAGACATGCCGCGTTGTCGCCTGATCATTTTCCTTGCGTTTGGATGGATCACAGCTTTGGGAGGTCAGGATTCGGTGGAGCTCGTGAGCTGCATCTCTCTCCGCTCCTCTAGATGGAGGGAGAGGAGAGGAAAATGGCGGGTAAAACGGTTCCACAGAGACGTGGAAGCCTCGGCCTCAGAAAAAGGACGAAATAATACTAGAGTGGACCTTTCTGGAGACGTCCTTGAGCGCCCGTTTACTAGATAGTTTTTAGTATGGCCAGACACAGACATCGCTGGACATGCAAACGACCTCTATTCCTATTTTCAGGCGAGGTTTGCGTGCAACACAAGGTTATTAGGGGAATAAGTATGAATGAACACAAAAAAACATATGTAGATGACATCCAAATCTTGTTTATATTCTGTACAATAAATCAATAATATATCCCAGATTAGTAGTCTTTTGCACCATTAAATAATTCCTATATTTTTACCAACAAAATGAGCTCCAAAAAGCCCGCGTTTTGGCGTAAAATTTCTGGGAGACACATAAATTATTGCCTACTTCATCAGTTTGGACACACTCAGCTTGTTATTTATGGCTAATTATTATTTCAATGGGAAGCGACCAGATATTTCTCTCAGAGTTACCTGTAAAAATAGAGTTACCTGCCCGTGTACTATGTTTTGGGAAAAATGATTGCTGAGCGGCTCTATGCCTCGGCACAGAGGTGTTATGCGAGTAATAAATTCCACCATAATAACATAGTTAGGGTCTGGAGAATTTGTCAATGACTGCGATCCAGGCTACAGGAATATAATAACGAAGGAAAACTATCTTGGTGTCGTCGGAGATATTTTTAACTACTTTAATTTAATACGGAGAAGGTTTGGACAGGTTACAGAGACCCAGCATACACAAAAAATCAAGCTGAAATCATATCGGTGTCATCGAAGAGATCTTTACATTAACATAGAAGTTTTGGACAACTTGTCAATGACTGCAACGTATAGCCCGCTTGAAAAAATCAAGGAGAAAAACATACTTTCATAATTTTATTATACTCCAACATATCTCTCCCATGTAGAGGCCCATCAAGCCTAGTACTACTATGCACTTCCTTTCAGGAATGAAAGAATGATATTTGGTTTAAGTCAAATTGTCTTAAATTTGACTAAGTTTATAAAAAGTAGTATCAATATTTATGAATCTACATATATATACCATGCAATATGACATGGGATAAATATTAATCTTTGTATAGTTAACTTTGGTCAAACTTAAGATGGTTTTGACTTGGGACAAGTAAGAATAATAACATTATATTCTTTCAGGAAACAATATATTTTATTTAATTATACTGATCAATCCTTAAACTCAACAGTAGTCAAAACCCCAACGCGTGGCATGTACCAGTAGACTCCTAGTGTATACTGTAAAAATCAGTAATACTTGACTTTGGTGCGTCACACACCATGTCATGAAGCTTGTATGTATATACATTATAAATAACCCCATCAAGACTTCAACTCTGCAGCACCCAACCACGTACAGTAACGCCTTAGCTTGCAATGGCCACTAGCACCACCGCCAACAGCGCCGCCACCGCAGCGAACCCTGCTGCGAATGGCGCGCCAGCACCAGCAGCTGGCCGTGACCACGTTGTCATCTTCCCCTTCATGGCGAAAGGCCACACGCTCCCACTGCTCCACTTCGCCACGGCTCTCTCGGCGCACCACAAGAGCCTCAGCGTCACTGTTAGCCTAAGATCACCGGCTCAAATGAGTCGACCACTCACCAGTCTCGCCGACCACGGTCGACCACGACAGACGCTGTCCGACCACACACTATGGCTAGAGGTAGAAAAAGAGAGGGAGAACAGAGCATACACACAGCTAGAGACATCAGCGTTGGCCGGAGCCCTGTATAGAAAATGACAAACATTAACTCTCTTTACTGAGTTGCAGTGGCAAACTATATATACAACTCTATCCATCTAGTCCTAATACAACTGCCATGCTGCTACAGTACTAGATATGGCAGCAGGGCTGACTGGGTGTGGCTACAGTGTAACAGGTGAGCCATTTGGCGCCTGCCCCTACAGCTGCTACAGTGCCGCAGCAGGGAGCCCTTTTCGGCGCCACCCTTCCCTGCTGCGCATTCATACAAGGGATGCAGAGAAGATTATCTAACAATTCTTCCCCTAATCCTTTTGCTACCGTTGAACCCCCTCCATGCCGATCATCTTCTTCAGCTCCGTGAGTCGAAGACGGCCGAGCGGCTTGGTGAGGACGTCCGCGAGTTGCCGACCAGTTTCGACAAACTCTATGACGATCTGCCCTCCATCGACACAGTCCCTGAGGAAGTGGAACTTCACGTTGATGTGCTTGCTCCGGTCATGGAGAACCGGATTCTTCGCGAGGGCGATGGTGGGCTGGTTGTCCACCATCAGTGCTGGTGGGTGAGCTTCAGCACCGGTCAGCTCGTCCAGCAGCTGGCGCAGCCAAACAACTTGGCACGTCGCTGTGGCCGCAGCTACGTACTCTGCCTCGCACGTAGATAGCGCCACCACCTTCTGTTTCAGCGATAGCCATGAAATTGAAGCCGAATCGAGGAAGACGAGCACGCCAGAAGTGCTCCGCCGCCCGTTGATGTCCCCCGCCATGTCTGCATCGCTGAACACAGTGAGCTGCAGCCTGATTCCGCCTGTCTTGGGGAAGACGATCTCTTGATCCACCGTCTCCTTGACGTAGCGCAACAACTGCTTCACCCCATGCCAGTGATCCTCTCGAGGATCCTCCATGAAACGACTGACGTAGCCCACGACGAACGCAATGTCTGGCCTCGTGTGGACTAGGTAGCGCAGACCGCCAACGATGCTCCGGTAGAGTGTTGCATCCACCTTCGCCGCGGTGCTGGCCTTCGTCAGCTTCAGCCGCACCTCCATCGGAGTTACGCATGGCTTGCACTCAGCCATGCCGCTCCGCTCCAATAGCTTCGAAGCATACGCGCTCTGACCGAGCGTGAGTTCCTCCTTCCCCTATTTCACCTCGATGCCGAGGTAGTAGGAGAGTGCGCCGAGATCGCTCATTCGAAAACGAGCTGTCATCTCGCGCTTAAAGCTGTCGATGTCCTCCGTATGCGCATCGGTGACGATCAATTCGTCCACATACACGCCGACGACGAGCTCCTCCTTTCCCCGTCGCCGTGTGTAGAGCCCGTGCTCGGTTGTGCACCGCTGGAACCCAAGCTCGCCCAGCGTGGCTTCAAGCTTGGTGTTCCACACTCGTGGGGCCTGCCGCAGCCCGTAGAGCGCCTTGTGCAGTCGGAGCATCCTATGCTCTGCTCCCTTGACGACGAAACCCGGAGGTTGCCTGACGAAGACCGTCTCCGCCAGCTCCCTATTGAGGAAGGCCAATTTTACGTCCAGGTGATGGACGCGCCAGTCCTTTGCTGCTGTCAAGGCTAGTAGCAAACAGACAGACTCCATGCGTGCTACTAGCGCAAAGAATTCCTCGAAGTCGATGTCCTCGTGCTGGACAAAGCCTCGGGCGATGAGACGCGCCTTGTGCTTGACAATGGCGTCGAGCTCGTCTCGCTTGACTTTGTACACCCACGTCAGGCTAATCGGACGGCATCTTGGAGGTGGATCGACGAGCTCCTAAGTCTCATTTTCCTCGATTGCCTTCATCTCCTCTAGCATCGCCCGTCGCCAATTTCCATAGCGCTCGGCTAGCGCGAACGTGGGTGGTTCCTCTGCACTAACGAGCAGCAGCTCTTGATCATTGAGCAGCCGACCCGCCAGGCCTGAGGGCCCTGTGCCTCTGATGATGTCATCCAACCTGCGGAACTGCACCTCCTCACCGTCGTGGAAGGCATCCACAAACTCAATGATGTCACTTAGAGGTGAGGCGAACTCGATCGGCGTCGATGGAGTTCCCTGTTCTATCGGAGTGCTCGACACAACACCTAGAGGGTTAGGACCCCGTTTTCAGTGCTCGGCACTACTCCTGGACAGCTCGTCACCACTCCTGGAGTGGTCTACACCCCTCCCGGAGTGCTCGGCACCAGTCTTGTAGTGGTCGGCACCACTTCAAGACTGCTCGGCTCCACTATGGGAGTGCTCGGCACTTGTCCTGGAGTGGTCGCCACCACTACAAGACCTCCCGGCACCACTCTTGGAATGCTCGGCACCCCTCCCAGAGTGCTCGGCATCCCTCCTGGAGTGCTCGGCTCTGTCGCTGGAGTGCTCGGCACCCCTCCCGGAGTGCTCGGCACCTCTTCCCCCAGCGTCTCCACCACTGTGGATGACCAAGTGCTCGACGACGAAGGTGCTGGTGAAGCCGCCAGCTTCCCCTGTGCTCGGACTGTTCTAGTCCCAAGCCGCCTTCTCGTCGAACACGACATCGCATGAGACAAGTACCTTGTCTCCGCGTGGGTCGTAGAGCCGGTACATCTTGGTACCCTCCGAGTAGCCTAGAAACACCATCGGTGTGCTCCTGTCCTCTAGCTTGGTGAGGATCGGCTTCGTCTTCCTGACGTGGCCGATGCAGCCGAATGTCTAGAGGAAGGACACGCTCGGCTTGCGTCCATGCCAAGCCTCGAACGGCGTCTTGCCCTTTAGGGCCTTGGTGGGAGCGCGGTTGAGGATGAACACCGCCGTGGTCACCGCCTCACCCCAGAACCTCGCCGGCATGCCTTTGGCCTTCATCATAGATCGAGCCATGCCGACCATCGTCTGGTTCCGTCGCTCCACCATCCCATTCTACTGTGGCGAGTACAGCTCGGTGTGGTGTCGCACCACACCCCGATCCACGCAGTACGCAGCGAACTCCACCGAAGTGAATTCACTGTCGCGATCAGTCATCAGCACACGGAGCTTCTTGCCGCTCTCGGCCTCCGCGCACATCTTGAACTTCTTGATCGCCCCCGCCGCTTCGTCCTTGCTCGTCAGGAGTTGCAGCCACATATAGCGACTGCAATCATCCACGAGTAGGAGGAAGTACCGCCGACCACTGTTTGTGGCTGGTGTGATCTCCGTGCGATACTTGGCCGCCTTTGGAAACGGCAGCCTCCTCTGTTTCCTGGCCAGGCAGCTGTCACACAGCTCATCTCCGTGCTTGATGTGGGGTAGCCCTCAGACCATCTTCTCCAGCTGACCAAGCGCGTCGAAGCTGAGATGTCCGAACCGGACATGCCATAGCCATGGTTCCTCGGTGTGCCTTGCCGCTAGGCACACCAGCTGCTCTACCTTAAGGTCGAGCAAGTACAACCGATTCTGGGACCTCTTCACCTTGGCAAGAAGTCGCTGCTCTCGGTCCCTGATCCTAAGGACTCCGTCCTTGATCAGTACCTCACTACCGCGCTCATCTAGCTGACCAATGCTGATGATGCTTGAACGTCAGCTGCGGGATGTAATATACAACCGTTAGCGTGCGGTGCTCCCTGTTCTGGCACCTGAAGATGATGGTGCCACGCCCTCGGATAGCCACCCTTGAGCCGTCACCAAACTTCACCGTACCGGTAACATCGTTGTCGAGCTCAGAGAAAGATGCCTTGGAGCCCATCATATGGTTGCTGGTACTAGAGTCCAGATACCACCGCTGCTCCTGCTCACCGCCCACATGTCCGAGGTGGACTTGGGTGCACGGTTCATCGAGGTTGACAGCCTTCAGGGCCTTCCCATGTCCTTCCACCGTCGTCACCTCTCCCTTCTCCTCGGCCTCGATGTCGTGCAGTGCACAGAACGTCGCCATCAGGATAGTGGCCTCATCATCATCATCAGCTTGCACTAGATGAGCCTCAGCCTTCTTCTCCTGCTTGCGATTTGGACACTCCTATGCCCAATGGCCCGTCTTCCTGCAGCGCCAACAGGCGTTGGGGTCGACCTGCTTCTTTTTCTCTGAAGAAGCCTTGCTGCGGCACTTGCCATCACCACCGCGGCTGGAGGAGGCTACCCCAGAGTTCCTCCGAGCAGCCCACTCCTCCTCTATCAGCAACAGTTTGCCGTTGTCCTTCGTTGCTGTCGCCTGCTCCAGTCGCTCGTCCACCGACCGTAGATGGCCTATCACATCCTCAATGGTGAGGGTGGACAAGTCCAGCATCGTCTCTGCGGAGAGAGCGATCTGGATGTACTTTGCCAGCACGGAGTGGAGGTACTTGGAGACCGCCTCCTCTTCGTCAATGGTGATGTTATGGCTCTTTAGCTTGCTGATGAGTGTCTGCAGGCGGAGGGAGAAATCATCCACCGTTTCACCATCCGTGACCTTGAGGTTGGCGTACTCCTACTTCAGAAGCTGGGACGTCGCCTTCTTTTTGCGCGGTCGGAACCGACGTGCATTGCTGCAATAGCCTCACATGCCTCCTTAGCAGAGCTCTTCGCCCCCAATGGCTCCCTGTACTATGACGGTATAGCAGCGAGGATAACCTCCAATGCTGATATGTCATCTTCCTCATTGTCGGTGCCCTTGTCAACAGCATTCTAGAGCCGTCGGGCTCTGAGCTTGACCTTCATGGTCACCGACCACTCTCCATAGTTGGTGCGAGTTAGCGTCGGCCAACTGGTGTCGCTGACCTCCTGCACCATGCGAACAACGACCTCCTGTCGTGGCTGGGCAGACACAGCAGTGCCACTGCTGTCGCCTATCTCCGAACCGTTCGTCATCGCCAGCGGTTAGTCCGGCGACGGCGCTGCTTGGGTTTGACACCACTTGTTAGCCTCCAAGATCACCGGCTCAGGTGAGTCGACCACTCACCAGTCTTGCCGACCACGACAGACGCTGTCCGACCACACACTATGGCTAGAGGTAGAAGAAGAGAGGTAGAATAGAGCATACACACACAGCAAGAGACACCAGCGTTGGCCGGAGCCCTATATAGAAGATGACAAAGCTGAACTCTCTCTTTACTAAGTTGCAATGGCAGACTATATATACAACTCTATCCATCTAGTCCTAGTACAGCTGCCATGTTGCTACAGTTAGATGTGACAGCAGGGCTGACTTTGGTGCCTGCCCCTACAGTGGCTACAGGGCGGCAGGTGAGCCGTTTGGTGCCTGCCCCTGCAGCTGCTACAGTGCCACACCAGGGAGCCCTTTTCGGCGCCGTCTTTCCCTGCTGCGCATTCATACAAGGGATGTAGAGAAGATTATCTAACAGTCACCCTACTCACCACCCCTGCCAACCGCGTGTTCGTCGCCAGCCGCCTGCCCTCGTCGGTGCGCCTCGTCGAGCTGACGTTCCCATCGCTGCCACCGCTGCCAGCCGGTGTCAAGTCCACCGACGCCCACCCATCCATGTCCTTGTTCCCGTCGTTCCTGCGTGCGACGGCGCGCCTACGGGAGCCCTTCACCAATTTCCTCACATCGCTCCCGTCCCCACCGCTGGCGCTCGTCTCCGACTTCTTCCTCGGCTTCACGCACCACGTGGCCACGGACGCCGGCGTTCGCCACGTTGTGTTCCACGGGATGTCCTGCTTCTCCATGGCCATCTGCAAGGCACTCATCACTCGCCCATTGGCGGCGGCCAGTAGCGTCGACCTCAGCGCTCCGTTCCACGTGCACGGCATGCCGGAGCACGTGGCGATCACGGCAGATGAGATCCCCGACGCAGTGGAGAAGCTTGCAGACTTGGAGGACCCCGTGACCCGCTTCTTCATCGATGAAATCGGCTACTCGGACGTGCTCAGCTGGGGCATCCTGGTCAACATTGTCACGGCGCTGGACGAGGACTATGTTGCGCCACTCGAGTCATTCTGGCTCGCCGGCCCGCTATTCCTCACGGCCAGCGACATGTCGGAGCTCGAGGAAGAGGAAGAAGACCCCAAGGGCTGCCTTTCCTAGCTCGACGAGAGGGCGGGACGACAGCCAGGATCGGTGGTGTATGTTTCGTTCGGTGCGCAGACCCACATCTCCGACGGGCAGCTCGACGAGATAGCTGTCGGGCTAGTGCAGTCCGGCCACCCTTTCCTCTAGGTGGTGAGGTCCGACACGTGGTCACCACCGGTTGACATGAGCGGCTCCCATGGCATGATCGTCCGTGGATAGGTCCCGTAGAGAAGCATTCTGGGCCACAAGGCAGTGAGCGGCTTCGTGAGCCACTGCGGGTGGAACTCGGTCATGGAGAGCCTCGCAGCCGGGAAGCCCATCCTGGCGTGGCCGATGATAGCCGAGCAGCACTTGAACGCAAGGCATGTGGCGGACATCGTCGGCACTGGCATCAAGGTTCACACAAAGCCCCGTGGCACGGCGGCAGTCGACGTCGTCATCGGGAGGGTGGAGGTTGAGGAGAAGGTCCGGAGGCTAATGGATGCGGACAGCGAGGTCAGGAAGAAGATTAGGGCGAGGGCCACATGGGCGCAGCAAGCGGCGAAGTCGGCGGTGAGCGAAGGAGGTGCTTCACGCGTCGCGTTGTAGAAGCTAGTGGACGAGCTTCAACGGACCTATAGCTATGGCATCGTGGAGTAAGCAAAGATGCAGTTGTTGCTTCTGATCAATGAATAAGACTGTCTCCAACAACACCACCCAAACACAAAATAGGTGATTCACAGTGTTTTGGGTACCAAGAAACGAGCTCCAACAGAACACCCAATCAAAGGACGCATTTTGCGTACCAGCCAAATCGAAAGGCAAATAAGCGTCTCGCGAGAGAGAGGACGCAAATGTCTGGCGCCGTAGTGGTGGGCCTACGGCGAGGCGCGGCTCACGACGGGGCGTGGCCGGCTCGGTGAGGCGAGCCCGCGGCGAGGAGCCGCCGGTGCTTCCAGGCGGGTCTGCGGCGGACGCTGCCGGCGCGGCCAGGCAGGGCTGCTGCGGGGAGCCGCTGGCACGGCGAGGAGCAGCCGGATGCGTGGCGGCAGCCTACACGGCCTTGTTCCCCGCAAGCAGGTCGGAGGAGACAGCGAGCGCGGTGCGCAGGCGCGGGTGGTGCGCCCCGCCGCGGCGCAGGGTCCTAGCGAAGGAGGAGGACGAGGCACCGGCCGTCGTGTCGCGCGGTAGCGACGTCCGGACCTTGGCAGGAGTGAAACACGGGTGGCGCTGGGTGGGGGGCACTCGCGCCCGCGGCCACCGCCGGACGTGAGGAGCAGGGAGCGCCGCGCCGGTGGTGTGAGGCGCTAGGAACTTGGAGATGGGTGGGCGGCGGAGAGACCGAGGAAGAAGATGGCTGATTTGCGTTGCCTGTTGGAGAATCTAAATTTTAGGTACGGACCCTTTCTACTGTGCATGACCTAAATCAGAGAATGGGTGTTGTGTTTAGGTCCTCATTGTTGGAGACAGTCTAAGAGGAGTGCAAATAGGTAAGATACATACATGCAAGTCGAAGTACTACACTAGTACTGTATGAAGGTACCTATTGTACACTTGTGTCCTCGTATACACAAACCATTTTCGTCCGATTCAGCAGCACTACTTCAGCAACACTTTTCAGCGAACGAACAATGTTTTCCTCTCACAACATTTCAGCATAAATAGCTGCATAAGCCAAATTTCAGTGAAACAAACAGTGTTTTCTTCTTGAATGGTGTGATCGCGCAGCTTTATGTATCCAGATGAGTAATGCTGAGATTTGAAACGGTGAGGTTTGAAGTTTCATAAGTTTGAAAATAGCTCGCCGTTGGATGTACTGCATTTTTAAGGTGTCGGTTCTACACTTGTACTTGCATACGTTGAATTGATCGATCCGTGCTTTGCGGTGCTTGTGTTTCTTGTCCAAAGTTAATTCTATTAAATTTGAAGTACTTCATTAAGATTCAATCAAAAACATATTTCTGTAGCTCAAAAAAATTGAAGCGATGCACGTTCACAAAGCATAGATGTACTTTTGTCGCAAAAGTTAGAATTCAATCTCGTTTTATAAAGAAATGTATTTATTCTCATACTTTTTGAAAAAAATTGAGGAAATCCCAACTATTGAAACAAAAGACACCTATGGGATATGGATACATCTCATATTTGTAAGCAATCAAAATGAAATTTTTTATGAGTTCTCATGACTTGCACTACATATTCCCGTTCGGCGATGCTGCCCGCAGGGCACGAACCCGCTCGGCGATGCTGCGCGGATCGCCGCCATCTCCGCCGAGGCCGCCGACTTGCGGCCGTTCCATCAGGACTGATAGCAAACTGCATGGTATAAAGTTTAAGCATTACAGAACATACAATGATCAAACAATAACATCATCCGAAATAGACAGAGCAAATTGTAAAGTATCAGATCACAGAATCACAAACACCTCTGACGAATCTTCTTGAGTTCCCTAGGAGAGGGGGGCACCTTCGGTAGGAGGCCCCGGCGGCCGCTGCAGCTGCGATAACGAGGAGATTTGATGAAGGGGGCGAAGCCTGACCTAGGTCGATGCCGCCGCCGTGCCGAGGGCCGCTCCCCCAGGACGAAGACACTACCGGAGACTGTGTAGTTACCGAGTGCCCCGACAATTACCGAGTGTCAAAAGTCGGGGCACTCGGAAAACAGTATTTACCGAGTGCCAACACTCGGAAAACATAAACACCCGGTAGTATACCGCTTTACCGAGTCAGCACACTCGGTAAATTAAGACACTCGGTAAAAATACAATTTTACCGAAGGGGCACACTCGGTAAAAACAGACACTCGGTATTGAGGTGCCACGTCACTAGGATAGCAACCGTGGGCCAAACGGCGTCACGGTATGACATGTTTACCGAGTGTTATCAGCACAACACTCGGTAAACACTACCTTTTACCGAGTGTACTGGCGCAACACTCGGTAAAATTCAACCAAATTTCTTGTTTTTCCTTCATTCTTTTTCCTCTATCCACATATGATATTTAGTACTCCATTCCAAAATATGGTGTTTATTTCGATTTATTTACTATATTTCACAAACTTTTCATTCTTTATGAAAATTAGGTACATATCGTGTAAATTTAATTGTAATAATTAAAATCGAACTCGATAAATCACGAGATTGGAAGAATTAACATTGAAGCATACATCTACGTTATAGAAAAATTTTCATAACGTTTCGGAAGTATTTTTACATTCGTCGCTGCCGAACCGGTACATCTCCCAAAGAGATGTTAAACATTCACATTGACGAGTAGGATTTCTATTAAGAGTGAAATTCAACATTATGATTTAAACTTGGAATTTTTTAGATAGTAAATAGATGACATGAAATAGTTCATGTGAAAGTTTGGTGAAATTTAGGATTAAATTGGCATTTTTTCTTTTTTGTTTTGCATGAAATAATAGATACTTTTACCGAGTGTGACCTCAAACACTCGGTAAAGGTTAGCCACGGCCCACCTGTCTGCCACAGTGGGCTATGTTTACCGAGTGCCGTAGATCTAGGCACTCGGTAAACATGTACCAGGCCCACATGTCACTGGGCTGCGGTGCTTGAGTTTACCGAGTGCCGTACATCTAGGCACTTTCAAATGTGAAGCATTCAACACTAAGCCGTGCCTCCCTCAAATCGTGCACAGACACACACACACACCGCCGCGGCCGCCTCCTCCCCTCCACCACCGCCGCCACCGGAGAGACGGAGAGAGAGACAGCTGGCACCGGGCAAGACCGGACGACGATCCCTCCATGGACGCCGCCCGTGCTCCCTCCTTCGCTCCCGTTCCCATGAGGTGGGGTGGGGTGGGCCCCAGCAGCAGCGGCCGCCTCCCTCCCTCCACGTCGTCGCCGCGCCTCCCGCTGTCGCTTGGCGCCTCCCCACCGCCGCTGCCTCCTCCCTCCACCACCGCCGCCACCGGGCGCGTCCCCACAACCGCCGCCACCGGGGGAGGCGGTCACCCCCGCCGCCAGCTGGGATCTGCCGCCGCCGCGGCCGCCTCCTCCCCTCCACCACCGCCGCCACCAGGCGGTCCTCCACCGCCGCCGCCACCGGTAAATGCCCTAAGCCACCATATTTTCCTTTTTTCGAGTTATGACTATATGCATTTGTGCAATCTCTTTCTAGTGATGTTTACACAATAGATCTGTACACAAAGACTAATCGAATCGCACATGATTTCACTTGTGAACTACGAAATATAAATTTTTGATTTGGCATACAAATATTTGTGATATAGTCAATATGAATGTGCAAGAAATTTCTAGTTTGACCAAATAAGCAGTGGTAACAAAACAACCAGTTGCTGTCACCTCGTCACAGACAGAAGGGGAGCCATATTTGGTACTTCAGATTTCACATGCAAAGTGCAATTGGATGCAATTTTCCAGTACCAAGAGTTCTATACTTCTATACATGACAAACAAATTTAACAATCCTTGCCAGATCTTGCAATGCCATTCAGTGCATGAACACTTATGGCAAGACAGCCAGCTATGGTCAGTTGTTACTGTATAATTTGCTTAAAATTAAAATCTTTTTTTTGGGGTACCAAGTGAAACACAATCAATATCAAGGTTTAGGATCCCACTATCAACTGAACAATTAACACCAGTTTCTGGAAATCATGGGCTTACACATGGTATGGAAAATAATGGATGGTTCTGTTGCATTCGTTGTCCATTCATTTTCTACTCGTTCTTTATTTGCATTCTAACTATGTGATAAATAATTGTAGGCCCAGATTGAAGCCCTGCAGGAGTCACAGCAGGCCTCACAGAGCCAGCTTCAGGCCCTCGAGCTGTCGCACCAGGCCGAGTTGGCACAGGAGAGGGCGCGAGTGCAGACCCAGCTTGAGGCCTTCCAGCAGGCGCACAAGGACTGGTACGAGTACATGACCCGTTTTTCTCAGAGCATGGGCCAGCCTCCACCGCCTCCGCCGCCGCCGATGATACCGTTGGTGCCTCCACCTCCGCGCGACGGCACTCCTGTGAGTCACTTAGATGCACTCTTCACTTTCGTGTCATATAGAGCTACCTTCGACTTATACCTTAGTTTGACCTACCATAGCTTAGACCTTAGAATTTGCTTTGATCCAGATAACTCACATGTGCAATCTCATTCTAGGGACCTTCTACAGCTGGATCGAACAACGATATGCAGGGTGATCAAGACCTGGACTTGACTCCGTTTCTCCGCAGGCCTCCGACCATGTGACAGGCCATCCGACCTTGTTTGATAGTTTTGTATGTTGAACTGTGGACTTGGTTGGACTTGGTTGAACTTTGGACATATGTTGATGGTGTTTGTGGACTTTGCATGGTGCTTGTCGACATATGTTGGTTATTGTGAGTGGATGTGACATTTGTGGACATATATGTGATATATATTGCCTATCTGTCATGTTATTATAATTTCCTGTGATTTTGTTGCTTATTGTGACTGGATATGCACTGAAACAAACAAAAAAAATTCTATGGACATATTTTACCGAGTGTAGCACTCGGTAAAACAGAGATTCTGTCAGTTTTACCGAGTGTAGCACTCGGTAAAACAGCGAACAGAACCAAATTGGTTCTGATTCTGTATATTTTGCCGAGTGTGCCATTTTTTACCGAGTGCGGCGTCCCCACTCGGAAATATTTGACTACTTTTTACCGAGTGGGAACACTCGGTAAACATTATTCCTGAAGTTTATTTGCGGAATTGTTTTAATCACGAAAATGGTTATTATTTTACCGAGTGTTAGAATCTACACTCGGTAAACATTATTCAAAAAATTTATTTGCGGAATTGTTTTAATCACGAAATGCTAATTTATTTACCGAGTGCTGATAATGACACTCGGTAAAAGTCGCCGTTAACGGTCAGTTTGGAGGGTGACGACCGTCAAATCATAATTGTTTACCGAGTGTCATTGTAGCACTCGGTAACTCGATGCTCCGAGTGCGCCGATATTGGACACTCGGTAAAATAACTTCACCGAGTCGTTGTTTACCGAGTCCACTTTACCGAGTGTGGCACTCGGTAAAGAGTTTGCCGAGTGTTACTCACACTCGGTAAATTAACAGTATCCCGTAGTGAGACCTCGGCTCCCTCGTCCTGGGGCTGCCGCTCGGCGGGCCACCCACGTCGGGAGCCGCCCGGGCTGGAGCTGCGCTGACCTAGGCCGGCGCCGCTGGTAAGGCCAGCCGCCGGACGGAGCCGCTGCCGGAGAAGAAGATGGCCTGCCGCAGGTCCTCCCTTGCCGCGCCACCCGCCGCCCCGAGCGCCTGCTGCAGCCAGCACGCGGCGGTGCCGGCCTCGACCTTGAGCGTCTTCAATGCCTCAATTGCGGCGTCCACGTCGGCCTTAGATGCGCCGCCGCCGGCCTTGAGCGCGTGCACGAACTCGGCCTGCCTAGCGTCACCTGCGCCGCCATGGCTCCCGAGAGGCGAGAGCCCTGGTGAATCTTGCGGCGGAAGGGAGAGGTATCGAATCGTGACTGAAGTAGCGTGCGGGTGTGGGAGATGCACGAGCGTTTGAGGCTGCGGGGTGAGAAGCCTGCCATCACACGTAGAACCGTGGCCATTAAATTTAGTTTGGGTGTTTTATTGGTCCTTGATTTTATCGAAGACGAATTTCTGTATGTATTTTTTAAAGTATATAATGGTCGGAGGTTCTCCGCTGCAGAGAACGTTTTCCCGAGGAGACCAATTATAATTTTGATTGATGCGTTATGATAGAGATTATTTATGTGGGTAGCTGTGCGTAGCGGTGTGCATGGATAAACAATACAAGTGTGTGTGTGACAAGTCAAAGTAAACGGCGGATAACAATACAGGTGAAAGGAACGGTGTGACAAGTTTGAGAACCCTGGCTCTTGGACTCTTAGTCGCCAGAGCCCAGATGTTCGCTTGCATGCTTCTCCAAGATTTTGCGTTTTTAATAGTGCAGTGAGTGGCCGTGGTTTTGGGCCGCAGCCAAAAGCACATCAACGACCTGCATGTATTATATTCCACGCCCGCCCTGCCGTCCAAGGAACGAAGTTCATCATTGGGCACCAAACACAACCAAACTAGCGTCCCAAGTTTATTTTTGGAACTTATTTTAGACTTATTTCTCATTTGGACCTTTGGTAGAAATATTGCAAAATAGACTATTTCGACGGCCGGCGCTAAAACACATGACGTCCTTAGAAACATAGCAGGCATGATGCTATGATTTTCGAGCATGGCAGTTATCGTGGCAGAGAGATACTACAACGCCATGACCATCAGTGTCGTGTGTGCTAGCATGGTGCCGTGCTGCTGTTGTTCATCGTTAAGGGACATGTAACGCTGTGCATGGCCGGCTCTGAGGTGCTGCGGCGGGTGCCACCGCCGAGCCCCAGTCCAAAGAGAGGCCCAATAGGTACGTAAACCCTGTAGGCTATAGTCCATCTATCAATCAATAACAATAGCCTCGGAGTTTTCAACATTTTTTCTCAAAACTATGAAGCTTTTCAATTCACCAAAATTTATTGGAAAGAATAAATAAGACCATATGTAATAATTTCTAATAATCCACTCCTAAAATAGAGAAGGCAATTTTACATCGGAATCTTATATTATTTCTAAATAATTCTAACCACTTTTATATATTCTCTCTCTTATACATTTACATCAAGAGCCATTTCCTACTCTTTATTCTTTCACACACACTTTCATCTTTAGATTGGGTGACAGATACGCGCGTGGAGACGCACGGATATATCCGCACGATCGGTCTATTTTTTCAAACGCGGAAAGATTGGGAGGTGAGTTTGGAAACTATTGGAGATGGTTTTTTCATTCTTGCTAAAAATCCTAGATTGAGAGGCTTTATTGTGAACTCTTGATGTTCTAAGTCGAAGTCGATTCAGTTTCCCAAAGAAATTCACATCACGACTTCAGTTTCCAGGTTGGGTTCCGCAATAGGTTTGGGTTCCGCAATGGGTCTCCTGTTAAAGACAGCTTAACTGCAGTGGCTCAACCCAGCGTGACAGCTGACGACGATTCGTCAATCACCAATTCTATTGCCAGGTGGTGTTGCGTCGAGGTCTCAAGAACAGCCAAACAGGCGGAGACTGGAGACTCGTGATGGGGGGTCTTTACCCCTCCTTATATAGTCCGAGGTAGGTTTACAGCAGATCCGATCAGTTAACAGATATGTTTCCTAGTTTGTTATATGAAAAGCATAACGAAATGATTCTATCCTATCTCCTAGATACGACGGTGCTAGATATCCTCAGAATGACTTGATCTCTAAGCCTATCGATGCGCTCGACAGGTGTGGGCCTCATTCCTCGTCGTCTTCAGCCCTGTAGACAGGCATGGGCCAAATATACGGGCGCTGAGGTATATCCCGGGCTCAGCACCCGTACGACTTAATGATAAGCTAGTTGAATGGTTGTACCCGGTAGGCGGGTCTTCTATAATCCTCGGGTGCCCACAGGTCTCGATTAGCATTTTTTGGGTGCTAAGGCCTCTTTTAGCCTTTTTCAAGCCTCTGTGATGATTTTATCAATCTCGAGATTTACTGGTCCAACTCAGTTCTTCGGATGTACTCCATCCATCCCAAAAAACCTGACGTTTAGGACATGATTGTGCTTACCAAGGAGTCATTAATTAGGGTATAGTTTTCCCTATATGCCCCTATTAAATACTGTTGCGAGCGCTATCCATACGAGAAAGTTTCCTGGCTCATCTGGTTAGTGCGGTGTGGGTGAGTCCCGAGGTCTCGAGGTCGAAACTCCGTGGACGCATTTTTTTTGCCCGTGGCTTCATTTTGCATGGGTTTGGGTGGGGCGTGGCACGTGCGCGTTGGCTCGCATGGCACTGGTGCGGGTGGGAGCGCGTTTGGTGTTGTTTTGGCGCGTTTGGGCAGCGCTGGTGCTTGTTTTTGCGCCGTTCGCGCTCGGATTTGTGCGTGGCCACGTAATTTTTCTGTCCGCGCTCCAAGCATTCTAATTTGGCGCTAATCTGGCCGGTCTCCGGACGCTTCGACTGCTCTGGCTGCTGCTTCATTTAAAACGCCTCGTTCTCCACTGTACCACTCCCATGCTTGTCGTGCTCCACTCTTTCCTTCTCCACTCCTCAAATGCAATGGCTAATCCATTTGATTTGAACGTTCGTTTGGAAGAAGATGACGGCGACGTCGATCTCAATGAGCCAATATTGGAGGACGACACCATAAATGGTAATGTACTACTCAGTTTGTTTGGTTTTTTTGTTTTATATTCAAAGCAAGAACGTGTGGTAACGTTTCTCATTTTCTTTCTTCTATTTTTGGACAGGGTTTGATTTGAACTTGCCATTAGATGATTTTGGTGCTGTCGATTTCGATTACCTACAAAACCTTGCTGGTAATTTTTTTCTCATTTTGTTCTTTCGTTTTCTCCGTACTTGCAATGAACCTGATGCTTTCTTTCCCTTTGATCTGAACGTTTAGCGGACGATGACGACGGCAACCTTGCCTTGGATCTCAACGAGGCTGAAAATGACGATGGCGACGCCGGCTTTGATCTGAACGAGCCTGAAGATGACGAGCATGGCATCGGTAAAATGCTTCGTCTCTTGTTTTCCTCTTCTGCATGTACTACAGCATGTTCTTCTTCTCTTGTGCATGACGAGCTAGAACATGCCGTGAGCATCTGTTGTTGAATGTCTGTGTTTTTTTCATATATTGAGAGCATGCCGTGAGTACTATTAAAATGGTTGTTTTTTTCCTTTTGTTAGAACAACATGCCGATCAAGTAAATCAACCGAAGCATGACTATTCTGATCATGTTAGACAACAAGTGTACCAAGCATTGTTGATGAGAAGTAAGAATGGGAAACTAGGCAAGCAAGATACAACAATTGTTGGTGCTCAATTTGGAGTAAAGATTCGATCAGTTCAGCGCATATGGAAGCAAGGTAAAAACCAACTTGCTCACAACATTCCAGTCATGGTTCCTAATCTAAAGAAAGGTAGAAGTGGCCGTAAAGCAATCCCTCTTGATTTGGAAAAATTGCGGGACATTCCTCTCAAGCAAAGAATGACCATAGAAGATGTGTCTAGTAGACTTGGTATTAGCAAATCTAGGATACATAGGTACTTGAAAAAAGGCTTGCTTAGACGCCACTCTAGTAGCATAAAACCTTACCTCACCGAGGCTAACAAGAAGACTAGGTTGAAGTGGTGCATTGACATGATTGAGCAAGGTTTAGTTGATGATCCAAAGTTTAAGGATTTGTTTGACTTTGTGTTTATTGATGAGAAATGGTTCTACATCTCTCAAAAATCCGAGAGATACTACTTGCTACCCGAGGGAGATGAACCACATCGTACTTGCAAGAACAAGAATTATATCCCTAGGCTCATGTTTTTGTGTGTTTGTGCTCGGCCAAGATTTAGAAATAGAGAATGTGTGTTTGATGGCAAAATAGGTTGTTTTCCACTAGTCAATTTTGAACAAGCTATTAGACGAAGTGGAAACCGTCTTCGTGGTGCACAAGTTATCAAGCCCATAACTTCAATAACAAGAGATGTGATTAGAGAGTTCATGATAAACAAAGTGCTGCCCGCTATCCGAGCCAAGTGGCCAAGAGAAGATGTGCACAAGCCAATTTTCATACAACAAGATAATGCACCTTCTCATCTAAAAGTGGATGATCCTATTTTTTGTGAGCATGCTAAGCAATATGGGTTTGACATTCGGCTTATTTGTCAACCACCCAATTCACCGGATTTCAACATTCTAGACTTGGGTTTTTTTCGTGCTATTCAAGCTATTCAATACAAGAAGAATGCAAAAACAATGCAAGATTTAATTTCAGCCGTGCAGCAGGTAAATTGATCATCCATTCGATTGTTTAAATTGATCTTGGACAAGTAATGAACTCACTAATTCATTTCTTGAACACATGTTTTGTAGGCATTTATGAAGTACTCTCCACAGAAGGCAAATATGATCTTTGTGACACTACAAACTGTTTTGAAGGAAGCAATGAAGATAAAGGGTTGCAACAAAATCAAGATTCCTCACATGAATAAACAAAGACTAGAGAGGGAAGATAGACTGCCATTGCAAGTCCCTTGTGAAGCTTTTTTGCTAGCCGAAGCACTAGCTGCTCTCCCTGCATGAAACCATTAGAAGAAGCAAGTTAGCTTTTGCACCAAATTAGATAATGCATGTACTGTATGTTAGCTTTTGCACCTTACTGATCCTGTATGCACTCGTCGTTAGCTTGTGACTCCAGTTGCTTCAGCTTTTGTTCTTCCAGTTTCTTCATATTGTATTGTTCGTCCAGCTTCTTCATTACGTGCTCAGGAAGAAGAATTGTGTCACCTCTCATTTGAAGTTCGTGCACATCAGGAATATACACCTCACAATCAAATTTTTCCATCTTATCGCACACCCTTGCTGCGAGATTGTAGTCCTCATGTAAAAGGCCACAACGGGCACACCTGCGAGCTTCGCGACGAGCTTCGTAGCATGCTTCGCCGAAGACGCCGCCGGCATGGAACGTGCCGCAGCGAGGACAGTGCACCACCTCGTCCAGCTGGTCGGAGTCCGGCAGTACCTCGATGGAGTCCGGTAGCACCACGTCGGAGTCCGGCACCTCCTCGACGGAGTCCGGCACCACGTCGACGAAGTCGAGCGCATCGACGGACTCCATGGCCACAACAGAGTCCGTGCCCTCCGAAGTTCGGTAGCGTCGGGCGGACTCCATGGCGCGGCGAGGGAGGCTTGTGGCCGAGGCGGCGGCGCCGTCTTTGTGGAGGTAGGCGCGGCGTGCGGAGGTAGGCGAGGGCGTCTTTGCGGAGGTAGGCGAGCGCGCGTCGATGTTCTTGGTTGAACCGTATACAAGGTCGCGGCGGCGGCGCGGTAAACCCTAAACAACTGCAGGCTGCGAGGGCGGCGACATGTCTGCGTTTGAGCACTGCGGCATGACAATGACGACAGAGAAGAACGGCGCGTCGAGGTGTTGCAGAGGGACTGCAGCGCCTTTACTCCATGCAAGAGCTGAGGACGGCGGCGACCAAGAGAACGAGGCGTCGGTCCATCGAGCGATTAATGCGTAGTCGAAGGAACCGTTGGCGAGCGGCTCGCCAGGGGTAAACCCGTCCTCGCGAGGCCTCAGGAGCCCAGGACGTCAGGTTTCACGAAAATGCTTCGGTTGCCTAGGACGTCAGGTTTTTTGGGATGGAGGGAGTACTTATAGAGGTAGAGGGTGCGTGCGTGTGTTCATAAGGATGAGTGTGTACTCGTGTATGTGAATGTCTGCGCCTATAACTGGGTCTTGCAAAAAAAAAATCCAAAGAGGACCAAAAACCTGAGACTCAAGCATGCACAAGCAATGATTGGCCAATGCATGAGGCAACAACTTGGGCTGCGGTCCGTGGGCTACGAATGAAACTGTTGACACCTAAGTTTAGTTCGCGTCATATTTTATAGAGACGGAGCTATTTGTAGCAGGAGCATGGCTGATGGGTGTGAAATGTACATGCCCTCTGCTTGCAGCTCCAAGACGAAGAAGACCTGGCCTACTTTCCGGCCTCTCGTGTCTCGTCGTTTGGTTTGGTCGACTCGATCCGTCGCCCACCGGTTTCCTTTGCCGGTCACGCACGGGTCAGCCGTGGCAAATCTTGACTAACTGGAGACCTACTACGGTGCGCTTGCATGCAATGCAGGTGCGGTCATCTGTCATCTCACGAGGAAAAGTTAGTACCCAACGCACTGGCTTGCTTGAGTGTCAGCTTAGTGTACTACACTGAAATTACCATCTCCGCGTGTTTAGTTCCGAAAATTTTTGGCTTTTGGATACTGTAGCACTTTCGTTTGTATTTGACAAAAATTGTTCAATTATGAATTATTTGGGCTTAAAAGATTCGTCTCACGATTTCTCGGCCAACTGTGTAATTAGTTTTTTTTCGTCTACATTTAGTACTCCATGCATGTGCCGCGAGATTCGATGTGACGGATACTGTGCAAAATTTTTTAGATTTTGGAGGAAACTAAACGGAGCCTCAGACAAAGAAATGCCTTTCTTTTTTATGCTGCTCTGTGAGCTGATGCCTATAAATACGGCCCCTCCAAGGTCACTCAGACTCAGTCATCAGAGCAATCGCTGCCGGGCAAAACGCGACGTGCTCCTGTAGATCGCTCTGTTCGTTGTCTCCGCGCTGATCATGCCGCGCTCCGTCTGCCATGGAGCCCATGGTGTTGGTTAGCTACTCTCAACTGCTCATCATTTGTTCGTCTTCTTCTGGCATTTAATGACCGATCATATATTCATTCATAGTACTATACTTGTATATATTTATTTATATATATGCATTTTCAGGGCCTTCCCCAAGCCATCGTCGTGTGTGCATTAATGGGCGGCGGTGGCCCTGCCAAGGTAGCGGCGGGCCCTACACGAACCGTCCTGGTGGTGGGCCTGGTAGCTACTATCCTGCCACACCCGCTGCACCATCGAACGGAGAAACGGAAACCTCACGTCCTTGATCGCGTCCTCCTCAATCACGTAGTACTCGTATGGTACGGTTAACAAAATGTTGGCAACTACTACTACATCCGAGACAGATATATATGATAGTACAATCTGGATCCATTCATGAACGACTATATATGTCAGCTAGTACGATATAAGCGGATAACACCGTACCGTCTCATGTACATGTGTTTTACGTTCTGATTTATGAATGGCATGCTCTTGTACGTTCTGACTTTCTCTAGTACATAGCTTTTCATTATGTATCAAGACATGACCATCACAAAAGTTATATGCGTAGAAGAGGTCAAAGCGACTTATAATTTAAAATGAGATTTCTGACATTCAATCAATCAAAAATACAGTCAACCTAATATTTTAAAACCCCCCCCCCCACGTCGTCCTCCCAGGTGACTCAGGGGGCAACACAGCCGCCACCGCCGGGGCTACGCGCCACACCGGCTTCCTGCCCGCCGCTGCCGCGCTCCTTGGCTAGCGGTGGCGGCGGCCCGCTGCGGACCTCAAAAAGACCTCTTGTAGCACCTCCTCCTCTCCTGTCCTCTCCTCCTCCCCTTCTCTTGCTCTTCCAAACTAGGTAATACTCGGCATCAGGGGAGGTCGCAGACGAGCCAGGAATGTTGGATCCGGGGCTTTTGGGATCAGATCCGGTGCGCCCCACCCCGGATCGGGCACGCTGGGGCTCCGCCCCGGATCCAGCGTACGGCCCCCGGGAGGCGTGGCTGCGGCTAGTCCGGCGCCACCAGCGACGTTGACAGGCAGAAGCGGCCCAAGCATGGGGTGGTGTGGCTGGCAGGCACGCTGGCAGCAGGCGGCCGGGCGCTTGCCCCCTGCGCACTGCAGCGCTGGGACGAGGCGTTCTCCGCTTCTGCTTGACGCCGTTCTCAGATCTGCTTCCGGTTACACCGCCTAGGCACCGTCGCGTGGGCAGGCTACGCGCTCACGCTCGGCAGTGGCGGTCGGACAGCCTGGCCTGCACCTGGTGCGCGTGGACCTGGCCCGGGCATCCGCTAGCGGGCACTACGTCCTTCTGCGGGCTTACGGCCAGCACATGACGTCTACTTCGGGACGTCGAGCACGCCCGGGAACGGACCTCGCCCTCACCCTTGCCCGTGTGCAAACTTTCTTCGGCTTCCCATCTGTGCCGCTCTTCTCGGTCGGTTCTGGTCGATGGGGCCTAATCTGCCTCGTCGGGTAAGTCGAAGCTCCGCACGAGGGCCAAGGCCTATGGGCGTGTCGTCGTCCTGCGCTTGCCAAATTAGTTCTGAGAAGGCGGCGGCGAACTACAGTTCATTCTTGGGATTGAGGAGCTTAGGCGAAAGCCGTGCGTGACCTGGTTGTGCGACCGACGACGCCGCCCTCGAGCGCCGCTTACCTCCTTGAAGGCATCGATGTAGCCTCCCCACCCTATAGCAGTAGCTTTGTCCCTCTCCTCCTGGTGAAAACCTAGCTCTAGTTATGTAGAGCCGGTTGTTGTGGAGTCAACGACGTCACGTCCTTCTTGGAGGCACCACCGTGGAGGGGCTAGCTCAGACCTATCTCTCCTGAGTCCTTGTCCCCCTCTTGGTGAGACTAGCCCTAGCTATCAGTCGTTGCCGATGTATCGACGAGTGTCCTCCTCTGGCATCTCTGCTCCGTCGGCGCTCTCCTTGATGGTGCCAGAAAATCAAATTCCGGGTGGTGTTTTCACCGCTGCCGCCATTCCCCTCCATGGTTTCCTCCCCGTGGAAGGCGTTGAATGGTGGTACGTGGGCCATGAAGTGTTGTAGGTGTCACCATCAGATTCAAGGGAGGTCGCCGTGTCCGATGATCTTGGGCTTGCGTGTTCGTCACCACTCTTAGTCCCCATTCCACTGTTGGTCTTCAGATGGAGGGCGACAGCGGAGCGGCTAGCTACGAGGAGTGGTGTCGGGCACAATGGCCGCGGCGTAACCGGCGAGTATGCTGTTCGGCGGTAGTGCAAATCGATGATCGGTTGGCGTCCTTCGGCTTGAGTGTAGGCTTATCCTTAAGTCCTTGTGTTGGCTCTTCTTTTTTTCTGTTAAGTGTTGTTGTTGTCGGTGCTGTCGTTGTTGCTGTTGTAATCTCTCCCTCGCCCCATTGTACTTCTTTGGACTCATTGTATCTAGATTGGCGCCACGTCCTTCCACCTCTCAGCTTGCCCCGCATCTGGTGAATGAAAATTCAGGTGGGGATATAGTTCATCCCCCGTTGACCTTTCAAAAAAATAATTTGAATCGGACAGAGTAATAGATAGTGGCGAAGCTCAAGCAAACGAGAGAGGACTACATAGGCTTCTATCATAGGGAATACATATATGATAATAATATTTTAGTTATAGTCATTGATTTAAATTTTTGAGAGGGTGATGTATTTGCACCCCCTAGATACTGAATAGCTTCTGCTGATGGAGTTTTGAAATTAAAAAAAACAAACAATTAGTGCCCATTTACACTCATATATTTATCTTGTCATATATATTTTTGTGTTTATGCCTTTTATCTTGAGAATAGCCGCTCGTTTTGACTGTGTTAAACCACATGATACCTATGACCTCGTCTCTATGCAGAGCCGGCCCTATGTTTTCAAGGGCCTACGGGGAACTTATTGTCATGGACCCATAAGGCCATATAAATTCATGTCTAATTATACTTGCAAAGCATTTTCAAAAAAATTATACTTGCAAAGCGCAAATAAATCAAACAACATTGTCTCAAGTTATACTATAAGAAATATGTTAATCCGTGACGAATTTTCGGTGATGGATTCAGGAAACGTCACGTAAACATGACCATGTGAAGAAATGCCTGATCTACAGTATTGGATATCCAACCCAGGCCCAATTACAGTTTGCATATATATAGGCTCTGTTCGCTGGTTGGTTTCTGGGCTGATAAGTCCGGCTGGTGCTAATTTGTTGTGAGAGGAAAATATTGTTGGCTGGTTGATAAACCCTGGCTGAAACCAATAAGCGAATAGGCTAATATGAGCCGGCCGCCACCCAGACACCATCCTGGCAGCCTTCCTTCTATGAGATATTTAACTTTTTACCATTATTATCGATGACGACTCCTAAGATAGTATTTTTATGTTTGACGCTATGTTTTTAGCATCGAAGAGAGAAAAACAATACATATTTGTCACTTTTACTCGTGTGGCACGCTAAATCCGCTGTTCAGCTCGAATCCGACGAGCAGGCCGATGTAAAATGACCGTCTACATGACCGTCTACCTCTGACATGTGTATTACCCCGCGGCCACTCCACTCTGTCCCATCCGCTTCCATTTCTCCTTTCTTTGGTCCGCGCGGGACGCCCGCCAGCCGCCCTCGAGAAGCGCAGCCTCTTCTCCCACATCCGCTGTGAGATCACCCTCAAGATTTACCACGTCAACTCCGGCGACGTCGCCGTCAAGTCCAAGCAGGAGAAACCGGCGAAGGCGGTGGTGGTTGGGCCGGAGGTGGTGGCAGCGCCGACGGTTACTGGGCCCAAGAAGCAGCCACACCCGCACCCGCCGCCGCAGCCACAGCAGCAGCACCAGCACCATCCTGTGGTGGCCGTGCAGCCGCCGCCTCCGCCGCCGGAGCCGCCCATGGATATCATGCCGCAACCGCCGGTCCCGATGGCCATGAAGCCGGTGACGATGCACGCGGACCCGTACCCGGTTCCGCCCATGTTCTCCGGCCCCGAGGACTTCTCGCTGAAGGAGACGCGGCCCCGCCTCGGCAGCGGCGTCATCGCCGACAAGGCGAGCGCGACCTACGACTTGGTGGAGCAGGTAGAGTACCTCTACGTGCGCGTGGTGCGCGCGCGCAGCGTGCCCATGGTGGCCAAGGTCGTTGCGGAGGTCAAGCTCGGCAACTACCTTGGCGTGACGCCGGCCGTGCCTTCGCACAACTGGGACCAGGTGTTCGCCTTCTCCAGGGAGACCATCCAGTCGTCGTTCATGGAGGTGTTCGTGTGCGCGCGCGGCAGCGACGACCACGTCGGCCGCGTCTGGTTCGACCTCTCCGAGGTGCTGCGCCGCGCGTCGCCCGACAGTACGCTCGCCCCGCAATGGTACAGCATGGAGGACCGCAAGGGACAGCACGGCGGCGCGGAGGTGATGCTCGCCGTCTGGTTCGGCACCCAAGCTAACGAGTCCTTCGCGGAGGCCTGGCACTCCAAGGCTGCTGGCGTCCACGGCAACGGGGCGCTTGGCTCCATCAGGTCCCAGGTGTACGTCGCACCCAAGCTCTGGTATCTTCGTGTCTCCGTCATTGAAGGGCAGGATTTGCAATCGGCCGATTCCCGGAGCTCTTCGTGCGTTCGCAGGGGGGAGCCAGATTATGCGCACACGGCCAGCGCCGGTGGTGTCTACACGGGGACATGTCTCGTGGTGGGGGCGGCGGCTGGCGGGCGTCGCGCGTGGACGAGGAAAAGGAGAAAGAGGAGCGGATGGGCGAGAGTGGAGTGGGCCGCGGGGTAACACAGACGCTAGAGGCAGGACGGTCATTTTACATCGGTATGCTTACTTGGATCCGAGCTGAGCTGGACAGCGCACCTGGCGTTGTCACACGAGTCGCGGTAACGGTAAAAGTTAAATATCCCTCCTCCTCAGCGCCACCAAACTCATCACACCTCCGGGTGAATGATTTACCAGCCATCCTGAGATTCCTGCTGGAGAGAGAGCTTGAACCTGCGGCTCATGGACCTGGCCTCCATTCTCGCTGCCACCGACAACTTCTCCAGGGTCAACAAGCTCGGCAAGGGCGGATTTGGCCCGAGTGTTGGCTAATTTATCGATCTGTTTCTCACAGGGCGTGCTCGGCGGCGGCTCCGAATCGCTGCGAAGCGGCTGTCGGCGCGGTCGCGGCAGGGTGCGGGGCGGAGTCCCGGAACGAGGTGGAGCTCATCGCCAAGCTGCAGCACCCCAACCTGTTGCGCCTCCTCGGATGGTGCGTCGAGCGCGACGAGAAGCTGCTGGTGTACGAGTACCTCCCCAACCGCAGCCTTGACGCCTTCCTCTTCGGTAAGCAATCCAACAACCAAGCGCGGCTCTGCTCCTTGTGATTGAGTGGTGCCCGATTAACTGAAGCGGCCACCATCCTTACCCTTGGTTGTTCTTGGAGTTGACAGAGAATTAGAACCCTAATTTTGTTCTTGGCATCAGGCTGCACACCAGTTGACTGTCTCCGACAACCGCGACCCAAAATACAAGGTCCATTCGTCCTTTGGATAGCGTTACAGGCAAATGGATCAATACCTATTTTTGGTCTTTCCCAACAACAAAGCCAAAGAACAACCCTTTCTACAAATGGATCTTCAGGAGAGAGGATGCTCAGATTTGGGGTTACGCCTCTCCTACACCTAAAATGGCTCTTCCATATAGATACTCTGTTGGAGGCTATAGGTATTATGTTGCAAACCCATTTTGGGTTTGGGTTCCGCAACGAGTCTCCTGTTGGAGACAGCCTTAAGATTGGGGATTTGAGTTACTGGATCTGCACTAGCGATGCTTTTGATTGGGTATTTAAGTTCCATCTTTGGTCAACGGCAGTAAAGATTGTATCAATTGGTCTTGTTCATCGTAACTGGCATCTGATTGCAGATTAGAATTAGTGCCTCTGTGATTGCTGGATGTTCAGTTTAGAGCTTGCAGACTTGCAGTACTCATTTAATTTCTCTAGCAATGTCTTGGAGAATAATATGAGTATATTCAGTTAATTCCTTTTTATATAAATGTCAGTTTTCAGATTCCATTTTTCAGTTTATATGAAGCTCTATTGTTTTATTGTTTTCCATGTGCTGGTTCGTCTAAACTTATTGACCACAACATGTATTTAGTCTACATGCAAATATGGAGCGTTTGCCTTACATATAGTTGTTGTATTGTTTATGTGTGATCGCCAGTACTCCTCCTTGCCACAGTATGTAAGCTTGCTGCATGCAAGTTTCAGGAGACAAGTACAAAGATCATGAAGCAAATGCACCAAGTTTATTCAAGGATAGCTAGTGTGCTACTACAGCAAGAAGATAAGGATACACATACACCTCTGCTATACAGTTTGCCGTTGTAAGCATTCAAATACTTCTCTAGAGCCCTGTATGTATCTGTGAATGTTTGTTGCGAATCAATGTATTTCCGAACCTTTGCCCTTCTATGACCTTCTATTAAACTTTGGACAGCGCACACTCACATGATACTGAAGATATTGCTTCAGGCTGAGTTCCCTAATTTAGGCATGCTGTCCTTATTGCTTATCTTCCTAAATGTAGTCCTTATCCTTTGAGCTATAAATCTAGACAACCAGATACAAATTGAACTGAAACTGAACTGTAACTTAGTTACTAGGTACAAAGTGTGTGCTTCGATACTTACTGTGAAATTGAACTATAACTGGAACTGACTTATTGTGTTCCAAAAGAGATCTCATTTATTAGATTTGACTTTTTTTAAGTCAGTCTCAAACAAGATGTTTGAATTTTTCTGAACTGCAAGTCGTAATATGTACAGATTGTTTGATGCTAACAGGAATATCTCCTAGCACCTGCTGTATAATCCAAATTTTATTCTTGTTGCAGATGATTATTTCCTTAAGTTTATCTGTAAGTTTAATTTTACCAACGTGCTCTTGCATCTGTTGTGAATTGAAATATTTACTAAACTTCAACTCTGAATTCAAGTACAACTTCTTGTTGCAGATGATTGGACAGGTTTCCTAGTTGCCTGCAAATAGGTCTTCATATGCGATTTTCTGCTTGCTGCAAAATTTACCCATCCATCACTAGTCCCTTTTATGTACTCCTGTAGTGAATTCAAGTACAACTTAAATAAAGTAATTTTTGTGCAAACTATAGCAACCATTTTTGTGACCAAAGTTATCACTAATTTAGCAAATGATCTGTGCATTTAGTCAGCTAACTGCCTGTCACCATTTTTTAAGCTATCGTGCTTTCATGTGTATGTCTTAAAATTGCTGTTTACGGTCTGTAAGCATTATAGTCTTGTACATATGAATATGTAGGCTTCAGGTCAGCGTGGTCTCATTTGAATATGTAGTTTAAAACCTAGCTTAGCTGTTTGCTTGCCTGTTCAGTACAGTACATAGAACAAATGGTAATGCTATTTGATTGTGCTGTGCATATGCAACTTTGCTGCTTGCTCTTGCTTTAAATTAATTATAAGCCATACCTGAACAGTCATTTAGAGTTTCAGTTTACTAAATAATGTGAATTTTAGTTCAGATCACAATCAGCAGGTCATCCATTTGCAAGTCAGTGCAGCAGCATGTCTGAAGTTTGTCAAGTGTCACTTTCATGCAATAGTGAATACACTATTTAGTAATTATTAGCTAAATAAAAGTCCGAATGTGTCTATCTCTGCTAGAGCATTTGCTTCTACATGTACTTACATTTGTGCTGTCTTTGCTATAGGGTGACAAATCAAATGGAGTTTTAGTGCAGTTTGGAGGATGGGCAATGAAGTGGAAGACGATTGGACATAAATGTTGTATATTGTCTTAACCAATTCTTGTAATTTGATCTGTTGGATGAAAACTTTTATGTGATCTATTGTTGGGGTGAAAACATGAGACTTTGTATTTGATTATACTAGATGAAAACTTGATTTATTGCATGTGATTCGTGTTATGTCATTACGAGATTTCTAAAAGTCGTCTAGAATGATGTCATCATCCACGTCAGCATTGACATCCACATTAGTGATGATGTCAGCGTCCATGTCATTGCTGTCTCAACGTCCACATCAGCATCCATGTCAACATAATGATGAGGTGGCTGTTTAATCCGTGACGATTATTTTTTGTCACATGAAATGAGCTTGGGCTGGGCTAACTAGGCATCGGGCTCTACTGTGACGATTTAAGACCGTCATCGATTCCGTTGATCCGTGACAATTTTCGGTAAACCGTCACGGTATCTAATCCATGACGCTCAATCCATGACGATAGCTGAAACCGTCACGGATGCTACTTAGTGACGGTTTTTTGGTGATCCGTGACGAAAATTTTTCATCATAGATTAACAGGTTTCTCGTAGTAACATGTTTAACAATGATCGATGAATGATGTTAAGGCTAAGACATAAGACAACAATAGGCTTATAGTTCTTGAACTAAGATGGTTACCTTGAATGAAGGAAACAAACAAACAAACCCCCATAGCCTAGCGTGAGTGCATGACAATGATCATATCGGCAACAACGGGTAGGCACTAGGCAGCGTTGCGTCAAGGAACAGATGACAGACAAGGTGAGGTGGTCCGCGGTTAGACAGAGCCGCGAAGAATCGTTTCTTTGGAAGAAACTGAACCAATATTGATTTGCCTTCCTACTTGGCCTCTTATTACTGGTAAATGGACTATGGTCTATGGGATTGGGGTTTCCATCCATTGGTTTGGGCCCCTACTTGGGCTAGGCCCTCGGCGGTCGCACCCGCTGCACCCCCTGAGGGCCGGCCCTGTCTCTACGTGTACATATACTCTGCTAGTGACCTTTATGTTGGAGGCCCGTTAAGTGTTCAGTCACTCGAGAATAAATATCCTTTTAGCCCGTGTACAAATCCTGTTCTCATTGTAGATGATTAGCCTCTTTGGCGCATCCCTACAAATATTTGTATTTAGACTACAAATATATATTTAGAGAACTGCTCCAATACTCTTTTTTCTAAAAAATGCACAAATCTCAAACCAGCTTATTTGATTAATTATTTTTTCTTAATTATTTTCCTCTGGGTCTCGCATGGGCTGGCCCATCCAACCTAGACAGAATCCAGCCTTGACCCAAAGCTAAAGCAGCTCTCCCAGATCCTTTTTGTTCGGGCCGCTCCGTTAACTCGTTGAAGGAGTGCCGCCGTCGTGGACCCTCTAGGTCGTCCGGCCTCCGGCGTGTCTCCTGGACGGCGCCAGGGAGGCGACGACAGTTTTGCACTTTTGCTCGGGAATGGCCGACGCCGTCTCCTTCAACTAGTTAACATAACGTACGGCGCCACACAAAGGGGATCAGGGCCTCGGGGGAGCTGGCTGCCTGGCTTGGCAAGGTCAGGGCTGGACTCAGGATGGTTTGGATGGGCCGGGTTGGGCCACGCTGGACCCGGGAGGAAAACAATTAAGAAAAAAATAATCAATTAGATTGGCTGCTTTGAGATCTGTGCACTTTTTAGAAAGAGGAGTATTGGAGCAATTCTCATTTATTTTTTATTAGGAGTGTCCCACCAGTCATTTGTGTTTGCCCACTGCTTTGAAATAACTAAGAACCGATATCCCCAATGGAAGCTGGAGTTGCATGTTTTCTTTTTGAAGTTTATATATTATATATAAATTGATAAAAACCAGAGTATACATAAGTGTAGCACAATGCCACAATAAGTAACACTAGCACAAAAATATAATGACAAGAAAACTGCAAACCTAAAATGCAGAATCTAAGTCTTATATCATGCACTAGGTTACATACAGATGTGCGGTAATCGTTTGGTTGTCACTTTGGTTGTAGATGACATGAAGTTGCAGCAATATATGGCACCAACTCATAGGACAAAAACTCAGGTGCCTTCTCGCAGGCCTTGGGCTTCTTCGAAAACAGAGAAGCTAGAAAAAGCCACATGTTTTGGTGGCTTCAACTTCGGCTTCACCGTTTTTAACTTGGTTTTGACTTCAGAAGTTGTTCTTGTGTTTGGCTGGTGGAGAAGCTACAATAAAAGCTCCATCGAAAGAGGCTCTAATTTTCGATAGAGACACACAATAGTGACCGATGACTAATCTCAATTTAGACCTAATCATCCCAATACATAGTTTTCTATAGCAGTTTCTACGTAGAAACAAACTTATAGTTTTGGCTAACGTACCGTTGTGAATGCTACCAAGCATAACCAGCTGTAGTGTCTTGTGTCATCATTACAACTGGTTTGTGACACAAACCAGTAAGTAATGAAGGACCCAGTAATGCCAGTAACAAGTAACACAACATGTTCATGGTTCAAATAAACTAGTTGTCACCTTGACCTTTTTACAGGATTAGAAATGGTTGGGTTGCTCCAATTAGCTGTGTGGGCCAACTTGAGCTCCCATTTTCCAAATACACTAGAACGGTCGCCTTATGCTAGTTGTTCATTTCCACGTAGTCAGTCAGTCCTAGCTCAAGGTCAAGGTCGTTCCTGGTGCGCCATAGTGCAAACATGCTCGATCGGTGGATGCACATATATATTTTCTGCATGACGAAGACCTAATAATTTCGTCCCCCGTGCTCCGTTGACTCGTTTCCTTTGCCGGTCTCACACGGTTCAATAACATAACAAATAAACGAAGACCTGAGGTGCCCAGTGCGCTTGCAGTCGTCGCCGGTGCGGTCGTCTTTCAGATCAGACATTCAGGAAACGCGCACTGGCTTGTTGGCCATCAACTCTTACACTGAAATTATTGGCTCCGCTTTCCAAAACAAAACAAATAAACAAACAAAGAGAACAGAGAAAATATGAAGGGAAATCACTGACTCCGCTGCTACAAATGCCTTTGTTTTTCTTATGTTGCCGTGTGATATATGTTGCCGATAAATATGGCCTCCAACTCCAAGATCACAGAGCTTCAGCAAGCAGTTGCTAGACAGTAGCATATATACTTCAAGATCACAGAGCCTTTCTATTGTGAAATCTTGTAGATGTAGTTTTGCCATTGCTTTCAACTGGTTATGCAATTCATATGCATATTTGATCTCACCACCATGCAACAATTTAATGTTGTATCTAACATATGAAACCGTGCAGAGGCGGAACCAGCGATTTTAATTAAGGAGGGCCGAACAAATATGACATATTTTTTAGTGTGATAAAATATACATAATTATATGTTTCAACAACTTTTTAAAAGTTTTACACTATTTATAACCAAAATCATAATATTTTAATAAAAAATGAGTGAAAATTGAACTACTACGTTAAACTTAATGGAGGCGGGTTTTTTTTTTATTTTCGGAGACGGGCAAAAGCAACCGCCTCTGTCCAAAGGTCACAGTTAATCTGTGAATAACAGAGGCAGTTGCCTTGGCCGCCTCGGTTAATCAGTTAACGGAGGCGGGCGCCTTATAACGCTCGCCTCGGTAAATCGATAAAAAAACAAAAAAAATCCAGGCCCGCCGCCGAGCCCACTCTCATGCCCAACGTTGAGCCCGCTTCCGGGAACGCAGTGCCGCCGCTGGTGGCTGGATTCGCGTCTTTGGTGGCCAGATCCAGGCCCACGCCGCCACTGGTTGCCGGATCAGCGTCGGTGGTGGCCGGATCCGCGAGCCCTGACGCCGGATCTAGCGGATCCGCGAGCCCAGCCCTGCGCTCCGCCGCCAGAGGCCCCGGTCCACTGTCGGAGGACAGGAGCCGTGCGCCACGCCGACACCGGAGACCCCGCCGGACGCGAGAGACCCACCGCCACCGGGCGTGAGCGGGCTCGCCGTTGCGAGAGGCCCCGCCCTGCCGCACTCGCGAGCCACCGCCGCGGCCTGGCGTGAGCAGCCCGCTAGGGTGCGAGCGCCTCCCACCGCCTCTAGAGAGCGCCCAGCGCAAGAGGAGAGAGGGAGTGCTCGCCGGTGAGAGACGAGAGAGGGGGAGAGAGCGGACCATGCATGCGCGAGAGAGACGAGAAGGAGAGAGCATGCCATGCATGCGCGAGAGACGCGAGAGAGATGAACGCCTCCTCTCTCGTGAGGATTGAGCCGAGAGGAGAGAGAGTGGTGTGCAACCCGCAGTGGTTGAGGGATTGAGAGATGGCTGTGGATAACCCTAAGTCTTCATATATATATATATATATATATATATATATATATATATATATATATATATATATATATATATATATATAGAGAGAGAGAGAGAGAGAGAGACACACACGATGAGTTGTCGGGCCAAGATGGGCTGCCTGCTGGGCCACTATTTTTTGGAGGCGGACCTTACAACGTAACCGCCTCGGGTAATCGATTAACCGAGGTGGTCGTCTTATAATAACCGCCTCGGTTAATGTCGATTAGCATTAGGCTGCCCGTCTCCATTAATGATTAACCGAGGCGGTTGCTGGGCCAGCTGCCCAGCCACCGAATAACGGAGGCGGGCATTCGGCCCGTCCGCCTCCGAGCCCTTTTGCCAAACGCCTCGGTTAAGTTTTATTATAGTAGTGTTGATATTTTTTGCTATAAATTTAAATATTCATATAAGTATTCAATAAAAATCTACTGTTCAGGTGGGGTGGGGTGGGAGCACAACCCCCCCCATGATTCCGCCTTTGGACGTGTGGTATTTCCTATACAGAAATTTGATGGTCCCCTTACTTGCATTGCTCATATACATATCTATATATGCAGCTAATGCCAAAGTTATAAAGTTGTAAGCATATTCCCCCAAATTTGATGGTATTTCCTATACAGAAATTTGATGGTCCCTTACTTGCATTGCTCATATACATATCTATATATGCAGCTAATGCCAAAGTTATAAAGTTGTAAGCATATTCCCCCCCCCATGTGGTTCCGCCACTGGACGTGTGGTATTTCCTATACAGAAATTTGATGGTCCCCTTACTTGCATTGCTCATATACATATCTATATATGCAGCTAATGCCAAAGTTATAAAGTTGTAAGCATATTATTGTCGTTATTTGTCTCACTAACATGAGAGCAGTTGTACACATATATCAGCATGCATGGATGTTCCTTCTGATGTATGGTCAATGTCTAGCTAGCTATTGTTGGAACTCAATTGGAACAATATGGTCACGATTGGATCAGGTTGCTAATGATTATGCTCTTCTTGAAGCAGTACTGCTTGACAATTGTCAATTTGTCTGCCTGTGCTTGTGTGTGCAGGAATGAGTTGCATTTTTATGCAACCATTGCGACAGCCAGCATGGTGTGCAGCCTTCAAAGTGCAGTGGTGCAACAACAGAACAAGGCTACTGCAACAGAGTTCACTGGAACCCTAGCCACCGCCGCGTCCCTCAGATCCACATACAGAAGAGGAGAAGGAGGAGGAGGAGGAGGAGGGAAGCACTCAGATCCAGAGGGGAGGGGGCTCAGATCCAGAGAAGGATCGACCTACCTCGTTGGAGCCGCCGCGGTTGTCCTCATCTCCGGTGGGGGAGCGGGAGCGGGGTCGCTGGGAGCGCGAGGTGGCATGGAGGTCGCAGGGGGGGGAGGGACCACGGGCGGACGGAGGCGACAACGACCTCGCGCGCGGGTGAGGCATCTAGTCCTGGGGGCGGCCGGAGAGCAGCACGGGCAAGCAGGAGCGAATACCTGCGGGGGAGCGGGGGGAGAGCGAGTGTGTGTGGGAAAGTGGGGAGAGGGCGAGTGGGTGCGTCCGTTCCCATCCGGACGACCGTCATATATCATTATTGCATTAACAAAGTTGACAAGAAAACAATTTGTGGCCGACTACATTTTGCAAATATATTTACATATTATAGCAAAAGAATACTATTATGAAACTACTTTTATTTCAGGATAAATCTACTCCTAAAAATTTCAATATCTAAACCCAACCAACCTTAGTGTTACTATAAATTTCTTTTGGAGCCTTTATAAAAATCAGAAACTTCCGTCCTTTGGTAGACTCTAATCATGGTTAGCGATAGTAGTTATTTTATCGTTTCTTCTAAAAACTTCCCCACATCAGCCATGTAAAAACTAGCGTAAATAACCCTATAATGTTTATCTAAATTACTTAGCTATACTATTACGAAATAAAAACCTAATGCCTAGCTTCATCTAAATTGTCATATATGCTATCACGAAAAATAATATAGAGCAACCTCTTAAATTTGCATCTAAATTAAAAATAACCGAAAGTAACATTTAGGTTTGTATATACATTGCCTACACGTGTCATTATAAAATCCTAAACTACTCATATATATGCTTCTAAAGTATTACTGCTACCATTGTTAATATGGGGGGGGGGGGAAGATAGCACAAGGTATCCATGCATATATAATGTGTGTCATCATGTAGACCACGTATAAATGTATGCAACAAACCCCAAGCATGTCTAATACATAGTTGAAGCTAAGGTTTCAACTAAACGCATGTGAAACACACATGGAAGCAACATGAGAAGGGGAAAATATGAATATGGATGGAAACTATATAAGCAAATTGGTGACCGAAATCTATCACAACCAGATAAAGAGATAATAAAGTGTCTATATATATGAGTATTGTGTTTGAATACAGAGGCGGAACCAACAACTTTGATTAGGGGGGGGGGGAGGACAAATATAATGACACTTCTGCATAAGTGTATGTTTCAACAATTTTTTGAATGTTCTCATATATGTAGTTGGTATTTATAACGAAAAATCACATTTTGTAATATAAAAATGGGAAATTGATGCCTTAATACGCTACAAATTACAATATTTATAGGGAAGCCCCGTTCGGCTTACCCCATATCCGGCTTGTTCGGCTTCTTTTTTCAGCCAGAACAGTATTTTTCTCTCACAACATTTCAGCTAGAACAGTGTTTTTCAGCCAAGATTCAGTAAGCCGAACGGGGCCAAAAGAAACATTTACTGTATTAGGGGGGGGGGGGCCAGGGCCCCTGCTGACCCCCTAGTTCCGCCACTAAAACCGTGTGATAAAACTTTGCACTAAGGGAGACTGTTTCATTCATAAACATAAACCAACAAAAATGACGTGGCACTCTCAGAAACCTTGGAATGAAACACACCATTAAGGCTGACCTTAGCTACTGCAACAGATGCATGAAATCTATGGGCAACTCCAAGATACTCCTATGTTTCCTAATTGTTAGAAGTATACTCTACATGTTTCCTAATTGTTAGTAATAGAGATTTTAGTGAAAAAATACCCTCTAACAACTTCTTTAATTGATTATCCAAATATAGCTCACTTCATTTCGGATTTTTTTGCTAGTCAAAGATAGAAAACAAGAATGACTCGAACTCTAGAGTGCAGACAAGACGGTGATTTAGAGAGTGAGTTTCACAACTCTCGGAGATGCTCTTAAACAACCGACTCTTCAAGCTAATTCATCCATGGTCATTAATGTACGTCCAATTAACAATTCTTGACAAGTGAAAGACGTTTACCCGCAGCAACAAATTATCCATGTACGTTTCGCATGGCAACATATATATACATGTCTTTAATTACATAGGCCACTTTTATATTAAAATAATTTAATAATACGATGTCTATAAGTAATGGCCTCCAAGATCACAGAGCTTCAGCGAGCAGTAGTGAAGAAATTCGGCCGAGGGCCAAGCAGCTAGTTAACCACCAGCAAAGTGCGATGGCATCGTCCATCGCCAAAACCGCCTGTCTCCTCGTGCTCGCACTGTTCGCCATCTCCGCGGTGATCTTGCCCACCTCCGTATGCCATGGAGCCCACGGCGTTGGTTAGCTATTCTAAACTGATGTTCTCAGTTATATATATTGTTCGCCGTTCGTCCTGTGGCATCTAAACAATGGACATGAGTTGTACTCCTACTAAGGCCACGTCAATCCATATGATATGTTTTAGGGAACTTAAATTAAATTCCACCATAATCCACCCCAACCCATATTGATTGAGTTAAATATGACAACGTCAAAACAGGCATAACTGATGAGAAACTACGTAGGTATCAATTAATAATATATATACGCATTTGACATTTCAAAATTTCCATGGTTAAGGTATCGGCGGCGGCGCTTTGGACCCTGACCATCCTGCGTGCAACGGGGCGTGCCCAGTTCATGGGCGTCCCTACCTTCCCCTTCCAAATCACGGTGGCGGACCTGGTGCCTCCAACCCTACCACACCACTTCCCCCATCGAACGGAGAGAGCCCACGTCATTGATGGCTGCCTCGGATCACGTCCTCCATCCTCCATCTTATGGTGTGTACAGTACAGTGACGAAAAAGTTGGCGTACCCAAACGGACGATAGTACAAGTGTACAACTCCACGATGCAACGATGCACCACGCACGACTGCTTTTTAGCTATCTCATGTACTTGTGCTTATATAGTACGTATGTATGATGAATAATACTGGAGTCAAATGGTCAAGATTTCTTCTGCTGGATGATATGAATATATCATTGAACCTTTTTTTTTAAAAAAAATGTTATGAAAATGAATGGAATGTGAACGCACGTATAACTTTCAGCGCTCAGAATAAAGGTAAACGTATGTAACTGCCAGGAATACAAGAGGCAGGAAAAAAGAAAAATTGATGAGCAATGAAAGGGCAAGAAAAAAAAAGGTTCACATGGACCCCCTTGCCAGAAAAAAATCAATAAAGACAATCTCCATGTGTAGCCGTGGCACCAGCCGTGGATTCATAACATGTCGATGCACTATATGCATCCAACATCTGAGATATCTAATTTTTTTTTGCTGTTCACAGGACTCGATGATCTTTTGCTGTTCATGGTGCAGTGAGTGTTTTTGAGGTCATGTGCAGTGAGTGTTTATTTCCACGTAGTCAGTACTAGCTCTCAAGGTCAAGGTCGTTGCTGGTGCGCCATAGTGCAAATATGCTCGATCGGTGGATGCATGACGAAGACCTAAAAGTTTCGTACCGAGCACGGTTGGCTCGTTTCTTTTGCCGGTCTCGCACGGTTCAATAACAGCCAGCCCATCAGACTCAACGGAGGCCGACCTGCGGTGCGCATGAAGCATGAACCAGAGTCACAAGGTCCGGCCGGTGATGAGACGTTTCCACAGTAAAGACACTGACACCCACAAACATATATGTATACACTCACAACTACTAAGTCAGCAGATTACATAATACGAGCGAAGTCGGGAATTTAAATGCGAATAAACTGGTTCCACTATAAGAGATTTAACCTGCTAAGCTATATAATTAATTCGTCTTATTTACTCATCTCTTATGGGAGAGAGGAAAAGAAAGAAAAAGTTAAACACGCGACCGTCACGCTCTTAAAGCGACGGCGCGTCCCTGCCCTTCTCTCCCTCTCCCACGCAACCCCGCTCTCCCTCTCCCACGCGCCCGCACCCGCGCTCGCGTCCAGCCGGAGCGGAAGAAGACGGTGGCGGAGTTAGGGTTAGGGTTCAGACGGGTTAGGGAAACTCATCTCCGACGGCTCTAGAAGAGGGTTCGGGGGGGAGGCGGATGCGACACGGCAGTGGTAGCGGGTTGAAGGGCGGCGAGCGAGGTGGCAGGGGACAACCGGTTGGGCGGGGTTGGCAGCAGGGGCGCACGGTGGTGCTCGCCGGCGAGTTGCTGTGGTTAGGGTGGGCGGGGTCAAGGGCGGGACGGCTTGCGGGTGGCGTGGTGAGGTGGCTGGCCACCGGCCACCGGTGGTGGGGCAGGGGCGGGGGTAGGGCGAGGATGAGAACGGCGAGGGGCGCGGGGCGGGTTGCGGGTGGCGCGATGAGGCGGCTCGCCACTGGCCGCCGGTGGTGGTGTCGGGGAGGAGGAGGGCAGGACGAGCACGACTTGATGAGCTTCGTGAGGTTAGGGGAGGATGGGGCGGGGCGGAGCGGTGGGGGCGGGAGGTGGGTGGCACGACCGGCAGTGAGGTTGCCGCTGGCCAGGGGCGGCTGTGAAGGAGGCGGGGGTGGGAGAGGAAGAAGGGCGTACGGCGCGGGGAGGAAGAGCCTGAGCATGCGACCGGTCGTGGCCTATCTCTGTCAAAAAGAAAAGAGAACTCCAGCGCACGACCCTTGGTGACTACCAACTTTCCTGCTCGTCACGACTTGACGTCTGCATCATCATCCATGATCAATCAAACCGTCCATTGAAGCTAAGTGACCATTTTTTTTTTCGAGACAAAAAGATGGTAAACGGTTAGAGATGAGATTGCAAGCCCATTATTTTTCCGTTTCGTTCCCTACAACTATTAATACAGCCTCCAAGATAGTAATAAACTTTCAGCAGCAAAAAATATAGCGGGGATTCAAGGGATAGATAAAGAGTTTTTCGAGATGGCCATCTTTTATTTGCAAATACCAGCGGCCTGATTGTTGACTGTCTCTATAAATAGAGCCAAATAGGTTTATGGATCAAGATGACCTGATTTTCAGAACACTGAACAAAAATAGCAAACCATTTCTGAATAAAAAAACTAGGACATACCGCCTAGTTAGGCAGCACATGATTTTTCAAAGCCAAATACAAATATGTGCGCCTTCCTAGCGATTTGAGGCCATGAGCCTCACATGTCCTCTTCGTAGCATTGCACTAAACACCCACCCGTAACTTGTAAGTAGTAGGAATATGGTGATATGATATCCTTTTATATTAATATTTAAGAATCATATATTGAATATTTCAACCATCAAACGATTTCAAATAAAAAAGTTTGGACTAAAAGGTTTTAGATCTCATCAAGGACTACAATTTTGATATAGGGATTGTCTCTATCTAATATCATTTAAATTTTTTGGAAATTTTAATCTCAATATCTAATAATTTCAAATTAAATATTCAAGAATAAATATTTTCAAATAAAAAACTTGTAAACTACAAGGTTATTAATCGTGTTGAGAACTATAACTTTGGCATAGATCATGTCAACATCTCGATTCAATTGAAAATTCTGAATTAAGAAATCTTAGAGCATAAAATGAATATTTAGGATTCAAAATTACTTGAAATAAAAAAATTTATCAACTACAAAGTTATTGATCATGTTGATAACTAGAAAATTTGTATAGAACATGTCAACATTTGAGGTGGTCCTTCATAAAAAACATTTGAGGTGGTCCGCAAATTCTAAATTTTGAATTTCAATATCTAAGAACTTATATCGACTTTAGAGACTCTAAATAATTTCAAATCAAAAATTTCAACTACGTAGTTATAGATCTCGTTGAGCTCTATAATTTTGATATATAGTTCATCTTCATAAGACTTCATATGCAAAAAAAATGAATTATTTGATATAATTAACTGTAGAGGTGGACCTCTTAAACTAAGAGTAAGTCAGTTTATAGTGATGATACTCTCAAAAGCCCGCCTATGTTACAACTTCACCAGGTCGAGAAAACTCAATCCCCTATATAAGAGAACTAAGAAAACTAGGTGATTACCCATACGTTGCTACGGGAATTTAGACAATAACTTTAAATGAATTCTCTATAGAGGAAAGTTAGTAAAACTCGAAGAGGGCATATAGAAAAATGAAACTCAAAATAGATATTAAAATATGATGTCTTATTTTAGATATTTGTATACCTACTAAATTCCATCGGATGTACACCGTCAATGATAAGAACCCCACCCAGGCACATGTTTGAGAAAACTGATCAAATAAAGTAGACTATGTGTACCTAGAGCCAGGCTAGAGTGATATAAACCTTACCATAGGAAAAGCAATATTTAGTAGTTCGTAGATTCTTTAAGAGCCTCATATTATAGTACCGGTTCCAACTGCGATGGAACACCACATGCATGAATATCTTGCATAATATCTAGTGGTTCCTAGATTCTTTAAGAGCCTCATCTTGCAGTACCTGTATTCCAACTCCGATGGAACACCGCATGCATGAATATCTCGCATAATATGTAGTATAGCTGCTAGATTCTTTAAGAGCATCATCTTGTAGTACCTGTATTCCAACTGCAATGGAACACCACATGTATGAATATCTTCGCATGTGGCAGTGTTTGGGTAGGACATGGATGCAACAATTGTTCGTGTGGCAGTGCCTAACAACCAATTAGCAGATGCACCGCTACATGAAGGCTCTCTTGTCCGTGAGATTACTTAATTGGAGGCCTGTCTTCATGATGGCAATGAACTGACCTCCCTAGAGAAGCTTAGAAGGACATGAGGATGTTGTGGGTGGGAGGATTAACTTGTGTAAACCACTCTCAACCCTCTCATCGCATGCAGACTCTACAGTTGCATGCCTAGCATTTAATACACATGGGTGGGAGATCAGTTTTTGGAAGACGTCGGGTCAGGAGAACTCCTCGAGTGACATGTTTCAGTTGCGTAGTCGAAGTACCCACGTGACGATAGAGACGAGTAGTGAATGCCTTCGCAAACGGACCGTAGGATGAAATGAAGGCCACATGATCTAACAGCTGTAAAATTCAGATGACGTGGCTCAATGTAGATGCAGCTTTATATAAACGATTGCTACTGGCCTCCATCTCTATAGGTATATAGTATATATATATAAGATCTCAAATTCTAGGGGAAGTGTGATGAAGCATATTGTGAAAATTACATCACCTTTACATGTGGGACCCAAATGTCAATGGGAAAAAAATTCTCTTTTCTCCCCTGTCTTCTCTCGGCGCGCCGCATCACCCCATCCTGTTCGGCGTGGTCTCGAGGGTTCTAGTGCCACCCAGTCGAAAATTACATCAACCAATTTAGCTTGGAATTTGATATTCAACACCTTTCTAAAGTTTAAATATAAGTCTGTCTTAAATTTATCGGATGAGAGATAGAAATTGATTCCGTAGAAGATCCCATGTATATGCTTCCTTGGTCAAATCGATCCGATACTGGGTTTCCTTTGCGAGTCTCGCACGGTTCAGCCATGGCTTATTTTGATTAACCGGAGACCTACGCTGGCAGTGCGCTTGCATTCACCGGTGCGGTCGTCTTTCATATCAGAGGAAAGTTGCCAACCAACTGGCTTGCTGGCCGTCAACTCAAATTATTGGGTCTGCTTTCGAAACCAAGCAAACAAAACAAACAGAAAAGAGAAAACATAAAGGGAAATCGCTGGCTCCTCGCGCTAGCTGCAACAAAAATGCCTTTGTTTTTCTTATGCGGCCGTGTGATATATGATGCCTATAAATATGACCTCCAGGACACAGAGCTTCAGCGCAAGCAAAGCATATACTCCAACTCGCGGGAAACCCGAGGGCCAAGGCCAAGCAGCTAGCTAGCTAACCAGCCAAAGTGCCATGGCGTCCATCACCAAAACCGCCCGTCTCCTCGTGCTCGCACTGTTCGTCGTCTCCGCGGCGATCTTGCCCACCGGAGCCCGCGGCGTTGGTTGGCTATTCTAAACTGCTCTCAGTTTTATATTATATATATATATATATATATATATATATATATATATATATATATATATATATATATATATATATATATATATATATATATATATATATATATATATAGGTTGTGTACTCCTACATACTAACTGATGAGAAACTACGCATTTGATGACATGATTTCCAAATTTTTCCATGGTTAGGTATTGGCAGCGGCGCTTTGCAGCCTGACCATCCTGCATGCCCCACGGGGAAGTGCCCAGTTCGTGGACGTCCCTACCGTCCCTTTCCCCGTCGCGGTGGCGGGCCTGGTGCCTCCTACCCTGAGGCACCGCTTCCCCAATTGAACGGAGAGAAACCACGTCACTGATGGCTGCCTCGGATCATGCGTACGTCCTCCATTGTATACGGCATACATACAGTACCAAAACGTATCGGGATAGTACAACTCTATGATGGAACGATGCACCACGCACGACTGTATTTTAGCTATCTCACATGTACTTGTGCTTTATAAAGTATGATGAATAAAACTGGCCGGAGTCGGAATGGTGAAAAATTCTTCTATTGGATGTCATGAATATAGTGGTGTTTGGTTCCGTGTGTTTTGAACCTGGAACCGTTCACGCTGCTATCAGACCGCGTTACTCGTGTTTGGTTTGGCTGGCCCGGAGTCGATACCGGAGTCCTGATACGGCCTAGTTCAAAGCCGAGACCGCTCATCCCCTCTTGGCCTGTTGTTATCCGATCACGCAAGGGACTAAGGAGAGGTACGCGTGTGGATGCCAACCAAACAAAATCCCGTTTATCCTAAACTGTAACCCATAGTGCTGCTTCTTGATTACACCGCGCGCTTACAACTTCCTGGCTCAAACCAAACGGGCTGGGATAATTGTTGATCATTAGTATACGGATATAAAACAAACGAAGCAAAGTAATTTTTTCCTCTTGATCTCACCCAGCCCTGTCTTAGACTAAGAAAGAACTAGAAGATAAAATTTCTTTCTAAGACTAAGAAACATCAAAAGATGAATAATAAACAGTATCAATAAGCAGCCTGTTCGCTTGCTCGTAAACGATCGTAAATTTCCAGTCGGGAACAGTGTTTTTCTTTTACACCAAACCAGCCAGCAGTAAATAATCCACGATACGATACGGCCTCCCGAACAGGCTGAAGAGAAATGGATGAATGATAGAATATGGCCGAACACTACTACATGAATCATTTTGCGCAGCGTGACCAAAATGGGCTCCGTGGCGGGCACCTCTTTTGCCCGCCACGGTTAACCGGTCGCCCGCTTGCGGGAAAATGGTTTACCGCAGCGGGCCACCTTACTTGCCCGCCGCAGGAAATCGTTATTTACCGCGGCGGACGGTATGAATCGCCCGCCGCGGTTAATACGATTTACCGTGGCGGGCTCTTTAAACTGCCCGCCGCGGTAAAGAGTTGATTTACCGAGGCAGGCGCTTTATCTTGCCCGCTGCGGTAAAGCCTGTACAAATACACAGCACCACCCCTTCATCTTCTCCACGGGTCTTCCTCTCTGAAACTCATGGGGGAAGGCTTTGCCCTAAAATTTGAGGAAAATTTTGATTTGAGTTGAAGGGCTTGGATTTGAGGGAGGAGGACATCATAAGAAGTTCATAAAGGCTCTCCCTCTCTCCTTCCATCCTCTCTCTCTATTTCCATCACCTAGAGTTCTCTCTAGATCTAGATCTAGACCTATATCAATTTTAATGGAAAAAAATGATGTTATGTATTTCTTTAACTTTAGATTCATCATAGATGCATGCTTCATCTTTCACATCGTCATTTCCTCTCTTTTTCATGATTTTGGACGTAAAAATCATCAATTTCTCTAATTCTTCTTTATTTAATGTTGATTGTGACAGATAATGTTCGCAGGTATGATGAATAGGTCGGAATGGATGTACCGAATCGATAGAGTGAATGATCCGCGGTACCTCTTTGAATTAAGGAAGTTTATTGCTGCTGGTAAAGCTCACCGTGAGAGACTGAAGCGGATGACAACCATATGTCCATGTTCTCGTTGCAAGAACCTGAAAGCCCACCGAGACAGTGAGGTGCAAACTCATTTGATCATGTATGGTTTCATCGAGGGCTACACAGTTTGGACATTTCACAGCGAAAGAGTTGGTGCGAGTGGCGGTGCATCTGGAGTGAGCTCTTCGACGCCGACGACGACAGCACCACCGATGAATAAAGATCCTTTAGGAGCACCCGGCTCCTCATCATCTTCAGCAGCAGCTGCGCTAGCCGACAGTGACAACAATTGTCGTGATTACATCACGGTGGATGATCTAATGCAAGACATGGCCGACGAAGCCGGCGACGGTGGGGATGGTCAGGATACTGTGAGCCAACCCGAGGATGTGCAGCTTGTTGAAGATCTAGTCAAACACTTCGATGAAGACGACGTTGTGTTGGGTTGCCCAAAGTGGTTGGAGAATTTCAGAGAGTTGAAGCAGGCGGCAGTTGATCCTCTCTATAAGGACGGCGGCGATTGTCCGAAGGAGTGCACGGCGCTCCATTTTAACCTCCATTTGTTGATGTTGAAGGCTCGTCATGGTTGGTCTGACACTAGCTTCAATGAGTTGTTAAGCTACCTTGCCACCACGTACCCAACGGCTAACAAGGTGTCCGCCAATACTTATCGGGCCAAGAAGCTGATCCGGCCAGTGGCGATGAAGCTTAGAAAGTTTGATGCATGCCCTAACCACTGCATCCTGTATCGGGGCAATGAGTATGAGAATTTGACGAGTTGTCCGCACTGCGGCTTTAGTCGGTACAAGAAAAATGCTGGTTGTCGTGTGGATGCAGAAGACGAGGGAGGCTTGCGGGGTGGTCGGAAGAAGAACAAGAAGGGGGCAAAGAAGAGCAGTGCGGCCAAACAGATCTCGGCTCAGCAGGACGATGAAGAAGAGGGTTACACGCACAGGAAAAGTCCAACACTATCGGTGTGGTACCTGCCCGTGACCGATCGCCTGTGTGCAATATTCGGGAACCCGGACGATGCCAAGCTCATGTCCTGGCATGCATCAGTTGACCGCCTAAAAGACGATGGCAAGCTACGGCACCCATCCGATGGCAAGCAGTGGAAGGATTTCGACGAGGCCTACCCGGAGTTTGGGAAGGAGCCCAGGCATGTTAGGTTCGCGCTGAGTACCGACGGGATGAACCCGTTCGGTGAGCTTAGCAGCTCGCATAGCACTTGGCCCGTCGTGCTCACCATGTACAACCTACCTCCCCATCTATGTCAGAAGCGTAGGTACCTTATGCTGACCATGCTTATCTCCGGACCGAAGCAGCCCGGCAACGATATAGATGTGTTCCTGGAGCCGTTCATGGAGGAAATGAAGATACTATTTGATGTTGGGGTCTAGATGGTGGATGCATCCCGCAAGGAGAAGTTCACACTAAAAGCAATCATCTTTGTCACCATCACCGATTACCCCGGTCTCTTCTCACTGTCAGGGCAGATCAAAGGGAAGACCGGCTGCGTAATTTGCATCGACGGGACCTGCTACACATACCTTAAGGGATCCAATAAGATGGTGTACATGAGGCACAGACGGTTCCTCACCAAAAATCACAGGTATAGAAGAAGTATTATGAACAAATACTTTGACAATCAGGACGAGCCGCAGCATGATCAACCGACACAGACTAGTTGGGGGACAAAGGTGTATGAGATGGTCAAGGACATGGATCAGGTGGAGTTTGGAAAGAAGAAGAAGCCGCCTGAAGAGGGGCCCAAGCAGACAAGAAAGTGAAAGCGGGACCAGACGGAGGAAGTCCCCATCGCCGTTCCTTTCAAGAAGAAGTCAATTTTCTTCAAGTACCTGTCGTATTGGAAAACACTGAATACACCCCATGCCATCGACTGCATGCACCTGGAGAAAAATGTCTTCGAAAGCACGATCGGTGTCCTGCTGGACATCAAGGGCAAGACAAAGGATGGTATCAAGTCAAAGACGGATCTTGTCAATTTGGGCATCAGGCCGGACCTTCACCCGGGACCGCCTCAGAACGGTAAAGTCGATATCCCGGGTGCGGCCTGGAACCTAACGCAAGATGAGAGGACGGCTTTTCTTAAGTTGCTTAGGGGTATCAAGGTGCCGACTGGTTTCTCTTCCAACATCAAGAGCCTGGTCTCCATGAAAGACCTCATAATGACCGGCTACAACTCACACGACTGCCATGTCATGCTGACGATGTTCCTACCAATTGCGATTAGGGCTATCCATCCAGAGTACGTGAAGATGGTCATCACACAGATGTCATACTTCTTTAACCGCATCACCCAGAAGGTCATTGATAAGGCTGAGCTGCCTGCCCTGAAGGAGTTCATCGCGGAGACCCTTTGCCAGCTCGAGATATGCTTTCCACCATCTTACTTTGATATTATGCCACACCTAATGATGCATATGGTCGATCAGATCCATCAACTGGGCCCCATGTACCTACACCAGATGTGGACGTACGAGCGGTTCATGTCCACCCTCAACAGATACGTCCATAACCGCGCTTACCCGGAGGGCTCTATGATCGAGACATACACAACGGAGGAGGCCGTGAACTGGTGTATGAGGTACATAAGAGATGGGAGGGTGATTGGGCTGCCTATCCATCACCACGAAGGCAAAACCTCAGGGATGGGGTGCACAGGCCGAAAAGTACGCACCGATGTGGCAAACCGAACGGTGCAAGAAGCTCATTACAGCATCCTTCATCAGTTAGTGAGCATGGAGAAATACATTGAAAAGCACCTGGAAGAGATCCACACCGCTAATGACGGGCAGCGCACGGAGGCATGGGTCCAGAACCATCACAAGAGCAATTTCATAGAGTGGCTCAAAGAGCAACACATACCCCTTGAAGGATGCCCTGATGAAGATACGGAGACCGTTAAGAGGCTTGTGTTAGGCCCATCCAGCCAAATCACTACGTGGCAAGGGTATGACGTCCAGGGCTACAGGTTCCACACGAAAGACAAGGACAAGAAGAGCTCGGCACAGAACTGCGGTGTTCGATACGAGGGCGAAGAAGAGTCCACGGGCCAGAGGAGGCAATACTATGGGCAAGTCGAAGAAATATGGGAACTTGACTACGGCCAAAACCTACGCATAACCGTCTTCCGTTGCCAGTGGGTCAAACCGAATGCGGTTGTAGTGGACAGTTATGGGCTAACCACCGTGGACCTCAAAAGTATCAGCTACAAAGATGACCCGTGGGTACTAGCAACCAATGTCGCGCAAGTGGCCTACTATATATATGCAGAGGACCCAAAAAGGTATGTGGTTGTGTCCGGAAAGCAGCGGATTGTGGAAGCTGATGGGGTGCAGAGTCCCGAACAATACAACAACTACGCAGAGCTCGAGCTTTTTACCGATCATCCAAAGAAGATCAAGGCCGTCGAGGACCGATTCAACAAGTCTAGGATGATGCCGTGGGCCCGCCCCGACGGTGAGAAGAGGACGGTGAAAGCACCTGCACCAAAATGATATATGTATCCCAAAAACATATATGTAATAATATAGCTCGATCTATTGAAGACAAGTTTTGTAACTTATTATTAATATCATGGAACCATACTACTCTACTAGTACTACTGAATCTACTACTACTATACAATACTACTCTACTAGTACTACTCAACCTACTACTACTATCTATTGTACTAATACTACTCTCTACTACTCACATGTACTCTACTACTACACAGCACTACTCTACTACTACTAGTACACAGCAAATGCAAAATGCAAAAATAAGTTTTAGATTGATAATAAATATCAGTGAAATGCAAAAATATTAACCGTGGCGGGCACGTAACAGCGCCCGCCGTGGTTAATATATTAATTGCGGCGGGCAGTCTAAGGTGCCCGCTGCAGTAAACATTTACCGCGGCGGGTGGCTTATATTGCCCGCCGCGGTTAATCCGTGGCTATATATGTGTCGCTGCTCGCCCAAATTTTCTAAGTGTTTCGCGCCCTCGAATTCGACCCCGAGCTCCTCCCCCGTGCCGCCGCCGCCAACCCCACCGCCGAGCTCCTCCGCGGTGACCCCCGCCCCCGTCCTCCTCCCCCGTGCCCGTGCCCCGCCCCCATCCTCCTCTCCCCGGAACCCTTGCTCCGGCCGCCGAGCTCCTCCGCGCTAGGCCCCGTCCCCAGAACCCTAGCGCCGGCCACCGAGCTCCTCCGCGGCCACCGCACGCGCCCCCCGCCCCCGTCCACCTCCCCGGTCACTGTCCACACGCCGGGCCCCGTCCTCGGAGACCGAAGCCATAGCTCCGGCCGCCGACACCGAGGGCCGCCGACGTCGCCCGCGCTACCTCCTCACTTGGAACCTGCTGCGCCCAGGCCGAGGTAAGAATTGTAATTGTAATTGCAATTACAAAACATGTTCATGCATCTCATTTTTGGGGGAATTGTATCATTGACAGCTCCTTCACACTAAAACGCATTGCCTCTTAATAGAATAATTTCTTAGTCACATACTGGTAGACGGTAGTAGTTGCTTTGAATTCTTCATTTGAGAATGACTAGGAGGCCAAGGAGATTTAGAATTAGCTACATTAGAAATAATAATAGTCGTAGCATCACATTCTTGAAGCAGCACGTCGGGCTTTACAAAACTGTCACTAACTTCTTCACCCTCACATGAACAATAATAGCTATCCGTGATAGTATTGAAGAATAGAAAGATGTACTCTTTTGGCACTCAGTTTGCTGGCCCTATTGTTGATTTTCCCTTTCAGAGAATGAATAGGCATATCCATTCGTCAATAAGGTACAAAAGGACAGAATCACCCTTTTACATAATATAAGTTATTCAACATGTAAGAGACTAAATTAGACAATGAGAATAGGCATATCCATTAGTCAATCTGTTGACCCTTTTGTTTACTTATTTCTTTAAACATAACCTAATTGGAATTTCGAATAGTGGATGATTACAATATGTGAAATACATATGGATGTCTTTTTTACTCAATATCCAAAGAAATATTCATGACCAACATGGTGACATTATCCACATCCTGCTCGTCTCGTATTCGGTACACATGTATTTGTATTGGTAGTTGAGACTATTCAAACATGCATCTGTATTTGACATTATCCATGTTCTATTCAAAGTCCTAGTGAAAATGTGAAGAATAAATATGAGACGGTAATATCTGTAACACTCCTTGTTTTTATGTAATGTCTAAAAAACATGAAGTTTTTTCTAAAAAATGCTTAATTGTGTGTTGCATGTAATAATTAACTCAAAGCCTTTTTTTACCTTTCCCTCTTCCCTCTATTTCCTAAGCTAACGCATGCATTCTGTGCAAGATGAATTTCAGTCAGTAAGAGGCAACTTTATAGAAACCAACGATATGAAGATGACCTTGACTCTTAGGGGAGCTATGGCACCCTCTTGCAGTCAAAATATTATTTTCATCTTGCCTTGTAGTGACCTTGACTCACGCAGCTCCTCCCCAGTCCCCCCTCCCCTGTCCCTACTACTACCCCTATCTCTCTATAATACTATACTGTGATGTGATGCTATTTTATCCTATTTTTTGTGATGAGATCAAGTGGGCTTGTATCTAATACTATTTTTGGATTTTTATTGCTGCCTGTGATGCTAGACTTCAATGCTATTTTTGGTAGTGTCAATTTTTGGATTTCTGTTGCTGCCTGTGATGCCAGACTTCAATGCTGAGCAATGCCACTGCCTATGATGCCTCTAATAGGTTATGATGCCTATGATGCCTCTACTACTCTTACTCTTACTGACTAAATTTGATTGAGCTGTGATGGGGGTTTATTGCTACCTATGATGCCAAACAAACTTTTGAGCTGTACAGCTCTTACTCTACTCCTCTTACTCTACTCTACTGTACTCTCACCTCCTCTAGTCTTCTACTCTATCTTGATGGCCGAAGGACTTAGCCCTTTGGGGCTGAATTTTGAAACTATCTTGATGGCTTTTGTTTGGTATTTGCAATGATGATTCTTTTCACACTTCTAAGCTGAGGCAGTGGCATATGCAATGATATGAACCCTTTTATGCTGAGGCAGCGGCGATGATGATCGAGTGCCCCCGCTAAACTAGGATGGCTTGTATACCAGATACAAGCAACCAGTTTAAAAGCGATGTGATGATAATAGGGCAAATCTGAGCCAACTACTACTACTTTACTACTCTATAACTGTGTCTATACAACTGAAATATGTATTCATTGTAGCTTTCCAATGGCGGAGGAACCGATAAGCGAATGGCGCGCCCCTACCCCTAGTGCATCATCATCAACTAGCCTCGAGAGCCAAGTGTCCGTGACCCCGAGGCCAACAAAGAAACGTCATACAGAGGACGAAGATGATCCGACCTACCAACCGAGGGACGACGAAGTTGAAAGTGCGCGGTCTCCAAACCCTGAACAGATGCTGGTGGTGCCTCGAGAATTGAATTTTAAGGAGGAACAAGTCAGGGACAAAGAACCCCCCGCTCCATCTCCAACCACTTCAGGCAAGTCTAGGGGTCAAAGGATAAAGCTGAGAAGGGGGGAACACGGGAGGCACCAGAGGGGAACCCACGGCGAAGTCCATGTGATCCATGAGGTGGGACCAGAGGGAAACCTGTTGTCGCCACCCACGGTCCTTTCCAAGTTCAGCAACCAGGTGGCATGTATAGTCAAGGACAAGGTGGAGATCACTTGGGAGGAGTGGAACAATGTCCCGGTCGACTACAAGACACATATCTAGGGTGAGGTGACGAGGAGCTTCCATTATCCCGAGGACGTCGATCTGAACAAGTGCAAGGAGTGGGTCATGCACGTGGCAGGAAGAGCCTTTAGAAACTTCAAGTCCATGCTGACCAGGTACTACCTGAAGCTAGGCAAGTCACCCTGTGTCAAATACACTATGGTGAAGGAACATCACTGGGAAGAGTTCTACAAACAAAGAACAACAGAAGAAAAAAAGGCAAAAAGCGCCAAGTTCAGCGCACTCGCGAAGAAGAACCTGCACCCCCACCACTTGGGCATGACTGGGTTTGCTGGTAAGAGGCCCCAGTGGCGGGAGGAAGAAAGGGCTAGAGCTGCCACCGGGCTTCCCGATCCGTACGACGGTATAGACTTGAGGGCTAAGGACTTCATCTATGCCCGCAAGCCAAAGAAGCTCAAGGAGGGCACGAGCAAGTTCAATGAGCCCAAGTTCGAGGAGGTGGAGAGGGCTCTCATCGAGGCCGCTAAATCCAAGGACAGCTTCGAGGTTCACAGGGGCCAGGACTTGCTAACCCTGGCGCTGGGAACCCCCGAGCACCGTGGCCGCGTCCGTGGCATGTCGTCGAAGATGAGCTGGAACTCAGTGGAGTCATGGCAATCCGATGCTGCCACATACCGGTCAAGGCAGAGGTACAAGGAGGACATCTTTCAGAAGGGCTATGATCAAGGCGTGGCCGAAATGATCAGCCGGTCCATAAAAGAAGCCTTCATGAGCAATGACCCAAATATGGTGTCGATGAGGTCACAGATGCTTCGCCAGGCTGGCGTGGCCGTGCCTCAAGTTCCACAAGGGCAGACACAAGGGCAGCCACTGCCGATGATCGAGGATCGCCCAAGGCACCCCGTTGACGACATCCGGGAACCCATGCGCGTCCACCTCACGATCCCGTTCGGTAGGGCGAAAAAGTTGACCATGGGTGAGGGTTACATGCACCCCAAAGAAGATATCAAAGATTTCAACCAAGACCAGATCCCTGCCAACTATGCTGCCGTGATACTTACATGGTATGCGACCGAATACAAAGAATTTGAAATGGAATATCCAACTGCAGAAGGGGTAACGATCCTTGGAGCTGCCTTGGGTTCCGAAGTCCTATGGAACAAGGACGACATAGAATCATTCTCTTGACGCCGACTTCTACGCTGACGGCGACACCAGCATCACAACCATCCGTTGCTGGATCTTGTCCCCCTGATGATCCGGATCACGGCGACGGCGATGACGAAGGAAATGGCGGGGATGACAAGGGAAGGAACTCACCCTGAGGCACAAGGCCTCACCCTCGTTCTCCTCCTCCAACAACAAGTCCACCTCCACCTCCCGGCAGTCCGTCTAAGAGCACGAGCAAAGGACCGGGAGGCATAAGCACTCACCCTCGTTCTCCTCCTCCAACAACAAGCCCACCTCCACCTCCCAACAGTCCGTCTAAGGGCACAAGCAAAGGACCGGGAGGCACAAGCACTCACCCTAGTTCTCCTCCTCCAACAACAAGTCCACCTCCACCTCCCTGCAGTCCGTCTAAGGGCACGAGCAAAGGACCAGGATGCACGGAGGAACCGGGGGCAAAGACACCACCTGCTGCCATTGCGAGCACAAGCCACTGTCCTCCACCGCCGGCGAAGACTAAAGGCGACCAAGGGCAGCTCACATACTCACTTGAGTTCGAAAGGTATGGTAGCGGCGAGCATAATTTGCTAATAACTTTTCTTTGCCATAATATGGTACTAACATTTCTATCCCAGGCCGAGATCACCTTTCCATCTATTTCCTGAATCGGATGATTGCCCCGGCCATTACGAGCATGGGAAGTTCATGATAACCAAGGCCCAACTCGTTGACGAGGAAAGGTGGGAGACAAGGAGGTTTCATCTCTGGTACATGGAAGCGGCAAAAGCTGGCCTGCATGGTTTTCTAGTCAAGGTTGTGGCGGAGTACTTCCACTTGCCCGGCAACGATGTAGAACTCCCCGTGGACTTCCATGACATGTACAGACTACTGCGGGAAGAAGACCTTGACATCGCCCAAGTCACCTTGTTCTCTATGTAAGTGATGAATTTCGAGTTTCACATATCACCTGCCTTTGAATCGGTCAAGACTACTTATATATGCCACGATGGCTTGTCCTTGCAAGTTGATGGCCTATACATCCAAGGAACTAAAACTTGATGTTATCTATCTATCTCTAATGCATATTGCTCAAAGAATCATCATTGGTTACCACCTAGATGACAATCATCCAAGCATGAAGGACTTGACCAAGCGACAAAGAGAAGCGCACAGGAAGAAACTGATGGACAATGAGAAGTTGAACATTTCAAGGTACATACTAGGAGCAATGAAGAAGATCAGGGGACATGGGTGTATCCTAGCTGCCTACCACTTTGGGTAAGTCGAAGACATGCCTGTAGAGATAAGTGGGTAGCTAGCTAGAATTATTATTTCTCGTCGTAACCTGTATTTTGTTTCAATGGCTCAGCCAAGACCTCGAGGGTCACTGGGTTGCATTTATCATCTACCCTCAGGATGGCAGGGCCTACGTATTTGATTCGTTGACAGTGCCAAACTTAAAAGGGTACAAGGCCTTTGAAGATTGCCTCAGAGTGTAAGTGACTGAACTGTCTTCTCATTGCGTTCTAATGCCCTGCCTAATACTAGTACATTTCGTATAGCGCTTATAAGGAGTACGTGAAGGATCCTGAATGCTATGATCGAAGAACAGAGAATTTCAAGGCTAAGCATAAGAACCGCATCAAAATCAGACGTAGCTTTCCGGTAAGTATTTGAAAGGTTTAATTGTGCTTTCCGTTCATATGCGTTCTAATGCCTGTGTTGTAATGCTTGTGTATCGATCATGCAGTGTGCCAAAGAACCGGTAGGATCACAAACCTGTGGCTTCTACGCCTGTGAGTTTCTGAGGGTGTGCAAGCAGTACAGCAGCAGTTGGAGGGTGCTCAAGAATGGATTGAAATGGTCGAGAGACGTGCAGAGCATCCAACACAGCTTCAAGCAGACAAAGACGGACATATGTAAGTTTGTCTTAGACAAATGCGTGCTTGAAGGGGGCACGTTCTTCAATGAGAACACCCGCTAGCGATTTTACCGAAGTACGAGAGGATGAGGAAATGGCCCACGATGATGCGTCCGCAGGATTACACCTTAGCGCATGTATAACGACTTTAATATGTGAATGTAATGAATTAACGATGACAAGAACGACTAAGTGAATGTATATATATGTATATTATCTCATGTGTAATGCCTGCATACTTTTTAAGTTTAATCTGTGAAATCTGGATGTGATTTGAATTTGAATTTATATGTCTGCTGTATTTTTTTAATTCAGGATATAATTTACCGAGGCGGACAAATAATAAAGCCCGCCACGGCTAATGAACATAACCGCGGCGGGCCATAAAAGTTGTCCGCCGCGGTAAAATAATTTACCGTGGCGGGCGGTGTAACGTGCCCGCCGTGGTAAAAGTATATTTACTGCAGCAGGCACGTTACACCGCCCGCCGCGGTAAATCGGTTAACCGCGGTGGGCAAAGCCACCTGCCGCGGTTAAGCCACGATTTACCGTGGCCTCTAGGCCGCGGCGGACGGCTTTGCCCGCCGCGGGAAATCGAAAACGCCCGTCTCCAGTAAAGTTTGTGTAGTAGTGGAAAGTTTATTTATCACTTAATGCACGGTTCATATTTTTTATTTGAAATAAAAAATGTGGTAGCACAAGAATAAATTACGTAATATGCATGGAACTGCCGCCGGTTGAGCGCCACCAAAATGGCTGCATACGTATGATGTTAACCATTTAAATCGTTGCCCAATGGTCGTAACTTTGCTTCGCTGGAGATGGAAAGTGAAAGCTGTCTTAGAGTTCGCCCGGCTTGGCTAAATTTTGGGGTCTGCCGCTGCTTGCCTCCCAATTGTTGTATCTGAGATAGCAAGAACATGCCATCTGGTAATTCACATACTGAATTCAACATTTCAGTTGCAGCTGAAACTGCAAGACGGAGCACACCACACATTTTTCACGCATCAACGGATGAAAAAAAAAATTCTCAGAGGACATGTTGGGGAACGGGGGGACGCAGGCAGGCGCAGTCCCGCGACGCCAGGAGAAGGGACGAGGACGACTCGCCGGCGCAGGCCACTAAACCCGGCGATCTCCAGGGCGGGAACGCGGGCGGGAGTCTCTTCTCAGATTCTGTATCCGTAGCTACAGGACTCGGGAAAATGAGTTCGGGATACAGAATCTGTAATCTGTTCGACGCGATCTTTAGCTCCGGATCGGAAAACCGGTCTTCACGGGAAGGAATGGAGAGTTTGTTGGAGATGGCCTTACAAATAGGAGATACCAACAGTATACCTGCATCTACTACGCAAGCCGCACCCCTCCCTAACATGGCCGCCGCCGCCGCCACCAACGGCGCCCTTGCCATGACCAACGCCACCAACGGCGCCAGGACCAACGGCACTCCTGCCACCAAACCGAACGGCGCCTCCGCCACGGCCTACGGCTCCCCCGCGTCCCACCATAGCGCGGACGGTGCCGGCGACGGCGTTCCCGTGCCAGGCTCAGGCCGCGACCACATCGTCATCTTCCCCTTCATGGCGAAGGGCCACATGCTCCCGCTGCTCCACTTCGCGACGGCACTCTCGGCGCAACACGGGAGGAGCAGCCGCCTCCGCGTGACCCTAGTCACCACCCCGGGCAACGTGGCCTTCGCCCGGAGCCGTCTGCCCTCGTCGGTGGATCTCGTCGCGCTCCCGTTCCCGTCGTTCCCGCCGCTTCCCGCGGGCGTCGAGTCCACCGACGCGCTCCCGTGCCCGTCGCTGCACCTGACGTTCATGCACGCGACGGGGCTCCTGCGCGGGCCCTTCGCCGAGTTCCTGGAGTCGCTCCCCTCCCCGCCGCTCGCGCTCGTCTCCGACTTCTTCCTCGGGTTCACGCGCCGCGTCGCGGCCGACGCGGGGGTCCGCCGCGTCGTCTTCAACGGCATGTCCTGCTTCGCCTCCGCGATCTGCAAGGCGCTCGCCGCGAGCCCGCCGGCCAGCGGCTTCGCGCCCGGGGCCATGATCCAGGTGCCCGGCATGCCGGAACACGTGGTGGTCAGGGCGAAGGAGGTCCCCGACGGGGTCACCAAGAGGGCCGATCCGGACAACCCGTTCACGCGCTTCTTCATGGACGAGATCGGTGACTCGGACGTGCGCAGCTGGGGCGTCCTCAGCAACAGCTTCGCCGCGCTCGACGAGGCCTACGTGCCGGCCTTGGAGTCATTCTACGAGGTGGGAGCCCGTGCCTGGCTCGTCGGCCCGCTGTTCCTGGCCGCCGCCGGCGTCATGCCAGACGGCGAGAAGGAGCAAGACCCCGAGGGCTGTCTCTCGTGGCTGGACGAGAGGGCGGCGGCGCAGCCGGGGTCGGTGGTCTACGTTTCGTTCGGGACGCAGGCCCACATCACGGACGCGCAGCTGGACGAGCTGGTGCACGGGCTGGTCCAGTCCGGCCATCCCTTCCTCTGGGCTGTCCGATCTGACACATGGTCGCCGCCGGTAGACGTGGGGCCCAACGGCCGGATCGTCCGTGGATGGGTCCCGCAGAGAAGCGTTCTGGCCCACGAGGCAGTTGGTGGGTTCGTGAGCCACTGCGGGTGGAACTCGGTGATGGAGAGCCTCGCCGCCGGGAAGCCCATGCTGGCGTGGCCGATGATAGCGGAGCAGCACCTGAACGCAAGGCACGTGGCCAACATCATCGGCGTCGGCGTCAGGATAGCCCTGAAGGCTGGCGCGGACGTCGTTGGGAGCGCGGAGGTGGAGGAGAAGGTCCGGGAGCTGATGGACGCTGAATGCAAGTCGGCGAAGCAGATGCGGGAGAGGGCTGCGTGGGCGCAGCAAGCAGCGAGGTCAGCGGTGAGCCACGGTGGAACTTCGGCCATGGCTTTGCAGAAGCTTGTGGAAGAGCTACAGGAGACCTATGATGACGTCGTAGGCAAAGGTGCAAATGGTGTTTAGAATGATGTTTCCAGTACTTCTGTTAGGTTGGTGTTCAGAATGATCTTTCCAGTACTTCTAGTTCAAACACGTGTCGTTAGTGCTACTGTGCTTTTTCTGTTTTCATTATATTAGCTGGCTAGCTGCGTTTGTTTCACAGAATATCAAATTAGATGGAATCCAAACAAACCCACGAATCCTTTCCCAGGAACGACTTATCCAGTAAAGTAGCAGGAAAATTAGCTGCTATCTCAGTAACATAGCCCTTATTCTCTCCATATTTTACACGACATTGAACATTACCAATTGCTGTTTGAGAAATTCAGAAACTAGCCCTTTTCACGTATTGTTTGGTCCTTATGAGTAGGTCAAAAATTAGGGAAATAGTAGCGCATGGACATCCAATGGGGATGAAGACAAGTCCGCCCCGACGCATGACATGCCCCCATCCGTTCGCCCCGCCCCCCATCCCCATCCATTCGCCCAGCCCCTGCAGGCGCACCCCCACCCCCACAAGCGCACTCCCGCCCCGTCGTGCCCCTGACCTCTAGCCCCAGAGCCACACGCCACGTCCGCAGGCCACCGGCTCGCCGCGCCCCATTCCCCAGTGCCCCCTAACTCTCTAAACGACAGGAAACATGTGCAACATGAAACACTTGAATGCAACATACGTCTGAAACAGATGAAACATCTAGAATATACATTTGCAACATATGTGTGAAAACATATGCAACATCCAGATAGAACACTTGCAACTTGCAACATGAAAACACTTGCTGCAACAGAAGACTAAAACAGATGAAACATTTTGGAACATACTGTTGCGACATGTGTGAAAACATATGCAACATCCAGATCAAAACGCTTGCAACATACGTCTGGAAACAGATAAAACTATTTGAACAAACGCTTGCAACATGCGTATGGAAACAGATGAAACTATTTGAACAAACGCTTGCAACATGCCTCTGAAACACTTGCAACTTATTCAACATGTGCAATATCCCCCGACCTACTTTTGCAACATCCATATGAAACAATTGCAACATGCCTCTAAAACGTCTAAAACAATTGAAACATACACTTGCAACATATGGGAGATAGGCCTGGGCCGGTCGATTCCGGTCGACAGGGCGGGAGCCAGCGGCTACGCACGAGCACCACCCAGCACTAGCACCGGCGAGCACCGAGCTTGGCTCAGCAGGGACGGTGGGGGATGGGGGCGGGGAGTGCCATGGCCGCTGGGTGGGGGGAGCTCAGTCGCCGGGGTGAGAGAGTGTCGACGAAATCTGGTCGGCAGTCTACCGAGGGGTATACCCACGGTAGTAGATGATCGATGGAGGTGCGCGTAATAAGAACCGGATGGTGACACAAGGCGCAAAGACAGCGATTTAGACAGGTTCGGGCCATCTGATCAACGTAATACCCTACGTCATGAGTCTTTGTTGGATTGTATTGAATATAAGATGATTTCGAGGGGGTCCTTGCCCGCCTTATATAGTCTGGGGGGCAGGGTTACAAGTTGGTTAGATCTAGATCTATTCGGGTATATGGTAAGTATTTACAAGGAGTACGATATCTATCATATCCGAACAAATCCTTCTCTATCTTCAAGATTCCTTCCTAAAACTGTGTGATGCATGCCGATCAGTGTTTTGCATCACTCGCCTTCTTCATATGGGCAAGACCACGCCTGGTGCTGCGGCCCATGTCCATTGCCGTGGGTATCTGGGGTTATACCCCCACAGCTAGTCCCCGAGCGCCTTGTCTCCGCTGAGCAATGCCGTCTTGAGCAAGTCCGAGCAGTTTGACATAAAGCCGATCAGTTTAACCGGTGATCCGAGCGGTAAAAGTTGAAGCCGACCAATTTAACTGGTGATCCGAGCGAGAAAAGTTAAAGCCGGCCAGTTTAACTAGTGATCTAATCTCGGACTTAGCCAAGTAAGGCTTGCCAGAAGGATGTAAGGGGCTCAAGATAAAAATTTAAAAATTCTCCACCTTAAACGAAGTATAGCCACTTAGACTCTGTTTGCGAGGAATCATCCATGACTTAGTCAAATAAGGAGGGTAAATCAAGAAAAGAGCACTATATTCATCGCTAGGTGAAGTGTAGCCACTTAGTCCCTGAGCCTGCTGGAAGATGAAGAATAAATCTTATAGAAGGGTCAAAGAAAATAAATCTGAAAGCTTGCTACATCATTTGATATGTACGTATGAAGACTCGGCCGCCAAGGGAATCCCCGACTTAGCTGGCAATGAAGTGACGAACAATCCGACCTGTTGGTTGGTGAAGAAACGAACATCGATCAACCCAACCAACTGGTCGGCGGTGAAGTAAGCGCCAAGTAGAAGTGAGTGCCGAACAGTCCGACTAGCTGGTTGGCGACGAAGGTCATGAACCTAGCGGTCCGAGCAGTTGATCGGCGGAGAAAGCAGCGGTGGAGCTTGCCGAAGACATCGAACTTAGGTAAAGTGTACACACTTAGGCTTCGTTGGTGAAGTCAGATGATCACCATCTGGTGTCAGGATCAAAGAATTACAACAATCACTAAATCAGGATAATCAACTCCTAGCGTAGCCGAGCACACAGCTAGCCCCCAGCTTAGCTGAAAACCAGTAAGAAGGAATAACAGTACATTCACCGCAAGGTGAAGTGTACACACTTAGTTCCCAAGCCTGGTGTAAGATAGAGAAATATCTTGTAGCAGGATCAAAGAAGTAAGTGTGAAAGATCAAAGAAGTACAACGATCAGTTAATCAGAATAACTGAGTCCCAGCTTAGCCGAGTACACAGCCAGCCCCCATCTTAGCTGAAGACCAGTAAGAGGAAAAACAGTACACTCACTACTAGGTAAAGTGTACACACTTAGTCCCCGAGCCTGATGTAAGATAGAGCAGCATCTTGTAGCAGGATCAAAGAAACAAGTGAAAAGGACGAAATCCCCGTGCTAAGAACTGGACATTAGGGTAAAATTTGGAGAGTGTTGAGCACTTAAAAATAGAGAAAAATAGAGAGTGCTTAGCACTTTACCGTTGGAGAAAATTAGAGAGTGCTTAGCACTTAAACCGTGGAGAAAATGGAGAGTGCTTAGCACTATACCGTGGAGAAAATAGAGAGTGCTTAGCACTATACCGTGGAGAACATAGGAGAGCATGGAGAATATTGGAGAACATGGAGAGTGCTTAGCACTATACCATGGCAAAATTTGGAGAACATGGCGAAAATTGGAGACCGTGGCGAAAATTAGAGAATTGAAGACCGTGGCGAAAATTGGAGAACCATGGCGAAAATTGGAGAACCGTGGCGAAAATTAGAGAACCGTGGCGAAAATTGGAGAACCGTGGCAAAATTTGGAGATCGTGGCGAAAATTGGAGACCCGTTGTGAAATTTGGAGACCATGACAAAAATTGGAGAACCGTGGCAAAAATTGAAGATCGTGGCAAAAATTTGGAGACCCTATCTGGCACGCCACTGTCGACGAAATCTGGTCGGCAGTCTACCGATGGGTATATCCACGGTAGTAGATGATCGGTGGAGGTGCACGTAATAGGAACCAGATGGTGATACAAGTCGCAGAGACAACGATTTAGACAGGTTCGGGCCGTCCGATCGACGTAATACCCTATGTCCTATGTCTTTGTTGGATAGTATTGAATATGAGATGATTTCGAGAGGGATCCCTACCCACCTGATATAGTCTGGGGGGCAGGGTTATAAGTCGGTTAGATCTAGATCTATTCGGGTATATGGTAAGTATTTACAAGGAGTACGATATCTATCATATCCGAACAAATCCTTCTCCATCTTCAAGATTCCTTCCTAAAACCATGTGATGCACGCCGACTAGTGTCTTGCATCACACGCCTTCTTCTTATGGGCTGGACCACCCCTGGTGCTGCGGTCCATGTCCATTGCCGTCGGTATCTGGGGTGGTATACCCCCCACAGAGAGGGCGTCGCAACGGGGTGGGGGAGAGCCGCCCACTCCCCTGCAACACCGCTGTGCCACCTCCATGAATCTCGCGCGGAGACGAGTGGATCTCGTTCGTGCTCCATGGATCTCGCCGGGGTGGGGACAGGGCCATCGGATTTATGGGCATTGGGGGCTCCTGGTGAGGACGCCAGTGTGGGGGAGGATACCGGGCTTTGGTACGCTATGGCAGGGGATGAGGAGCGTGGAAGGGGTAAGGATAGGGAGGAGGAAGCGAAGGGATAAGTTTTTTTGTAATATACAAATGGGCGGGAGCAAGCTGCGGGTGTGAAAAAGCCGTCGGATGTTTGTGCGATCCATCAGACGCACGACACATAACATTTCCGCAAAAATTAACCCTTCCAATGGTCATTCAAACCATAAGAGGCACAAGGATTAAGCTCTGGTGGTCTGCTATGTTTAGGCTGAGCAGTTTGGGGATAGACAGAACTCTGGTGGTCTGATATGTTTAGGCTGAGCAGTTTGGGAATAAACAGAAAGCGTGCTTATACACCGTCTGAAACCTGTGGAAGGAGCAGACGAGTTTTCGACAACATAGAACAGACACCCACACATATAGCAAGCCTAATCACGCAAGACATCCTCCTCAATGAAACAGCGCATGGGCAATATCCTGCACATAAGACTGTCTCCAACGGTGGAAAGGCAAACACGAGACCTATTCGAGGATTTGAGTCCCGTATAGGCAAAGGGTCACGAACCCAAAAACTTCCTTCTCCAACAACAGTGAACCCAAAATCCTCCGTCCGGGCGGCTCCTCCAAGATGGCAGCGCAACGGGCGGCCACCGGCGCCATGGCGCTCGTCGCGGGCGCGGCCAGCCCCCCTCCCCCACCCCCCTCTGCGCCATGGCCGGCTCCCCTGTGGGCTTAGGTGGGGCGGCGGGTGCTGCAAGGGGAGAGGGGGAAGGGAGAGCGCTCGGCGGCGCTATTGCCTCGGCGCGAATTGAAGGGAGGGAGAAGCAGGGGAGCAGGGAGAAGAAGAGGAAGGTGGCGGCGGACCGCACGACGATGTAGAGGTCGATGGCGACCAGGGCGGCGAACCACGCCGGCGGCCCTCGGTCCTCATCCCTCCACGTCTCAGCTTCGGATCCGGAGGGCGCGGCTGCGACGGCAGCCCTCGGCTTCGGCGGCGGCGAAGGTGGAGCCCGCGGAGCCTCGTCAGCGCCGGGCGGGCAGGAAGGGGCTGGGCGCCGTGGGGCCTCAGATCCGGCCGAGCCCAGGCGTAGGGTGGCCGCGGCGGCATTAGCCAGGCCCGGCAGCGGAGTGGCGCCGGCGGCGCTCGACGCGGTGCTCTGCGGTCAACAGACGGAGGAAAGCGAGACGGAGGGAAGAGAAAGAGAGAGGGCGGGCAGAGCAGAGGGGGAAGAAGGGGGAGGAAGCAGAGCACTACGACGCAGCGACCCCGGCGCGATGGCGGCTTCAGCGGCAGAGGGCGCGACGCCATCGGAGATTTGCGTAGCGAGGAGAGAGGCGACGCTTTTTTGCGGTTCGCTTGGGCTGGCAGGCAAAATGCATCGTGCGGATGGGTCATCTGTTGGAGCCGGTATTCAGTAGGCAAAAACACTGTACGAGACTTATTTATGGGTTTGGGTACTCCGTTGAAGTCAGTCTAACTAGCTTGTATATGCAGGTTTGGGCGTTTGCGATGGCTGCAATCTACTGCAGCAAGGCAAGTTGCTAACTTCTTTCCCCTATTTACCTTTTCCCTTTTAGCATCCTGATGAATTTCTGGCAAGAATGTACATTTGTACTGTTTTCTCCATATCTACTTAAATGCAAAGGCAGAGCACCTGCTATTCCGTGCTAAAAAAAATGTGAGCTCAAGACTTCAAGCATACAGCCTGTAAACTATGAGCTAGGACTAATAATTATCGCATTTACAACTTAAAACTGGCACTGCAACTGCTAGGACACGACACATAGGAAAGAAATAAATCAAAACAAATCATTAATTCATCAATTTTTCAAAAATTGAGATGGCCTTGGTATCCAGCAATTTACAGAACGAATTGAGTATGTCACTGATGAACAATCAGATCCTAGTATGACATATTCTTGAAGGAAGATATCAGCTTATGGTGCCATTGTAAAACATCAAGATAAACACCGGCAGCTTAGGCATCCCCAGCTTAAAGACAACGGACACCAAATCTGGCGAACACCGGTAACCACGATGCCTAGATCTCTGTTCGGCTGGGCTAAATCGGCTGGCTGGGCTGTTCAGCCAAGGCGTTCGGCGGCCCAGGACCAGCCGAATGGCTGATCTAAAAGCCGACCGGCCGGCCTCGCACTCCCTCCGTCGTTCCGTTCCCCCGATAGCCGCTAGGGTTTCCGCTCGTTCGCCCCTCAGTCTCTCTCCTCCGCGCGGGCCGCGGCTTCCATGAGCACCGCTTCGCCGTGCCCGCTCCAGCCGCCGTATGCGGATCCCTCCCCACTCGCCTCGCAATGCCGTGAGGGTGCCCCGTCGCCGTCGACAGCCTTCCACGGCGACCGTCAGCTCCGCATCCCTCCTATAACCCGCCTCCATAGACGCCTGTCCGCCGCCGACAGGTAACCCCGGATACGAGGCCGGCGTCATCCCTCCCCCTCCGGATCTGACCCCCACGTGGTCGTTTTGCAGGTGTATCCCGACTGGCTCCCATGGATCCGCATCTCCGCTCGCCGGAATCGACTGCCGCTTCGCCGGATCCAGGGACCCTAGGTTTGTTCTCGTGCACCTAAGTCCCAACTCTTGCTAGTCACTGCCGCCGTGCCGCGCCCCACCGCGCCACTTTCCCTAAGCCCCTTCCAGCCTTCCCCTTTGCCGCCTCCTCCCGGGAGTCAAAACCCTAGCCAGACAGCTCATGGCAGGGGCGGCTCCAGTTAGTCTAGATTCCGTTGCTGAATGTGCTTGCAAATAGTAATGGTATTGGGTATTTGGGTTCATAGGATCTTCCCATGTTTGCATGATGTGGCTCTCATGTTTCTGCAAGTTCTGTGATACAACTAAGCATTAACGAACCCAATAAATTTTGGCTGAGTGACTGACCACTTGTTTGTCAATAATACTCACATTCTAGTTATCCAATCATGCAAGAGCTGCGTCACCGAGTCCTAAGGAACCTGGACCTTCTTGTCTTGTGACATTTCCACATTTTGAAAAATGAACACTCGCTTCAGTGTCTAGATGCTACACAAATGGTAATTTTACCCTCACTAAAATTGTCAAAAGTATACTCAGGTAGATTGATTTTTCTTGTATGCTGGTTCAAGCTCTACTGTAATCCCACGCTCATGGCATACTTATAGAATGATGCTGATGCAACTGTAGCTTTGGGTTTACCTGTTGCTTGATACAACCACTTTCATTGTGCACATATAATTTCATTTACTAGGTGTGTGGGGGATATACCCCCGGGTACCACAAGATAGTACATGGGCCGCACCATCCGAGGTGGCCCGTCCCGTAAGATCAAGACGTGCACATCAAGATTACAAGTTGTACTAGATATTGTAATAGTACCAAATTGGATACTTTACTTGTAACCTTGTCTCTTCGGAGTATATAAGGAGAGACAATGGTCCCCTAGAGGACAGGTTAATATGTATACATCTCAATACAATACACCAAAGACACAGAACGTAGGGTATTACGTCGATCAGACGGGCCGAACCTGTCTAAATCGTTGTCTCTGCGCCTTGTGTCACCATCTGGTTTCTGATTACACGCACCGTCTACTGATAATCTACCACCACGGGCACCCCCCTCGGTGGACTGCCGACCATATTTCGTCGACAGTGGCGCGCCAGGTAGGGGGTGTGCGTGCTGATCCATGGCGAAACAGATGGGAATTTTCTTCATCAAAGACGTCACGGTAATTCGACTCCCGCGGCGGCGTGCTTCGGAGACGAGCCGTGATTCCAGCGCTCACACGCATCCATGTGTCGCAGCAAGCCACCACCGATGATTCACGGAGTTTAGCGACAGCCTCGTGGATCGACAGCATGTGACGTGCGGAGCAGAAGTGGCAGGGCATCATCGTAACAAGGGCATTCGGCACCTTACTGTGAGGCCTAGATCCGATCTACAGGATCGTACAACCTGGAATAAAGCAAGTCGTGACCAGCAGAAAGAAAGCAATCAACGTATCATGTATATAAATGTATACATCACGGATGCATGTGCATTCCTTTTATGATCGCCTACGTCTCCGAGATCAGATGACCACTCCGGTTAAATAAGCTAAGTCAAGTCAAGATTTACTATTTAGCAAAATACATATTTTTATATATTATAGTTTCGGCTACATCTACGTGTCTCCCTGTCTACTATGGGCAGGAATCGGATACGGTACCCTTGTCATATGGACGTTTTTCCTTATCGACGACGGAAGAATCGTCACGGATCATCACGCACATCAAGCGGCACCGCAACACGATTCCGTCCCGACGGTGGACTCTGTGGCAGACAAGGATTAGAAGACGAGTTCACCTGGAGGCTGGCCACGGAGTCATGCAAGCTAACGACAACAAGCCAGCAAGCCAGATCATCATGCAAGCCAAGCCAATCAATCTGTACATGCCTCACGTACATACGAGAAGACATGCAAGCTAAACCAAGATACGACAGATCAACTTGCATATATATGCATCACATGCAAGCTTCACGTACTTGCATCTACGTACATGACCACGCAAGCGGCTACTCGGCCCTGATCAAGCTGCGACAAGCAAGCAAGAGTTCCGAGTCTGACGAACACGTAACCTGCACGGCTGCACCGACTCCAGTTGAAACCTTCAACATCGTGCGCCAACCGCCGAGGCCAAGCCGGGAGCATCTCATCTCATGACCACAAGATCTTCGACGGCGACATCATCACCGAGATGAGATTCCAAGCCATCGAACAAGCTGTCCGAGCCGTTGGCAAGCCGCAGCGAGCCATCAAGCAAGCCACGCCGAGCCGCGGAGCGAGCCGCTGAGCGAGCCACGCCGAGCTCCGACCACGTCGACTACGGACCACGTCGACCACGTCCCGAGCAGCTCCGCCGAGCTCCGACCACCAGACCACGTCCAAAGCGGCTCCGCCGGCCTCCGACCACCAGACCACGTCCAGAGCGGCTCCGCCGAGCTCCGACCACCAGACCACGTCCCGAGCGGCTCCGCCGAGCTCCGACCACCTCGACCACCAGACCACGTCGCAATGATGATCGCCACGAAGAACGGCGCTACGACAACCGCGACCATCGTCATGACGACAGGTCGGAAAGCTCGAGGACCGGACAACTTCATCACCATCGACCATATTTCTATCCAAAGATAAGTACACTTCTAATATTTATATTTAACACAATTTTCATTACGACGTTTCTCCACAGCGTCCTCGTCATGATTATTCTTCAAATAACGTTTGTCCATGTATACCATCTTAAAGATAACATATAGCTATACTTAATGCAAATCCTCGACCAATCATGTTGACGTTCGATGTCTCCAGAAAAGGCCCTGTCTCCGGCTCCTCCCTACACGTGCACGAGCGTCTGCCCTCTGCGTTATGGATGGTCGGCAGCGGCTCCTTAGCGACGCTTTGTTTCTTCCTACACGTGCACGGGCTCCGCGCCCCGCGTTATGGTTAACGGGCTAGCTAGGGCTGGAGACTCAGCTACATACTAACTGGTCGGGCAGTTTGTATTAAGTATAAACACAAACTTCACATTAACACTGATGTTTACAAAGTACCAACTACTTTATCACATCATGCTCATTTGCAAATGACTGTTGAGCGTCATTTTCTCCATAATTTATTATTTTGTACATCATGTACTACCATTCTACATATTTATATTGCAGTAATTTTGAGCTATGCTTGGGGACTTCATTGCTCGCTCCTTGACCTGTGCTCGGGGACTGCCTCGACCACTCTCCGACCACAGCTCGGGGACTTCGTCGCTCGCTTCTCACGCACGGGGACTGCCTCGACCACTCTCCGACCACGGCTCGGGGACTTCGTCGCTCGCTCCTCGACCTGTGCTCGGGGACTGCCTCGACCACTCTCCGACCACGGCTCGGGGACTTCGTCGCTCGCTCCTCGACCTATGCTCGGGGACTGCCTTGACCACTCTCCGACCACGGCTCGGGGACTTCGTCACTCGCTCCTCGACCTATGCTCGGGGACTGCCTTGACCACTCTCCGACCATGGCTCGGGGACTTCGTCGCTCGCTCCTTGACCTGTGCTCGGGGACTGCCTTGACCACTCTCTGACCACAGTTCGGGGACTTCGTCGCTCGCTCCTCGACCTGTGCTCGAGGACTGCCTCGGCCACTCTCCGACCACGGCTCGGGGACTTCGTCGCTCGCTCCTCGACCTGTGCTCGGGGACTGCCTCGACCACTCTCCGACCACGGCTCGGGGACTTTGTGTCTCGACTACATGCGACTGGCGACTCACATACAGTTGGGATATTTTTTCTCACTTAGACCTTGCTACAAGGCTCATACTTCGCCTTCCAGCAAGCTCGGGGACTACATCGGTACGATGCACCTGCCGGTGCATCTCGTATCGCCTGTACGACGATTGGATTCTCAACTTAACTGGGAATTCTTTTTAGACCCTGGCACCACGTGCCTACGTCACATACTACCAGGCTCGGGGACTAAGTGGGCACACTTCACCTTGCGGTGAATGTGCTTGTTTTTCGACCACTACGCCTCTGACGATCAAAGACGCTACGCTTCAAGACACACTTACATTTCTTTTCAGAAATACAAGTGGGCACACTTCCCAGGACGGAAATCTTTTTCTTTCTTCTTAAGAGCACCATACATTCTTCGGACAACCTACTTCTCCGGCGACAACGGTGGTCAGAGACGTCAAGAACTCAAGCTTCACTGTTCGGAGAAGGTTAAAATGGCGTGTCACATCAGAATACATGGTGCTCGGGGACTAGCTGTGGGGGATATACCCCCGGGTACCACAAGATGGTACATGGGCCGCACCATCCGAGGTGGCCCGGCCCGTAAGATCAAGGCGTGCACATGAAGATTACAAGTTGCACTAGATATTGTAATAGTACCAAATTGGATACTTTACTTGTAACCTTGTCTCTTCGGAGTATATAAGGAGAGACAAGGGTCCCCTAGAGGACAGGTTAATCTGTATACATCTCAATACAATACACCAAAGACACAGGACGTAGGGTATTACGTCGATCAGACGGCCCGAACCTGTCTAAATCGTTGTCTCTGCGCCTTGTGTCACCATCTGGTTCCTGATTACACGCACCGTCTACTGATAATCTACCACCACGGGCACCCCCCTCGGTGGACTGCCGACCATATTTCGTCGACAAGGTGTTTTTTTTTCTTTCTATCAATGCATCCCTCACATTCGAAGTATTGCCCGTAGTGCAGCCATTTTGTGGATGTGCTAACAAGTGCTGCTCAACGCTGCCCACACTGGCAGCGTCCTCCACTTCATCGTGCTCTTCACCTAAAGCCAGGCACTACAACCTCCGTTCAAAACGCGCCAAGCGTTTTGCCAAGGCACGTCCCCATTTCTTACGCCCTAACTCTCCTATTTGTAACTCTTAGAGCTGCTGTTTTTTCCATTTATACTGCATACATCATACCATACATTGTAAACATGGTAATAGATGTCCACAGATCATGCTAACTGGGATGACGCCACCTTGAGGATCTTTCTGGAACTAGTGATAGAACAGAAAAACCTATTGCACTGGAACCAGCGAGGCTTCACAACCGTCGGGTGGGCAAATGTCTATTCAGCATTCTCAAAGGCAACGGGGTTGCCGTATGACAAGAAACAACTACAGAACAAGCTAAACGAGATGAAGCGGGCATATTTTACTTGGCGCGACCTTCAAACCCACACTGGCCTAGGCCGTGACCTGTATACAGAAGGTGTCACAGTTGACTCGTTGTTCTTTAAGGGTGGCAACGGGGTACTAACTTCCACCTAATTCCTTTCTAACCCCTGACTACCCAGTACTATGCATGTTCCCATTCTACTTATTCTAACATGTGGATCCATGGCACACGTGTAGGAAAATAGCAAATCTGCTGCGGAGCGGACCAAAATTCCCAAATGCCTTGACCTACTGATCACTCTTTGGGGACACACCCCCCGCGACAGGGGTTCCTTGCTATCTTCTGATGGACATCATCACGAGAGGACACCCAGTAATGCCAGCCATGGTAGTCCACATGACTTGTCACCTGACCTCGTAGGTGTCTAGAGTGGTGGTCAGTCCTCTAAGAGATCCACTAGGGATTACTCTGTGAACAGCCCTCCCAGTAAGAAGAGTGCTTCTATAGATGAGTGCCTTAACGACCTGACCGACGTCATTAAAGACCATAAGCTGCAGAAAGCCCGTATCAGCAAGCAGGAAGAGGAGATGGACAAAGTGGTGAAGATTATGAAAGAAGATGGTTTGCGAGAGTCTGATACTGTTTATGCTCATGCTTTAATTATTTGTACGAACACACTGCACCGTAGGAACTTCCTGAGCATGGAAACAAAAGAGGGCCACCTCAACTTTCTGCAGATCTGCTGGGAGGATAGGAGATCTAGATCCAAGTAGATGATATCCGAACAAGCGCTCCAACTGCGGCAGTTATGTAGTTTCATTTTCCAAAACGTGCATGTTGAGTTGTACTGTAGCATTGAGAATATTTGTTTAAGTTCCATCGTTCTAATGTGGCCTGAACATTGTGTTCTATTTTTGTTCGAAGTATCCAAATAAAATGTGTTCTATAATGTAAATATCTTTGTTCAACAGACATTTCGCTTTTTCATGTGTTATGTGGTCTACTGGCTCCGCGTTGTTGAGAACGAGGTAGCTGTTGTAGCCATCACCGAGTCCCAAGTTACGTATTTGAGAATGAGAACAGCTGCTGCAAGTCTGGTCAATTGCTTATCCATTCAAGCATTGTACTCTCAGCCTTTTCGAAACAGCCTTTGCCATTCCCTGTTTGTTGTGAACATGAGAATGCTTGTGCAGTTCTTTTCAGCAACATTTATTTCTCCTTGAATTTGCCAGTTATGAATTCACTTGCACTGCAAACTCCGAAGGAAACCAAAAGCTGACATGAAACTTTTATTTAAGGTAGAAATTGAATAGCTTCCTCAGGAACCCAGGCTTGCATTTGCTGATTTGCATGTTGCACCTGCATGGGTTTATGATACTGGTGCATTTTCTTTGTCTGCAGAGGTGTTGCAAGAGCATAATTAAGTGAAGAGAACCAGACAGTAAATGGGTGGATCTACATGTTTCAGCTACCTGCTGTAATGATGTTGTTGCACTAGACAGCAACTGCAAGTGCCAAGTGCAAGATGGGGTGTACTGTATTTGGGACACACAGCTCACTAGTCACTACTGAACTTCACTGGCAATTGGCAAAAGAGTCCAAGACTCATGGTACGGCCGCAAGTTACTTGCTTATAATGCATGTTGTAGGTCCATCTACAATTGTAAACTACTGATCACTGTTAATTGGTGTTCTAGGTTAAGCTCACATTTAATCCTTAAATGGGACGTAAAGATGACAAGATTCTATTATTGTACTATTGAAACCTGCATACCCTTCATCTGAACCCAACCAAATTGAAGGTTGAAAGTTCATACTTCATTAACTCATTTCTTCAAAAACCAGACGTCCAAATTTAGGACGGAATCATGTTTTTTGCACATAAGCACCTCTGAGGACTCGGACAACAGCGACAACTCCAGCGAAGGACCGCCCATTTTCAACTTGGCGGCTATTGCTGTCCTGCTTGCAAAGTACAAAGCAGCAATGGCCAATGCAGCTCCAGTGGTGAACCTGGACCTCTCCTTCCAGAAGATGACCGGGCGACAGTGGATGGAAGTCAATCAGCGAAACGAACAAAAGTGCTCGGACAACTTGCATATGTCTCCTGATAACTTCCTGCATTTGCATGACATTTTACTTGGGTTTGGACTAAAGGGTACAAGACAGACAGGATCCCTTGAATGTTTATGTATATATGTGTGGACTTGTGCTCACAACCAGGCATTTAGAAGGAGCAAGGATAGATTCGAACGGTCTTTTGATACAGTTAGTAGGAAGGTGAGTCATGTCGCCGAGGTTATGTGTAGGTGGGCAGACTATATTCTTGTTCGAGTTAATAGCACTTATGCTGGAGTGAAATAGCAACTTGGAACATATGCACCATTCTTTGATGGATGCATCGAGGCTTTGGATGGCACTCACGTTAAAGTTAAGGTGAATAAGGAGGCCAAAATTGACCATATAAATAGAAAAGGAGATGTAAGTATTAATGTTTGTGTCATTATCGACATGGAAGGCCGCTTCACATATGTCAGTGTGGGGATGGCGGGTTCGATGCATGACATGTCGGTCCTGAAAGAATGTTGGGAGGAACCAAACTTCCCGCATCCACCACACGGTGAGTGACGATTGCCATGGTATTATTTGACCTACATTTTTTTACTTGCTTGGGCACAAAAGAAAAACTAATTGTGCAAATGGTTCATATGTTGCAGGCCTCTATTATCTGGTGGACGCTAGATACGCACTAAAGTCTGGATACATGGGTCCTTTCAAAAATACAAGGTACAATCTGGATGATTTTAGGGGTGTATCTGTTGAGAAATTCAACTTTGACTCATTCTAGGCTACGCAATGTCATCGAACGGACATTTAGGGTTCCAAAAGGTCGGTGGCACATTCTAGATGGGGTACCTTACTACCATAGGGCCAAGCAAAAGATGATTATTATGTCATGCTTTGCACTACATAATTATTTGCTCATTCGGGAGCATGGATTTGGATCGCCTACCTACCCACCGTCTGCCTGGGTGCAGCTCAATGCGAGTAATACTATGACAGCAATGAGGGAGTTCATATCTTTGGGGCTCTAGGGATAATGATTCTGCAGAGGTGATGTAACTTAGGATGAAAAGTAGGTAAATTCAAGATAGATGGGCTGTGATTTGAATTATATATGTATGATACTTGGTGGTGCATGCAGCCGCAGGACGAAGGCGAAGGTGTATGTGTAGCTGCGGGTTGCATGTGGACTTGTCGAGCCGAAGACTTGTCCACGCAGTTTGCTTTGAGGCTTCATGAAGGCTACAAGTTTTATAAATGTTACATGTATGCATAATTGTATAACCATGGACTGGTCGAATATGTAGGTACTGGTACGTTCTATGAAGTTGTTGCGTCGAATGTTGTAAAGGACTGTAATAACTTATTTGTGAACTGTTGGTTGGAAGTGGCAATGGCATGCCTATTGTACATGCGGTGCTGGGTCGGTTTGTGCATGAAGTTGTTACAAAATTTGTTAGTTAATTAAGTGTGCATGAACTGTGATGAATGTCTGTAAGACCTTGTGATAGTCTGAATATGTACAACTATTGTTGTGGCGTCAGTTTGCACTCCATTCATTGCATTTGGCACCATTTTTTAAATTTGAGTTTTTCAGCTGCTTGTCTGGTGGGCTGCTGTAGCAGCATCAGCCCAGCCGGCTGACAACTAGACCAGCCGAACAGAGCCTAAGGTGGGTGGCTAGGAGAGGAAGACACCGCAAGATGAGGGTTGAGAGGAAGAGGGAGACAAATGAGATGAGAAAGATAAGCCCATATGCACCCTACCAATCACAAGTTAAGCTTTCCTAGCAATACAGATTCTCGCCAAAAATATTGGCAGCCAATTGCTCACTGCACAATTGGCCAACACTAATCTCCGGCAAAGCCTTTACCAGACACTAGCGTGGCTTGGACTAGTCCAGCGGCGTGCAAAAGCGCTCAGCGAGCCTAACTCCTGGGAAACGTGAATAAAATCCATTACTCTAGATCATGGGATGCAGGGTATTAACAGCTCAGTGATGGTATTAGTAGATGATTAGCATATTTTAAGGCATAGTAAATTAAGCCTTAATATGGTAAAGATAAGAGTTATACAATCGATCCAAGCAAAATAAAAATCTTAGTACTCCCTGATCTTAGTACTTGTTTTTTATTTCAGTTTAATACAACATATCCTAGTGCAACCAATCAAACAAATGCTCTACTCAGCCTGATCTTTTGGATGCAATGAACCAAACAAGTTTTTGCATGTCATTGGCCTGTCCCTGCCAGCCTAGCTAGGCTCTCCTTGACAGCAAACTAAATAGGTTATAGTTTTCTTTGACTGCCAAACTTATGGAAATTAAACAATTATGACCTTAAATTAGTGTGGCATGCTTAACATGTGGTGTGGTAACCTGTGGTAGCCATCCAAACCAGCCCTTGCTACGGTTAAGTCGAATTTGAAAAAGAGACATCTTCACATGTACTGTTGTGAATAACTCTTAAGCGCAAGAGACAAAGAAGGATAAACATATTGGAAGAGGCTACAACTATCCACTTTGAGTACGCTCTCTGCTCAAGAATGGCTATAAAGCCTACAAAGAGGCAGTGCCATTGTTTCTTTGAATGTGGAGGTTGTTTGAACTCCATTGTATACGGAATGCTATAAAGGCACACTGGATAAAGGCTTATCAGTAATTATTCCAATGGTTACCAGCTCCACGGCTAAAATAGTTACTCAGCTGGTTTACTTGTTGCATGTTTGCAGGCTACTCCATGGCCCTGTTGCCTTGTCATCTCATTGCCAGCAACAAGGAAGTAAGCAGTGTGTCTAGAAAAAGAAAACAAATGAAAGTGTCAGCGAAATAGTTGGTTAATTATGATATAAAAACCAGGGAAACCTAAGTCATAATACAGACCTAAAAAAGTTCATCATTTTGGTTTTTGAGTCCACATCTATGCTTTCAGTTGTATCCAAAGCTTGTTGCATGTGGTGTAGCCACCGCTCTGCAGCTCGGTGGGTAACCAAAAATGGTCGATGTCGTCCTATAAGGGCAGGGTGTCCTGCAAGATAAACCAGACAGTGGGCTTACAAGTCCAAATTATCTTGAGAGTAATGGATAGAAAACACCAAGTAGAAAAGCATAGGCACTATCACTACATAATGTTAACCACAACAAAATGGACCAGAAACAATAGTGGCACTGAACATGAAGACACTCATTTCTTCATTCATTTTGGGCAGATCATCTAGCCAGAGATGCAAATGAACAACAGCAGAAAATGGCTAAATGAATCTTTTTCACTCTATTAGTGACTACAGAATACAAAATCAACCTTGATCGAGAATCACAACTTGTACTATTTACTGAATAAGGTGCTTCAGGTTAGGATAAAGCCAGTCCCCTGATCAAACCAAGCAATAATTTGTTCGTCACTGGGATCCCTGCACAGGTAAGCAACAAGCTTACCAGCACACTCACTCACTATGGCTAGAGGTAGAAGAATGGGATTGAGCTCAAGAACACACTCAGCACACGCACCAGCTCTGAACCAGAGCTCTGAAGACTGAATGTGGCAACTGAACTGCCCTTTTCCATTGCATAGAGGTAGTATATATACAAGCTGCTAGTACCTCCTAAGGTACACTAGTACACCTACTACAATGTCCTCTAGGACATGGCTGATATCAGCCCCAACAACTAAGATATGGCTGAGCTAAGCCACTACTAAGGTACAACCTGGTACAAGTGATGGCCTATTGCCATACTTGAACAGGGCCAAGGACAGCAATGAGTTGACCAAAATGTCAAAGTCTGCTGTAGGGAAAGAGAGAGAGAGATCAGCAGCAGATTATGTCTTACAATTATTCCCCTAATCCTGCTGCTAACCCGATGTCTTGACCTCATCCATGCCAATCATCTTCCTCGGCTCCATGAACCGCAGACGCCCGAGTGACTTGGTGAGAATGTCAGCGAGCTGTTTGCCGGTCTCGACAAACTCGATGACAATCTGCCCTCCATGGACGCAGTCCCGGAGGAAGTGGAACTTGATATCAATGTGTTTGCTCCGGTCGTGGAGGACAGGGTTCTTGGTGAGGGCGATGGCGGGCTGGTTGCCCACCATCAAAGCTGGCGGGTGAGCTTCCTCGCCGGTCAGCTCACCCAGTAGCCAGCGTAGCCAGACAGCCTGGCACGCCGCCGTGGCCGCTACGATGTACTCCGCCTCACACGTCGACAGCGCCACGATCTTCTACTTCAGCGACTGCCAAGCAATGGGGGCCGCTCCATGGAAGACGAGCACGCCGAAGGTGCTCCGTCGCCCATCAATGTCGCCCGCCATGTCCACGTCGCTGAAGACAGTGAGCTCCGGCTCACCTTCCTCTGTTTTGGGGGTTGCCTCACTGAGCTAGAGACCGTGAGGCGCAGCCCACCCTTGCCGCCGTGCTAGGGGAAGATGATTGCTTGATCGAGCATCCCCTTGACGTAGCGCATAGCCTCTTCACCGCCATCCAGTGATCCTTGCGCGGGTCCTCCATGAAATGGCTGACATACCCGACCGCGAACACGATGTCCGGTTGTGTGTGCGTGAGGTAGCGCAGCCCGCCGACGATGCTCCGGTAGCGCGTCGTGTCCACCTTCGCCGTCGTGCTGTGCTTGGACAGCTTCAGCCGCTCTACCATCGGAGTCGTGCACGGCATGCACTCCGCCATGCCGCCGCGATCCAGCAACTTCTCCGCGTAGGCGCGCTGACCCAGGGAGATGCTCTGCTTCCCCTGCCTCACCTCGATGCCGAGGTAGGAGAGCGCGCCGAGATCGCTCATCTTGAAACGAGCCGCCATCTCGCGCTTGAAACCGTCGATGTCCTCTGCTCGCGCTCCGGTGATGATTAAGTCATCCATATACACGCCGACGACGAGCTCCTCCTTCCCCATCACCGTGTGTAGAGCGCGTGCTCCGTGGCGTAGCGGGTGAACCCAAGTTCGCCCAAAGTGGTGTCAAGGTTGTCATTCCATGCCCGCGGGGCCTGCTGGAGCCCGTAGAGCACCTTGCGCAGCCTGAGCACCTTGTGCTCTGCTCCCTTGACGGCGAAGCCCAGAGCTTGCTTGACGAAGACTGTCTCCGCGAGCTCACCGTTGAGGAAGGCTGACTTGACGTCGAGGTGGTGAACGCGCTAGTCCTTTGCCGCTGTCATGGCCAGCAGCAGGCGGACCGACTCCATGCGCGCCACTGGAGCAAAGACCTCCTCGAAGTCGATGCCCTCGCGTTACATGAAGCCGCGGGCGACGAGCCGTGCCTTATACTTGATGATGGCGCCGCGCTCGTCCTGCTTCACCTTGTAGACCCATTTGAGCCCAATCGGCCGGCAACCAGCCGACGGATCAACCAGCTCCCATGTCCCATTATCCTCAATCGCCTTCATCTCCTCCAGCATCACACGCCGCCAATTGGCGTCGCGCTCGGCCAGCACGAATGTGGGCGGCTCCTCCGCGCTGACGAGAAGTAGCTTTGGATCGTCGAGGATGCAGGTGGCCAGCCCAGGAGCTCCTCCGTCGCCGACGATGTTGTTCACCCGGCGGAAGCGCACCTCCTCGCCATCGTGGAAGGCGTCCACGTACTCGTCGATGTCGGTGGGCGGAGATGTAAACTCGAGCAAAAGCGTCCCCTGTCCTGCCGAAGCAGGGGACTGAGGTGGAGGCGATTGCGCCGCTGCTGGTCGAGACTGCTCGACTGCGCCCGACATGGCCGGACTTGGCGGCTCCTCCTCGGCCGCCTCTGCTGCCAGACCTGACCCGTACGCAGCCTGCTCTCCAATGCCATCATCTCCTCCTCCTTGGATCACCAGGTGTTTGACAACAAACATGCCGCTGGCACCACCGGCTTCCCCCATGCCCGAATCTTCTCAATCCTAGGCCGTCGTCTCGTTGAACACCACATCCCTAGAGATCACCACCTTGCCTCCCTTGGGATCGTAGAGCCGATAGGCCTTGCTGCCTTCCTTGTAGCTTAGGAGCACCATGGTTCTGCTCCTATCCTCTAGCTTGCCGAGGTGAGGTTTTGTGTTCTTCACAAGGCTGACGCAGCCGAACGTTCTGAGGAACGACACGTTCGGCTTGCGCCCGTGCCAAGCCTCGAATGGCGTCTTGCCCTTCAGGGCCTTGGTGGGCGCGTGGTTGAGGATGAACACCGCCATAGTCACCGCCTCGCCCCAGAACTCCGTCGGCATCTTCTTGGCCTTCATCATCGACCCCACCATGCCGACCATCGTCTGGTTCCGCCGCTCCACCACACCATTCTGCTGCAGCGTGTACGGCGTGGTGTGGTGGCGCACCACCCCTTGATCCGCGCAGTACGCGGCGAACTCCACCGAGGTGAACTCGCCGCCGCGATCCATCCTCAGCATGCGCAGCTTCTTCCCACTCTCGGCCTCTACACGTGCCTTGAATCTCTTGATCGCCTCCGCCGCCTCACCCTTGCACGTCAGGAGGTGTAGCCACATGAAGCGGTTGCAATCATCCATGAGGAGGATGAAGTACTTGCGCCCGCCGTGCGTCGCCGGCGTGATTGGCCCGCAGAGGTCGCCATGGACCAGCTCGAGGGCCTCTGTCGCGTGGTACTTCACCGTCTTCGGGAACGACAACCTCCTCTGCTTCCCAGCCAGGAAGCTTTCACACAGCTCGCCTACGTGCTCGATGTGAGGTAGCCCCTGGACCATCTTCTCCAGCTTGCCAAGGGCGTCGAAGCTGAGATAGCCGAACCGGGCGTGCCACAGCCACGGCTCCTCCGTGCGCCACGCCGCCAGGCAGATGGGCTACTCCACCTTCAAGTCAAGCAGATACAAGCGATTCCGGGATCTCTTCACCTTGGTGAGTAGCCGCTGCTCCCAGTCCCTGATCTTGAGGACGTAGTCCTTGATTAGCACCTCGCTCCCGTGCTCATCCAGCTGCACAATGCTGATGATGCTTGAATGTAGCTACGGGATGTAATACACATCCGTCAGTGCACGGTGCTCGCCGTTCTGGCACCTGAAGATGATGGTACCGCGCCCTTGGATCGCCACCCTTGAGCCATCGCCGAACTTCACCGTGCCGATAACGTTCCCGTCGAGCTCGGAGAAAGCAGCCTTAGAGCCGGTCATGCGGTTGCTGGCGTCGGAGTCCAGGTACCACCTCTGCTCCTGCTCGCCGCCCACTCGTCCAAGGTGGACTTGGGCGCGCGGCTCGTCGAGGTCGACGGTCTTCGAAGCCTTCCCCCGCTCCACCATCGCCACCTCCTCTGCTTTCTTCTCTGCCTCGACGTCGTGAAGCGCACAGAACAACGGCATCAGGAGTGGCCTCATCCTCATCATCAGCCTGCGCCAGATGGGCTTCCACCTTCTTCTCCTACTTGCGGCTCGGGCACTCCTTCGCCCAGTGGCCTGTCTTCCCACAGCGCCGGTAGACGTTGGGGTCGACCTTCTTCTTCTCCTCCGAAGAAGGCTTGCTGTCGCCGCTGCCCTTGGAGGAGCCTTCCCCGGACTTCTCCTTCATCCAGGCCGCCCACTCCTCCGTCAGCAATAGCTTGCCGCTGTCCGCCTTCGCCTGGGCCTGCTCCATGTGCTCGTCCACCGCTCCTAGGCGGCCAGTCACATCCTCAATGGTGAGGGTGGACAAGTCCAACATCGTCTCTATGAAGAGAGCGATCTGGAAGTACTTCACCGGCACGAAGTGTAGGTACTTGGAGACCGCTTCCTCTTTGTTGATGGTGACGCCGTGGCTCCCCAGCTTGCTGATGAGTGACTACAAGCGAAGAGAGAAGTCCTCCACCGATTCTCCATCGCAGAACTTGAGGTTGGTGTATTCCCGCTTCAGCAGCTAGGCCGTCGCCTTCTTTGCGCGGTCGGAACCGACGCGCATCGCCGCAATGGCCTCCCACGCCTCCTTAGTAGTCTTCTTCGCCCCCAACGGCTCTATGTACTTCGTCGGCACGACAGCGAGGATAGCCTCCATCGCTGACATGTCGTCTTCTTCGTTGTCGGTGCCCTTGTCAATGGCATTCCAGAGCCGTCGGGCTCTGAGCTTGACATTCATGGTCATCGCCCACTCACCATAGTTGGTGCGAGTCAACGTCGGCCAAATGGTGCCACTGACCTCCCGCACCGCGCGCACAACGACCTCCTATCGTGGCTGGGTAGCCCCAGCAGCGGCGCTGCTGTCGCCCGTCTCCGAGCCAGGTGCCATCTCCGACGGTTAGTCCGGCGACGCAGGCGAACCTGTATGGCTCCGATACCACTTGTTGGTCCCTGGGATCCCTACACACAAGCTTACCTGTACACTCACTCACTATGGCTAGAGGTAGAAGAAGGGGTTGAGCTCAAGAACACACACAACACACGCACCAGCTCTGAACCAGAGCTCTGAAGACTGAATGTGGCAACTGAACTGCCATTTTCCATTACATAGAGGTAGTATATATACAAGCTGCTAGTACCTCCTAAGGTACACTAGTACACCTACTACAATGTCCTCTAGGACATGGCTGATATCAGCCCCAACAACTAAGATATGGCTGAGCTAAGCCACTACTACCTAAGGTACAATCCGGTACAAGTGATGGCCTATTGCCATACTTGAACAGGGCCAAGGACAGCAATGAGCTGACCAAAATGTCAAACTCTGCTGCAGGGAAAGAGAGAGGGATCAACAGCAGATTATGTCTTACATAATTGAAATGAAAAATATTCACTCCCCTTGGACCAATTGATGAACAAACAGATCGACAAAAGAGAAGAACAATATGTCATTCTTTGATACTCTCAGGTCAGGCATGAAGCACTCAAACAAATATTGTTGATAGTGATAACTTTATGTTTAAAGAACTGAATCAACAGAATAAATACAAGTGCCACGGAGGTATGCTGCTGGCTAACATGAAAGAACCAACAAGGCTGCAGACAGTAACAAGAAAAAAACTTAACGAGAACAGGGGCTGAATCACCACACACTCATTTCTCCCCTAGAAGTTTAGGCTTAACTAGGATGAGCTATTCTCAACATGAGCCTTTCATATGGTAATCAGTTTCATGATTTTTTTTATTGAACAAACCGGCATGAGAGTGTACCAATTTCATTAATAGAGAAGAGTTACAGGCCCCTAGAGGCAGAAAACAAAACGCTCTCATTCTAGACCTGCAAGCTGTTGTAGCGTCATGAAACACAGGAACAGTAGCCATTCCACTAACTAATGCATTAGCAGGGAATATGCCTGGTAAACATGTGCAAGTGCAGAATGTGTAAAAGAATATCATGGATCGTTACCCCTATCGGTAAATCATCTAAATTTGTACATTTCAGGTTTCAGAAACATGACTGGCAGCGCACAAGGACAACAAAGCAGATTTTAGAGTTCCACGCTTCCACGCTACGCGGCTAAGACCAAACTAAATAACTTTTCCACAAAATTATCCAAAATCATATAACAACACTCATCCCTCATTTCTTCCACCCAATTTAAGTAAATCACACGGAGTCCCACATGTCAAAGACGAAGAGACACGAGCTACTTTACCTCTCCTCTGGGAGAAGACAGGCGGGCCGCCCATGCGCTGGATCAGGAACTCATACTGGTTCTGGATGGCATCTTCCTTCTTCGACCCCGCGAATATCTCCCGAAACCACTCCTCCTCGTCCTCATAAACCCTATAAAATCCAGAAATTCAGCAGGTCACGAGCGAAAACATTCTAGATCGGATTGGTTCAAAGCAGAGGAGAACAAGGGAGGGACAGAGTTGCCGACCGACGGACGGACCTGGTGTAGAAATTGGTGGAGAGGTCGACGAAGGGCTGCGGGGTGCCGCCGAAGGACTCGAATATGTTGACGTCGTCGATGGCGAAGGCATCGGTGGCTGCCACGCCGCTCCACTCCGACGCCTTGTCCTGCAGCGACTGCATCCCGCCCCCGAAACCACCCGTGTGAGACCGCACACCGCAGCGGACAGCGGGCAGTTGGGAAGGGATATGTGTGCGCCGTGCGCGTGTGACTCACGCGACGCGCTCTCGGCTTTATACCACGCTCCACCGGCCAATCGGGTGGCGAGCACGCGCGGCCGGGGTTCCACGGGCCCAGGTGGTGGTGGGCGAGGTGAGCCTGCGTGGTCGACGGTGATGTCGACATGCTATGTCACGACACGAATGATGACATTTGCTACCCACGGATTACAAAAGACGCCCGCGGTTTTGCTTAGGGTAACTTTTTTTTAGGTGTGGTTTAAGAGCAACTTGTTTTTTTACTACCTATTTGTATCTTAAAACAGTTAATTGTTAAAAAATAGTTGAGTGATTCAAACATACGCAGCGGGGAGTCTTAGGTCCGAACGACCGGACCGTATCCCACGCCGCTGATTTCCCACCCGCGCTGATTTCCCACCCGCGCTCGAAGATCCTGCCAGCGCTCGAAGCTGAAGTAAAATGCCGCCAATTTTTTTTCCCACCCGCTTGATTTGCAACCCAGAACATGCATGCAGTGACGTCATCATTTTCCATAAACTAAAAAAAAGTCATAACTCCTAAATCAAACATCCAAATTAATTTTCAATTACACCATCAGGTTTCTTGCAACAAATCCTTCAAAACAACATCCAACGTGAACCTATTTAGATAATTTTTTATTAACGAACATTTATCTTATAAGGAGAGAATATTTTCTTTTATTGTGCAGAGACAATGTTCTAAGTTAAGAGAACAATGTTCCGCCTTCGTAAGAAAAATGTTCTGGTTTAGAAGAACAATATTCTAGTTTTATATTGGTATTATAATATACATAAAAATAAATAAATAAATAAATAAATAAATAACATAAATAAAATAATAGAATCTAAAGCAAAGTATAAGAAAAAAAATAAAAACACGTAATAGAGAAAAAAATAAAAGAACGTCACATGGATACTTTTCAAATATCCTAAAATATACTATAGAACATCATATGTGTACTAAGTGAACATCACTAAATATACCAACATCGCATATATATTAAGTAAACATCACTAAATACATCATAGAACACTATATGTGTACTAAGTGAACATCACTAAATACATCATAGAACGTCACATGTGTACTAAGTGAACATCACTAGATACATCATCGAACATCACTAAATACATTATAGAACATCGCATATATATTACGTGAACATCACTAAATACATCATTGAACATCACTAAATACATTATAAAACATCGCATATATATTACGTAAACATCACTAAATACATCATAGAACATCACATATATACTAAGTGAACACCACTAAATACACCATAGGATATCACTAAATACATTATAGAACATCGCATATATATTACATGAACATCACTAAATACATCATAGAACATCACATGTATACTGTGCAAGCATAAAAAAAACACCACAGAGCATCACATGTATACTACGAGAACATCACAAAATACATCATAGAACATTACATGTATATTATGTGAACATAAAAAAACATCAGATATATAATACGTGAACATAAAAAACATAGAACATCACTGCATAAACATCACAAAAAATAACATAGAACATCATAAAAAATAATATGTAAAGAAAAAAATAAAAATAATAAAGGTTAAAAATCTAAAAATATATAAAAATGAAAATAATAATAAAGACATAAAAAAGAAACAAAAATGAATGATGCACGAAAAGAAAAAGAAAAATAAAAGAAAAGGTAAAAGGAAAAAATAAATAAAGATTAAGAAATAAAAAACACGAATCAAAGAAAAATATAATTAGAAAAGAACAAAATAAAATAAATAAAAAAATAAAAGAAACATAAAATATAAAAAATTAAAAACAATAATTAGAAAATACATAAAACATAAAAAATAAAATAAAAAATGAAGCACAAAAAGAGAAAAGAAAAGAAAAGGAAAAAGAAAAAAAGAAAAAGAAAAAGAAAAAGAAATGAAGAGATACTAACGTACTTGCTTCTAGACTAACGTACCTGCTTCGGTACGCTGGGGCTTCCCGTGCAGGCACGCGCTAGGTTTCCCGCGTGCTGTTCGGCGGACGGCTCCGGTCCGCCTATTTGGACCGAAAGATTTTCGACTAAGGCCGCGTTTAGTTCGGTCCCAGATTTGGCACCGCCCAAATTCGCGGCAATGTTGCGGCACTGTTGCGTACTGTAGCGTTTTGTTTTTATTTGGTAATAATTGTCCAATCGTTGACTAATTAGGCTCAAAACGTTCGTCTCGCAAAGTACAACTAAACTGTGCAATTAGTTTTTGATTTCGTCAACATTTAGTACTCCATACATGTACCGCAAGTTTAATGTGACGGGGAATCTTCTTTTTGCATAGTGCCAAATTCTGGAATTTGGATGAACTAAATGTGGCCTAATTGGCTAACCAACTGAGCATCTCCAATAGTACTAAAAATTAATTCTATAAATTGGTTTTTTTTTTACTTTTCCAATGAATATTGAAGGGGGAAAAAGCCATTACCAATATTTTTCAAGAATTTATTCGAGACAATCAAAAAGCAGGTCCACTTGAAAATTTTTGGTCCCCACCTATTCCACATCAACAACGCTCTCATCATTGCCGCTACAAGCCAACCATCTCCTACGCATAACTCACACCTATAACCTGCAAAAGAAATCTCCACTGTGCACACCTATGCTCTCCGGTGTGGTCACCAAAGTGTGACTCTAGAGACAATGTTTTCAGCGCACTTGAGGTGTTGTGCTGACCGGAACTTTCCAGTAATTTCCCTGGACATGCACTGGCGTGTTGGAATCGTCCTACGGCTAGTTTCGTAGCCGTTGGAGATCTCCACTGTGAGCACTCGCTCACCGGAGCTCTCTGTTGCCAACGATTTCTACACTGTAAGCTTGCAACTGCTAGTTTTTCATGTGAGTCTATAAATAGAGCTGGTGGTCGGACATGGCTGCCCTCTTGAACCCCTTTGGTTGATACAATTGGATGTTAACTCCCTAACGGAAAAAGTGGCATCAAGGGGAAGAAAATTTTAAAAACTTGTATAGAAGTCGCAGTGAACTTTTCAATGATACATACAGATTGGTCATCTTTTCCTGTGACACACGGATTGTGTGTGTGGCAATCATATAAATATTTTAGAAAAAATCCTAAATTACTCCCTCCATAAAAAAGTTGTCTGGATAACCCATAAAGCAATTTGTGTTCAATACTTGAATTTACCCCTCTTAATCTTTTGGTTGGTCCATTCTACCCCTTCATATGATTTGTCTTTTTACTTGTTCTTGTACAAGTTGAGTTCTTAGTTTAAATTTTGTAATTAAAATTATAGGAAATATCAGAAATTATATTAGAAAAGACATTATGAATTTAATGATTATAATTTTTTGTATAATTTTGTCAATTTTGTATGAGGAGCTAATACCTGAATTTAGTGAACAAATAAAACAAATACAAGCAAATAAAGCGGAAAAAGGAAAATGTTTTGTGGTTTCTTTAACAAAACAAATTCAGAAATCAAATGTAACAGAATGTCAATTTTTTCTATATTAGACAAATGCAGATGTTATTCAAGTGAGTTTAACAAAGTAAAATCAAATAGCATATGAAACAGATGTGCAATTTTTTTCTTCTAAAGTTAGACAAAGGCTAAGATTACTCAGGTGTGTTGCAAAGAAAATTCAGATAGGATGAGACTGATGTGAAAAGTTCTTTGTCAAATTACATATATAATTACATAGCAAAATCAAATAACATATGTACAAAAAGAATTATACATATATAAATAGAAACAGGTACACCTACTTTTCTAAAGAATTACATATACTTTTCTAAAGAATTACATATAGTAAACAATGTAATAATAGAGTTGACAAACTAGAACTTTAAATTACGTATGAGTGACTGCCGAGAGAACAGGGGAAGAAATGCGCTGCAGCCTTTGTGATCCAAAATATTGGACGCGCTTCCCAAAATTGAATAGTATATACTGTATTACATGTCGGTCCCACAACTTAGATAGAAAATAAAAAAAACAACGAGCACAGATCAAACGGCCAGCCTAGAGTCAGATGAAGAGACGAACGGCGCAAAATTCAGGTAGCGAAGGCAATAGGAATGCCCAGGTATCCTACAGCTTTCAAAAAAAAAAAAAGAACAAAACTAATCTCTTGTCGGTGTTTTGTAAACCAGACTAGTAAATTTATACGATTGCCACGGTACTTCAGGAAGATGATGGTAGCATCCAAAAATGCACGAGGATTTATATTGGTTTAGGCTGGAGCTCTACGTCCAGTCTCAGAGATGATCAAGTGCGTGTTCATCGCTTAATGCTCTAAAGTTCTTATAATAGGGAGTGCAAGAATGGTGAAAGAGGAAGAAGAGTTAAAGCTAGAAGACGGGCAGCCCGAAGGGAAGCTTCAGGGGCCTGCTACGATGGAGAGTGGGTGAATGAGTAGGGGACTCAGAATCTCTAGAAAGGGTACCCTGGCCGCCCTTATATAGAGTGCGGGGCCAGGGCGCATATAATGGAGTAGGTTCTCCCGACTGAAGGGTCGTGAGCCTGAGGGAGATCCTAGCTAACTTAGCTTGCAAGCTATGTCGTCTTGAGGTGCATGTCCGGACATGGTTGTTGTCATGGTCCTGTGGCTACGTCGCGGTGTGGTGCAGTGTAGTGCTTACTGTGCTAGCCGTGGCAGCACTGTAGGCAAGGTGGTGGTTCACCAGCCATCCATACGATGTGGTCTCCGTCATGGTCTTCGTCATCATCTCCTAGTTTTCTAGGGCGTCGTACGGGAGTTGGTAGCCGCCCCAGGTCGTCGATCGCCCGGTTGTCTTGAGGAGCCGAGGGCCACTATCCTGATCGCTGGGGTTGTGGTTCCCCGCCGGTCTTCAAGTCAATGCCTTCGTCGTGGATCCCATCCCATAGTTGGTGGGGTCGTACATGCGTCTTATCAGGCCGTATCTGGCCGGTGGTCATCGTGCCCGTCGTCACTGTCCTAGGCGGTATTGTCTTGTCCGAGCTGCGTGGTGCAGGGTTAGTGTCTGACTGGACCGAGGTGACTGTTGTCCCCTCGGCCCTTGTAAGGTTAGAGCGGCATACCTGTCCTTGTCAGAACAGGCATACTTGGCGGGGCTTGACCTCTCCCCGCCCCTTCCAGGGGTCGTGATGGGGGTGAGGTCGTGCGCCTCTCGAGCGCACTACAAAAATTTGGGCTTTGTATGACAAAGGCAAATTGTCACGGTAAGTACATAATTTGTCATAAAAAGCATCTTATGACGAAAAGGCAGCGTCACGCCGATCGTCATATAATGATCGTCACATAATGTACCTCGTGACGATACCATGGAGAACCGTCACAAAATGTGGTTACCTTTTATGACGGTGTGTTTCCAGCGTCACATATTAGTTATCTTTTATGATGGCTGTGCTCGTCACATATTGGATAGTCAACGCGTCACTTTATGTACGCGCCGTCACAAATGATTCGGTGGAAGACATGTTTGGATGGGTTTTTGTGACGCCACAATAACGTCATATCTACAATTTTATATTTTGTGACAACTATATTTCGTCTTGTTTTGGATGGTAGTTTGATGCATTTTGAGACGACTGTATGGTGTCACAAGTTGTCTTCATTCATGACGAGCGTGGCATGCATATTCAGTGACGACACAGATCTTTCATCACATCTCACAAAAGCATAATACACATATATCATCCAATCCATCATCCACAGAATGCACTGAAGCCATCATCCACATGATTGACATCACAGGTCATAAATCATACACACTTGTTCCAGCCACACATTGTTATCATCCACAAACATGCATACATATAAGTTTCTGGTTGTAGGTTACCACACATTGTTCCAGCACACTTGTTCCACCACATAGTTTTAGGTCACCAACATAACAGATAAATAGATAGCACATTGGACTGACAAAGTTCCAACCACACAGAGTAAGTTCTAGCTAGGTAGCAATAACATAGGCAAAAGCCTCATCCTGCGAAACTGTATTCATACATACCTCAATCTTTCTGAAGTTTGAGGACAGCTCATGAGCAGTGCATTAGTCTCTTCAAACTTGGTATTCATCCCTTCACTTCCTCTTGAGTCCGGGCGCAGCAAACTTTGGTTTTCTTGGAGTGCGGCTCTGCTGAGCTTGAAGCTGTGCTTGCAATTCTTCCCGCTTCTCGGCAGCTTCATCTCTTTCAGCTTGAAGTCTTGCCTCAAACTCAGCTTGAAGGCGTGCTTGTCTGTCATTGTCGATGAGGCTTGGCCGATCTTGACAGTCTAGGGACACCAATGTTCGGAAGAAAGGTGGATGAATGGCTGATGTATTTGAGACTTTCAAGCAACAATAGTGGAGGGAGACTTTTGTGCTTCTCCTTCTTCCGCTCTCTTTCCTTCTCTCGCCACCATTTGTTCCTACATAAAATGAATGCGATTAATAACAAGGCCATAGAACAAGATGTAAGAGGCATTTACTTGAGTACGTGAGATGTATCCAATCATTTAGGAACTTACATATATTTCATCTGCAAGAGGAGTACGACCACTTTGGCGACTAGTCATGCACTCCCCAAAGAAATCAACAAAGATCTGGTTCCATGTTGTTGTACTTAGGCCTCTACAAAGACATGTTAAAAGAGAAGATATAAGAGTAGCCATGAATTATATGTACATGCCAAACACCAAGATGCCAAAATATGTATGCACTAGACATCATACTAGTTTTTGCCTAAGTATTTGCCTCTAGATTTTTATGCCAACAACAAATACAATCACTAACAGTCAACTAATTTTCGACAGTTGGAGAAAAACAACTCAGATTATGCATCAATCCAACCTGGACAGATCAAGAAGAATAACTTGACCTAATCAACACCTACTACTACTGTTGATGAGCATCTCTGATGACATAACAATTTGTATTGTAGATTTCAGTTTGAAATGGTCAACTTAAGAGATTAGGAGCATAAACACCTACTGATTATAGCTCACTCAAAGACAAAGCGCAAATATTATGAACATGGGAGCTCATCTCAGAAATCATAGGGCCAAAGCCACAATCAACTACAAAATCAGAGCTCATCTCAGAAATCAAAGGGCCAAAGCCACAATCAAATACAAAATTAGAGCTCATCTCAGAAATAAGTGGAGCAAGTGCTAACTTGATAGTCCACAAGCACATGGTAATTACTAAGCTACAAATGTCCCATCTTTCAAGCTAATTATACAAAAGACATAGTATCTGTACCAGGTTGTATCGATGGGCAATATATGACCTAACTCCAGTCTTTTTGGTGCATTTGCACTTGGCCTCAGTTAACTTTATTCTTAGCAGATTTTTCCTGCACCACAAATGCAATAAAGAGTTGTCATTCACATGCACAAAGTTGCATTGCATAATAACAAAAGGAGATAATTTAGGCATGGACCTTATTCTTTGGGTCACACTAGTACTCTACCAGCTTTACCCCTCCTCTTCTTCATCTTTGGTGGAGGTTGTTTGGCCAAGAGCTGTTCCATTGTGAGTGTAGTGTCAAGTACTTCGTTTTTTGGTGATACCTCTGCCGCCTTACTCCCTTCTTGATGATATCGGTGCATGCGACTTTGCTTGGTCCCTCGTTCTTAATATCCACATCCAACCTTGACTGCAGATCCACACATATGAGATATTAGACACAATTTTTGACATGGTAGTGGAGTAATGAAAGGAAGTATTTGGAGTGAAATAGCTATCTTACCGCCACTTTCTCAAGCACTTTTGTTATTTGTGCCGGTCCCGCATCTTTTGATATAGCTTCCAAGATGTTAAGATAGGCGGAGTTGTCTCTCGTGGCAACACCAGTTTTCGATGCCGACTTCATTTGCTGAAGTGGTACATCAGGTCTTTTCTTTCCTTGACCACCTAGATAGCCAACTTCTTTCCTCTATTTATCATCTTCTCTAAGCCATGACCCATGGTTTTCTTACGGACATTCTTTTGGCTATTTGCATTAGCAAATATTGATCAAAATGTGTTATTAAAGCAAAGTAACAATTGTAGATAATGATTGTAGAAACAAATGCTTGGCAAAGTATGTATTGTTTACCCGGAACTAAGTCATCACTTGGTTCTCCTTCACATGTATTACCCTCTGAATTAGCAAACATCAAATTGCTCTCGGTGACTCATTGATGTCATTGCTTTGCCTAGAGCTCGCAGCACCTGGCGAGGTGTCGTGAGGGATTGGTGGTTAATACTAGTTATGGGAGTCATTTGCCTCGACCGAGACATGGTAATAGTGGGTCTAGGAGTATGCTTAGGGTTAGCACCAAAGCGAAGACATGGCTGCACTTTGCCTCGGTGAATCTAGGAGGACTAGGCATTGGCTTTTGCAGTGAGCATAGACATGGTTGGACTGGTCCTAGTATGCTCGAGGTTAGCACCAAAGCGAAGACATGGCTAGACCTGGTGAATCTAAGAGGACTAAACCTTTATTTTTTGAAGTGGCGAGACATGGCTGGACTGTTTGTGGTCTTAGTTGGATTACTAGGCCTTTGTGCTAGTAGTCTCTGTGGTGTTCTTTGGTGTTTGGTGTGAGGTGGCCTTGCGGTTATCTGGCACTAGAGATGGCAATAGGTTTAGGGTTGGCTTTGGAAGTGTTCTTAGGAGGCAAGGGATTTCTTATCCTAGGTGGTGGACGGCCTCCCAGCGAAGGCATGGCTGCACTTTGCCTAGTGAGTTTTATTGGCGTCCATGATTTTTCTTTGGTTGGCGTACCGCCATTGTTGTTGCCTTTTGCTTCTTCCGAGGGCGAGTTCCTGGAACTATCGCTCCTACCTGCCAAGAGAAACATGCATCTTAGTAATGAACAAAGAAGTGTCAAGTAGCATAATTAAGTACAATGAACTATATGTTTGAAATAGATATACCATAAACTTGTTAGTTGGCCTAGTAATGCATCTCACCTCGGTATTGATGTCAGCGGGTAGCCGGCGAGGCAGACGACGTGGCGCGGAGCCGCAGCGGTAAGCACACGCCCTGTGGTGGACGGGTGCCCTATGAGTCGTGGATGTCGTCGGGGCAGCGTGAGCTACGGATCTGGCCTCCGACGTCGGGGTGGTTCCGGCCTCTGGCGTCGGCGCTGACGGAGTCCGGGAATGGATCCAGCGTCGACGCTGACGGCGTCGGGGTGGCGTCGGGGTGCCGTTAGGTTTCGAGGAGGGAGGAGGAGGCCATGGTATGCGCGAGGAGGAGTAGATCCTGGCCGGGGATGGAGGGGATGGGCGGCGGTGCGGTGGCTTGGTAGGCGGCGGTGCGGCGGTGTGGCGGTGCGGGGATGGAGGGGAGTGGACTGTGGTGCCCAAGAGGATAAGGCAGGAGGGGAAATTTTGGTCTGACGCAGGAGTGGACTGTGGTCACAGCCAACGCGCAGGAGAGCGGGCGGTGGAGGTAGCCAATTTTGGTCTGACGCGGTGGGTCTGCTGTGTCGGTGGCAGAATGCAGAACTTGTATTGTTCTGTCCTGGCGCGGTGGGGCCCCTATGTCAGTCATAGAAACAGTATTATTACGAAATCAAATACATTTTTGGGGTACTAAATGATTCGAACTGGAAAAATGGTAAGAAACAAAGTTGTTCAGCGCATCGAGATCTACCATTTGTATTTCTGACATTTTTTCAGTTGACTTTGTTTAGAGAGTTCAAACTTTGAATTTGGAAAATTTTAAACTTGAAACTCAAATTTGAGGTACTAAGTAATTCCAAATGACAAAGTCATGAATACAAAAGTTGAAGAGATAAGTAGAATTTGAGAACAAAATTTTAATCACTTTGTCATATGAAAAAATGGTCTATACAAAAGTTTTAGATGTTGATGAGTTGTTCAATTTTTGTATTCATGACTTTTTCATTTGAAATATTTTTTAGTGTCTAAATGTGGTTTGTTTTTGTCACTTTTTGGAAATTCAAAGTTGTTAGTGTTCAATTTTTGTTACATTCAAATATGACCAAACTCAATGCAACTAATGGATACATCATGATTTTAGAAAATTTTAGAAAAAAAAAATTGGAGCATGTATGTGGGAGTAATACTAGTTACAATTTTTTGCCAAAGATCAAAAAAAGAAATGATCTTTGCACAATGAAGGCCTAAATACCATGAAGGCCCCACCTATCATAGAAAGTTTGCTCCACTAAGACACAAATGTGTTGAGGCCGGCCACATCTGCCCACCTGCTCCTCGCCGACCACCCCCACCTGCTCCATAGCCGGCGACCCCTATCCCACGTGCTCCTCGCCGGCGACACCGTACCCCACGTGCTCCTCGCTGGGGCTCGATGAGCGCGCGCTAGGGGGCGACCGCGTGAAGCTACTCCTCCTCTCAGGTCCCAATGCGCTGACCTCGACTGCTCCCTCGCCTAGATGCCTGCTCCTCCTCTCAGGTCCCATCGTGTCGCCGGTCGGCTGCTCCTCGACCGTGTGCTTGCTGTAGCCAAGCCGACCAGAGCAGCTGCTGAAGCCTCGCCGGCCACCACAGCTGGTGCATCTCCGGCCGGCCAGAGGAGCTGCTGCCCAGCCCATCTGCTTGCCACTGGCTCGGCAGCCATTGTTCAAGGTTGATTTTTCAACATATATGAAGCATAAACATAATTTGTCCACATCATGATTTTTAAATTCTTGGCACTTACATTGTCCAGATGGATAGGAGCTGGGTTTATAACAGTGTGCCATTTACTCCCGCCTATATGGATGGTGTTGAACAGTTCATGGCACATGTCAGAGCTAGATATAGGCCTCATGAGGAAATCAAGTGCCCATGCCGCAAATGCCTGAACCAAAGAGATAAAAGTCAAGCTGAGGTACAAGAGCATATAGAAATCAATGGTATTTCTAAAATGTACACAAGTTGGATTCACCATGGAGAGGGAGGTAATGATGTTGTACAAGATGGAGAACTCCCTGTTGTACCTAAAGATATGTCATGGGATGGAAATGACCAGGCTCCACTTGATGATGAAGGACAAGCTGAAGATGTCATATTAGATGATAGTGAACGGGGAGTTCAGGGTTTGATTCAAGATCTGTACACCGCAGCAAGCCATGGCGTCGGTGCCAACTTATATAAGCAAATCATGGAAGAGGCAAAGCGTGAACTTTATCCAGGTTGCACCGAGGAGTCTAGGCTAAGTTTCATTATTAAAATGCTGCATATAAAAGTGTACAATCGGATAACAAATTCTCGGTTTGATGCAATGCTTGAGTTGCTTTCAACATCATTAAAAAATGTGATCGGCCTCCCTAAGTCCTATAATGAAATGAAAGCTCTACTTCGAAAGCTTGGTTTTGGTTATGTTTCTATTCATGTGTGCAAGTATGGCTGTGCCTTATTTTGGAAAGACCATGAAGAGGATGATCATTGCCCAGTTTGTGGCTTCACAAGATGGAAAGTGAACAAGGAGGGCAAAAAGAAAGTTCCTCACAAGGTCCTCCGTTACTTTCCAATAATTCCACGCCTCCAAAGGCTTTTTATCTCAAAGCAGCGGGCATAATATGCAAGATGGCACAAGGAAAAGAGGGTAGCAGTTGAGAATGAAATGAGACATCCTGCTGATGGAGAAGCTTGGAAAGAATTTGATGATACTTTCAAGTCTTTTGCAGATGATCCTCGCAGTTTGAGGCTTGCCATTGCTACTGATGGATTTAACCCATTTGGTCGATGACCAATTCATATAGCATCGGCCGATGATAGTGGTTCCATACAATTTTCCACCATGGATGTGTATGGACCAATCCAATTACATGCTTGCTTTACTAATTCCTGGCAAAAAATCACCGGGCAAAGATTTCCATGTGTTCATGCAGCCTTTGATAGCAGACATGCTAACTCTTTGGAATGGTGTCCCTACTTATGATGCATATGAAGGCAAAGACTTGATCTGCGGCTGACGACATTCTGTGGGGAATCCATGACTACCCCGCATTAGGTACCATGTCGTGCGCGAGAAGCACTAAGGGTTACTTCGCATGTGTGCATTGTGATGAGAATCCATGTCTCGAATGTCTGACCAACAAAATTGGATTCATAGGCCATAGACGTTTCCTCCCAAACAACCATCCGTGGAGGAAAAATAGATCTTTCAATGGCCACCATGAAAATAGGGAGCAGCCAAGGAAATTTAGTGCAAATGAGGTTATGGCAAGGTTGGATGAAGTTTGCTATGTTCCTGGCAAGAATCTAGATAAGCGAAATCAAGAAAAACGACGCCGTGGTGGAGAACCAAGATGGCATCGAAGGTTAGCTTGCATGATTTGCCATCATTTGGTCAAAATTGAAGCTCTGAAGACAACCTTGATGTTATGCACATAGAGAAAAACATATGTGAAAACATTTTGTCAACTCTACTTAATATTCCGAACAAGACAAAGGACACAATTGCTGCTAGAGTAGATTTGGAAGAAAGAGGTATAAGAAAAGAGCTTCATTTGTTAGATGACACTGGTGCTACATTCTCAAAGCCAAGAGCTTGTTACGTTCTAACACCAGAAGCAAAGAAGAAGTTCTTGCAATTTGTGAGCAATGTTAAGTTTCCAGATGGCTATGCCTCCAATATATCAAGATGTGTCAATATGGAGGGAGGAGGATCAATGCATGGGCTGAAAACACATGATCATCATATATATACTCTGCAGCGTATTTTACCGGTGGCCTTCGTGGTTTGGTGCGAAAAGACGTATATGAAGTAATTCTTTGAGTTGGGTAGATTTTTTAGACAACTTTGCTCAAAAACTCTAAAGGTTGATGCACTAAAACAAATGAAGGAAGATATTGTGCTTATCCTTTGCAAGCTAGAGAAAATTTATCCTCCTGCATTCTTCGATGTTATGGTTCACCTAGCAGTTCACTTACCTGATGAGGCACTCCTTAGGGGACCGGTGCAGTATGGATGGATGTACCCCATTGAGAGAAGATTGGGCACCTTTAAGCGTTTCGTCCGCAATAAAGCAAGACCTGAAGGTTCTATTGCAGAGGCATACACTGCCTATGAGTGTATGACCCAGTGCTCAACATATTTCAGTGACATTATTAATAGGTTCACTAGGCCTGAAAGATACTTGGATGGAGAAAAGAACATCTCACCCAATGGTTACTCTATTTTTGGTCATGGTGTTAACCTGTTGGGTGCTTCAAAACTTCATTATGAAGACAAAGACTATGACTCCATGGTTTGGTTTGTTCTAAATAACTGCGAAGAGGTTGATGAATACAAAGAGTGAGTAATTGCTGTAATTTCATTTGAGCCATCTTTATTCAAAACAAGTGTCACAAAAAGACTAACTATCTTCTTCCTTTGCAGCATGTATAGGGCAGAATTAGAACAACAAGAGGTCAACGATGTTGAAAAAATGATGTCAACACAATTCGCTGCATGGTTTGAGAATCATGTGTGTGCAACTTCTACAACATGACTTAATAATTTATGATACAATACACTCTGAAACTCAATAATTTTGTATGTTTACAACCTGCAGATTACGAAATTGAAAAATGAAAGCACAACACATGTTGATGAAGACACATGACTCACTAGCATGTCTGCCGGATCCATGAAAAGTGCGTTCATACATAGCCTGCATAATCAATGGGGTACGGTACCACACTATGGCTCGTGATTTAACACAAGAAGACACAGAACTCCACCATCAAAACTCAGAGGTACTCACGGTGGTGACACAATTGACTTCTATGGTACAATCACGGACATTATTGAGTTGAGTTACAGAAGAACAAGCAAAGGGCATAGAACTGTTATCTTATTACGGTGTGAATGGTACAATCTAGAGGGAAAGACATATCAGCTGAAAGATGATGGTTACTTCAAGAGCATAAATAGCCAAGGCCGATGGTATAAGAATGATCCTTTCATTATAGCCACTGATGCTTCACAAGTATTTTTCTTGGAAGATACAAAGTTAGGTCCATGTTGGCGAGTGGTACAAGAATTTGGCCACCGATATATATTTGATGTTGAAGAGACCGACACAAACCAACCAATCCATGAACAAGTACAGATGAGATGTCAGGAGACATACCAAGAGGAGCATACTTCATCAAGAGATGGTGCAGTGGGAGACATTCATCCTGATATGGATTTGTTGCGCATGGATAATGAACCAGGTAGCCCTGTTAGTAGAGACCTCATCGAGAGCATCCGTCGACAAAAACATACAACTCAAGGTGATGAAACATACGGCGATGATGAAGATGAAGATGAAACCTACCTTGAGTACCATAGTCCTGAAGAAGGCAATACTTCCGGAGAAGACAGTGATGATGACTGACCTTTGCATTTCTGGAGATTTGTGAACCATGAACTTTTCTATTATTGATATTGTTGTATTTGAATTATGCTACTACATTTATATCTGAATTATGAAATTGTAAGACCTTATATGCAATGACTCTATTTTCAGTGGATGAAAGTTACATTGCCCAGATTTCATTCACATGATGCAAGTTATATATAGTGCCCAGACTTCATTCACATGATGCAAGTTATATATAGTGCCCAGATTGTTGTGTTTTCATGACACATGATAATGTCATGTAATGCCCAGAATCTATCATGGAATGTACAGAATCTGTCACAAAATGTATAGCCTAGAAGTTACAGACATGCTGCCAAAAAATCATTCCACACAAGTAAATCATCATAAGCAAAAGGGATCTTTATTTCCAACATACATCAGAAATGTACAGGTTACACAAGAGAAGTCCAAGAGCACGAAGGCCCATATTTTCATACCAACTACAAATACATCCTGGACAGCAGGTTCACTACATGTCCTAGCTAGTCTACTTCATCATCATAGCCAAAAGCATATCAAATGTGGCAAACATATCCAACCCACTTCACAGCATGTCCTGCTACATCATCATTGCCTACTTCAACATTACAATTACAACTAAAAGAATGGCCAGCACCAGGAATGTTACATTAAGACAACCACAGACAAGACAAATGCAGCTTCCCATGCCTTCCCTGTTCTTGCCAACCATTTCCTTCACCTTGTTCAGACTCTGCTCTAAGCTATCAATTTTTCCAACAAGCTCAGGAACTTCAGTTGTCGAAGCTGGTGCAATGGTAGAAGCAGCTGATGGTAGATAACCATTATCAAGAAGGAACACCACATATTCTTCCTCAAACCAATACCTAGCACATGTCCCCTGCATCCAAATTTAAACAACAGGGAAATTAAAATCAATACACTACATCAACTGAATGCTAAAAACACTACCATTCTCAAGCATGCTCATTCAAACAAGATTGAAATGATTATAACACTGACATTTTGATAGTTCTTCCTAGGGCACTTGAAATATCTCTTTCCAAAGTTCAACCCAGACTGCGTGGTATTGGCAGCAAAGACCCTGACATCCTTGCAATTTGGGCACATAATCAACGGCAACCCGCTCACATCATCAATCAGTGTCTCTAGATCGCGGCCGTGGGCAGAGGAGCTGCAGCAACAACAACAACAAGGGGTGTGGGTTGCAGGGCAACCCTAGCTGCGCTAGACCGCCTAGTGCAAGTGGTAGATGACGATGCCTGAGACATGAGCCCTGATTGATACACAAGAAATTGATTAGGAATTGCACATTGGATTGACAGTAGAGCAATGAGCAGAAGAAAGAGGAACGGGGAGGGGGATGAGGGTGCCACAGCCGAGCAAATGGAGGCGAACGGGGAGGGGATTGATGGCGACACTGCCCACCATGCGCCACCACCTACCAACCTGAGGCAGTGGCGACGTTCACTGGTGATCTGCGCTCGCCGGCTGTCCTGGAGGCGGATCTCGCGCTGCCCCAGCCCACTGCCTCGCCGTTACCTAGGGAGAGGGCGAGCTAGCTTCACCCAGAGCCTGCTCGACCACGGCCGTGCTCCGCACAGACGCCAACCACCGCTCGCCGCCCTCCTCTCGCCGCCTGCCGCACCGCTAGAGGCTCACCGCCCTCCGCTCGCCTCCTTCTTTAGTTCGGTCAGGGGAGATGGAAAAAATGAAATTGGTCAACAGCAAGGAGGTAGGGTCCACCTTCAGGGGGTATATTGACGTTGGGGCCAGTCATTTTTTGAAAGATGATAAAGTGACATCGACAAACTGTCACATAAAACTAGCATATGGCGTCACAAAAAACAAGTCGTCAACCGGCTCCTTGCGCCTAACATTTAGTGACGAAATTTGTTACTTTTTTGTGACACTATATACGATGTCATCACAAATGCTACTGGGGCTCATAAAATTATGACAACCAATATTTTTCCGTTACATTATATTACATTACATGACAAAAATAGGACCCGTCATAAGGGAATTTGTCATAAAAAGAAGGATTTTTTGTAGTGGCGCCGTGCGGCTAAGGCAGGAGGAAGAGGTCGTGGCTGACCCTAGTCTTAGCATCCGACCAGGTTTGCTTGGCCCAGCTAGGCCTCGGTCGTTCGGGCCTTCGCTAGCTAATGTATTACGGGCCACGTGGCTTGCTGACTAATCGATGCCTTGAGACATCCTAGGGTTATGACCCTGACAGTAGCCCCCGAGCGTTTTTGCGATCATGAAATGACTGTGAAAGCGCTGAGATGCGTGCGCATTGAGCACGGGTTCATAGTCGTGGCTTGTTCAAGCTTTGTTGCTCGACCCCTTGCGGGTTGGTGCGTTCAATGCGGTAGGTGGCCACTGCATTATGCCCCGTCAGGACACCCTTGCGATGCGTTACGTAACTGTCGAGCCTTGTCGTGTCAGTGTGCTGTGTCTCGGGGCTCGTGACCCAGGTGGGAATGAGTGGTCTCATCGATGTTGTGCCAGTCCTATCTTTATGAGAGTCTCAATTTACCCGTTCTTACGCGAGCATCCGACATTGGTTGTGGCTTCTTTTTCGTCACATAGTGCTGGGGTCCTAGGCTATGTGGTTCACTTTTGGCCCTATAAGTATTGGCCTTGCTTGAGCTACTGGCAACTGTGTTTGAGAGCCATCTCTTTTAGTTCTTTTGAAATGCTTGATTTTGAGAGGAGAGGAAAATAGGAGGAAAAGAGAGAGAGAAGCCATGTGTTTTTGCTTTGTTGAGGTTTTCTTATGGTGGTCGGGTGCCAACGTCTGTCTACCTATCGTTCGGTGCTAGAAGGGATCTTGCTATCTGGGCAGAACTGGGTGGCATGGTTATTGGAACCACAACTTTGCGACCTCCTTGGCCTCCAGAGCGCTCTGGCTTAGATGTGCGAGGTGGTCCTCGTTGTGGGTGATTCCACCATGTCATCCTGGTCCTTGTGAGATGGCGACAAATGAGGCCATCTCTCACCCTCATGTGTCCTATGCTCTGGGAGTTGCGACGCTAGGAAGAGTTTCACGGGGTGCTTCTCTCCGATATGTTTTTTTCACGACGAAGGGGAGCATCCCGCAAAGCCTCTATTCAGCGCCATAGCTCCTAGACCTTGGGTCGCTTCTACCGCGCCTAAGGTTGCTAGGCAGCGCGGCGCTGGCCGCACCTGTTTTGTTGGGAATTAGAGAAGGGTTTGTTTGTGAAGTGCCGTGGTGCTCGGCTGGGTTGGTTTATAATTTCCCAGGCTTTGACCCAGGATTATCTCTTGTTTTTGTGGAATTTTAGTTGAGCTTGGCGCTGAATTTTTAGAGGCGTCTTCCTTGACCAGAGGTCGTCACCTCAATTCAGCACCATAAGGGTTGTGGCTCTCGTGGGAGGCGTTGCTATCTAGTTGAGGATCGAGGATTTAGGACACTAGCGCCCACCTCTTTTGTTCCCTGATGCCCTTCATGACCTGTGGGGTCATGATGCCTTGTTGCGGGCAGGTTGTCTAGTTTTGCCCCACGTGGGGAGAGGCATGTCCACCGTAACCACGTGGTCGGAGCAGTGCACCTCATCGGGGTCTATGGGTAATTCAAGCGGGACCCGATATTCTCCCCAATTGATGTGGAGTTCGGCTGTGTCTCACATGAGATGACTCGTAAATCATTGATCGTCAATCCCATCAGTCTCCAACCACCTCTACAGCGGCCAAATGGCAAGATGCCTCCCCCCAAAGGGGGTCAACCCGGGCGACTTCGAAGCGGATGACTCGAACATAGAAGGAGATGGTCGTGTGGCTCCGCACCACCAATTAGAGCCACGGGAGCCCATCTCCTCCTTGCCCCTATCCCTTTTGTGGCCTCGGGCCCTTCTAAGGACCAGCATGATAGAGAGTTTTCTAAGCACGACCCGGGGTCGTGGATGCAGATAGACGCTTTGCGTGTGACCCTAGGGGGCTATTGACCTCCCCTAGCCACATCGTGTCCTACGGTGCCCTCTCATGAACAGTTGTGCGCCATAGAATGTGGGCGCGTGAATCGAAAGGTAATAATGAATGTGAAAGATAGGGGGCATACTTGGGATATGTTACCGTGTTGGCATCCACCGCTCAGTCTTTCATTCAGTCGCCTCCCCTGCGCTACGAAAAAGCGATTAGTAAACGTCAGAGGAAACGCATGCGTTCAATGTACCTCCTGTGATCGTTGCTAGGTCTCGTGTCGCCTGGGAGACTAAACTGCCGCGTCTTCTGCCTCTTGATTGCGAGTGTGTCTTGAAGTTTGCGCCCATCTTGAACGCCAACCACCATCTTCTCCGCTTTCATCTTCGTGCCGTCTATTTAACTTGAGGGAGTGGAGGGTAGCGAGTCTCATCCCCACTTCTTCCCCAACTTCTGAGTTTTCCCCGATGACCAGTCTGAGTTCGAGAACGGCTATTTTCTTCGAGCGCCATGGTTTGTGGCCTGTCTCGGTGGCTTCACCATCGCCAGGAGGGATCTTTGGAGATCGGTCTCCGCCATACCCTGCCGGTGTTCATCCTCCATAGGTGTTAGAGGAAGTTCCGTGAAGATGGGGAGGAACGATGCCATGGGGGGCTTAGGCCGCTGGGCTCCCCATGGTTGGCGGTTACGTGGCTCCCTGCTCTAGGTCTGGGAGCATTTGAACATCGACTTGGCAACTCGCGTTCATTGGCTCGTCGCCAGGCGTTCCTCCCCTGCTCTACTGGAAGCGGTGTCAGGGTGGTTTCTAGTGGGGCTCCTCTTTCTCAGATGTTAGAGGAAGCTTCGCGAGGTGGTTGTCCCCAAGGCTTCTTTTGACAGTCCTCTCCTGCTCATGATGCAGCTTTGAAGGCTAGAGACACCTTGTACCGGTCTCTCCACTTCATAAGATGTCCATCGCAAGTGGGATGGTATCCGATGATCATTGTAATCTCGGGTCCATCTAGTCCTGTAACATGTTAGACTAGATGTTTTTGTGTGTGGCTTTAGAAGCTGGTGATCCTAGTACTTAGGACAACATTGAAATCGGTAAACGCATAAGTCCTTGAGGCTCTGATGTATGTGTTGCTTTTTTTATTTCCCTTTTGTCATCGCCAATGTCAATTGTTTAAATGACTTATCTCAGTGATCCTTGAAATGAAGGGTTTTGTCTGAGCTATCCGGTCTTTGTGTTGTTGATTCTCACGAATCGCTCTGCTCGGCTAGGCTTGTCATCGAGCAATTGCTGGGCTATGGTGATTCGTGTTTGTACGCCACGGCGTACTCCACCGCAATCGAGGGGGCGGCATATCGGTTGTTCCCCACTGGGCCTCCCTCCGGTAGAGCGGCTGCCACGGACCCATATGAAGTGTCCTTGCTACGTTGTTCGAGCGTGCGCCGAGGCGCTTGGCGTTCCTGAGCGTGTTGTGTGGGCCGTGTTTCTGTCGCACCCAATTTTGTATAGCAAAATCAAGTACTCATATATGTGCGCCCAGGATGTCCAAACACACGTATATCCTCAAATTGTAATAATATCAAAGTATAGTACTTTATTACATCGCATATCTCATCATATTGTTATCACATAGTCTTGCTCATCAGCAACATTATTACATAAAGTGGAAAACTAAGCCCAAACAGCCACAGGGACTCCAACTGGTGAACATCAATCTAGTAGTCCTAGACATCCTCTGGAAACTCTTCATAGGTATTATCTATTACCCATTTGAGATTTTCATTGAATGTAAAACAAGTGTAAGCTCACCATGCTTAGCAAGTATATCAAAGGGGCCTATGAGGCTTAAAGGCGAGACATGGTTTGACTACGGTTAGCAATTTAGTTGGTCAAGTTTTAGCATCCTGAATCATTACTTTAGTGAGTAAACCCATCCCGAGTGATAATAATGAATAATTAAGGTTATATCAAGTCCCAACCATCCACAGTAACCACTAATCATGAAGGATCCAGATTACTCGTATCCGTGAGCACAGCTATTATAATAGGTTAAATATTTCTGCAGAAATTGTACAACTTTACCCACCGAGCCATGATTTCCAATGCCAAGGTTTGCAAAGCCCACATCACCTCTACCTAGGAAGTGTGACAGGGTTTCACTATGTAACCCTTCGCTAGTTGCACTAACAAGTCATAGCTGCTAAGGTTTCAGCCATCTAGCCGTATGTGGCCCTCCTCTAGGAGTGGCACACGTGGTCGCGGCATGGTACACACCCTAGCAGGAAAAGAAACATACCAACTAGTGCCCCCTCTTGCCCTTACGGAAAGCTACAGACGAGCTAGTACAATCTAGTTAACAGGTTAAAGTCAGAGCCATATGACACTCGGGGTTGTACGAAACCTCCTGGGTGGTCGCTTCAGGATTAAGTCCTTATGGAGAGGCACTAGAGCACTCAACCCCGTACCCTAGCCCTCTAATTGTTGCTAAAAAGCTCTATTTTAACATATTGCATAATACCTTTAGTCATGTTTAACAATTATTTCATGTTGAGCGCTGCAGCATCTATCCAAAATGCATCCCAAACCATGGGTATCAAGGATATGTGGTACAAGTAGTAATCTAGGTAAAGTCCTTAAAGGTAATTTAAATTTAGACACATGCATGTATATGAATTGTAGAGTTCATAGGTACAAGGGGCCTTTGCTACACTTGCTAAGCATGGTGAGCTTACACTTGTTTTACATTCAATGAAAATCCCGGATGGGTAACAGATAATACCTATGAAGAGTTTCCAAAGGATGTCCAGGACTACTAGATTGATGTTCACCAGTTGGAGTCCCTGTGGTAGTTTGGGCTTAGTTTTCCACTTTATGTAATAATGTTGCTGATGAGCAAGACTATGTGATAACAATATAATGAGATATGCGATGTAATAAAATACTCTACTTTGATATTATTACAATTTAAGGATATATGTGTGTTTGGACATCCTGGGCGCACATATATGAGTACTTGATTTTGCTATGCAAAATTAGGTGCGACAAATTGGTATCAGAGCTATAACTGACTGTAGGACGATCAACCTAGTTAGAAATAGACATTTTAGGATCACATTATCTTTATTTGATACCTTTAATTTACTATAAAATTTTTGCTTATATTCTGTCTTTTATCTATTGCAAAAAATTATCTTATTCTAATACTCAACCTTTTCAATCTTATAGATGGCCCGCACCAAGCTGACCGCCCACAAGCGTACCGTTGTGATGCCAACAGGGAGGACGAGGTTCACGCTTGGCAAGCACATTCCCCCACACCTAGTTGAGGCCTTGAGGGACATGGAGGAGGAACCGCCTATGGAGATGCCCATGGAGGAACCTCTGGAGGACATAATGGAGGATGAACCTATGGATGAGGAGACCGAAGAGGGGCCCATGTATGAGGAGCCTATAGAGATAGAAGAATCTGAGGAAGAGCCCATGGAGGAAAATGAATAGGGGGTTCAGGATGGAGCTGGTGACCCTGATGATGGTGATGATTCTGACAACTCTCATTTTGATGATGGTGGTGATGGAGATGGTGGTGATGGTGGAGATGATAGTGGAGATGATGGTGGTGATGATGATGGAGATGGAGGAGACGGTGGAGATTATGGTGACGACTATCATGCTGCACTGCTGGCTAAGCGGTGGACCGTGGAGATCCACTATGATTTGTAGGGCGATGCCTACTATCACTCCAAGCTTCTCTCACTTGTACATTGCTACCACACCAGGTGTACTGTGTAGTACCGGACAGAGCATTGGACCCACCTCGACTACACCAGCTTTTGGGAGACAGAGGTGTACATCCGTGAAGGGACTTGGGTGTGCTACATCCACCATGCTATCACTGCATGTTTCACACATGCAGCCACCATATGGGATGCTACTCGACAGGCGTTGGTGGTAAATCGTGACCGCCACTTCGACGACATCAAATGGGAGGAGGATCGTTATCTTCCCCACCGTCAGAGCGGCCAGTCCACCTGCAATATCGCCGCACCACTTGGAGAGGAGAACCATAGGCTTAGGCCTACCTTGATGATCTTGGCCCAAACCAACACCGACTTGGATCAAACCTTGGATGAGCTAGATGTCATGGGGAAGGCCTACCTGCAGCTTGCCCATGAGAATGCTATGTTGAAGCAACATCAAGGAGGTCCTGATGTGGAGATGCCACGTATTCCTGCAGAATCGCCCCCAAGGAACAGAGGAGGATTTGGAGACCCCAACACCAGCACTAACATCGACCCATATGAGGATTTCCCAAAATATGTAATAAACACGCATAGATGTGCGAGAGTGTGTTTAGTTTCTTTTTCTTTTCAATGGTTGAACAATCGTTACTTAAGTGGTTGGATGATTGTCAAGATGAACAATGTTTCATTTGGATTTTTGTCATGATTGTGATGACTTGTGGGCATGTCCACAGTCATTTAGATTAAGACTAAGGCTTAAGGATGATATGAATAAATAGTTGGGTTTCTTTATATCTTGCTGTCCATTCTGTATCATTCTGAGTTGTCCACCTTTATTAGTTCATATCTCAGGTTCTAGATGTTCAGTGGTCATGAAAATTTTATGCAGATAATTAGACTTCTGCATCTTTCTTTTGGCTCTGGAATCACCTCAATACCTATTACGAATTGTGAGATAAAGCTGTTGTAATTTGATGTTTCTGTGCTGTCAGAAATCTGGAGCAGTACTGATTGTCCTCTGTTTTTATCTGATTAAACGTCAGAATCTGAGAATGTGTTCTAAATGAAAGTTGTAGAGAATTTCATAATCTTTCTAGAAAGGTAAAATTCTCATGCAGATGAGAAACATAGAGTGAGATATTCTCATTTTACTACACTATTGTCTGTCTAACTCGCTGGAAAAGTTCAGAAGAATTATCTTCTTGTATACCCTATATATATCTCTTATCTTGATCTTGTGATACCTACTCTCAATAGGCCATTATCTCTTAAAGGTTATATATTTTGGACATATGAGACTTATATGATGTATCTATAAATGGTGAATACCAGGAGGAACAACCAAGAAGGCGAGGACTTGCCGCCACCACCCCCTATCACTATGGAGCAACTGATGATGATGCAAACTCAATTGCTTCAGCAGATAGCCCAAGTTATGTAGAATAATGGGAATAGAAATGGGAATGCACCCCCTCAAGTTAGAGACAAGAGGGGAGAGTTTCTGAAGGGACATCCACCTGTCTTCAAGCATTCCACTGACCCACTCCAAGCTGATGACTGGCTACGTGTAATTGAGAGGCAACTTGAGATTGCATGGTGTTATGACAAAGAGAAGGTTTTGTATGCTTCTGGATAGCTGCAAGGGGCTACACTTGACTGGTGGGACTCTTTCTACTTTGGTCGTACTGAAGCTAATCCCATCACTTGGCAAGAGTTTCGCAGCACCTTCCGCTCTCATCATGTGCCTGCTGGGTTGATGAAGCCGAAGAAGAAGGAATTCTTGGCTCTCAAGCATGGGATCTGTCTGTTACAAAATATCATGACAAGTTCATACAATTGTCATGGTACGCACCTACTGAAGTGGAAGATGATGAGAAGAGGCAGGAGCTGTTCATGGAAGGTCTAAATGATGGTCTCCAGTACCAACTGTTGTCCCATACCTTTGCTAGTTTCCAGTAGCTAGTGGACAGGGCATTGGTTATAGAGAACAAGCGCCGCCAGATGGAGTGCAAGAAGAGGAAATTCTAGGGGCAACAGCCTAGGAGTAACACTCGTGTTCGCACTTCTCCTCAATAAGCTTACCCACAGCAGCGCTATCAGGGTCAGTCTAGTCTAATCAACCATAATCAGCAACCACAGCATGCACAGCAACAGCAGCAATAGTATAAGGCACCAGTCCAGCGCCAGCAGCAAACTAACAATGCTCCTATGAAGAATAATATCTCCAATGCTCCATAGAAGAATGGCGCACCAAAGGCGCTAAATGCAGTCAATGATAACAAATGCTTCAACTATGGAGAACCAGGACATTACTCCAACAGATGCCCCAAGAAAACGGCTAATATACAGTAGAATTATGTCCGTGGAAAGGTGAATCATGTGACTACAGAAACAGCTCAGGAGGCACCTGATGTGGTCAGCTACGGTTCTTTTTGATTCTGGTGCTTCGCATTCCTTCATAGCATATACTTTCATAAAGAAGCATGGTATTCATGTATGTGTTATGAAGAGACACATGTTAGTAAACTCACCTAGAGGGGAAATGAAAGCAAATTGGATATGCTTAGCTGCTAGTCTCATCATAAGGGGGTAGAATTTTAAGCCAACCTTATAGTCATAGACTCATCTAGAATTGATGTTATCTTGGATATGGATTGGTTGAGGTCCCGGAAGGCAGTTATAAATTATGGGAATAGTTCCGTGAATCTAACCACTCCATCTGGAGAGAAAGTTGAATATGTGGCAACACAATCAGCCTCGAAAATATGTCGGGTAAATCAATTGGAGGGCACAACCGTAGAGGATATACAGATAGTAAATGAGTATCCAGATGTCTTCCCTGAGGAGTTACTAGGTATGCCACCTAAATGAGATATTGAGTTTATAATTAAACTTTTACCTAGAACTGCACCCATAGCTAAGAGACCTTATAGAATGGGAGTGAATGAATTAGTAGAACTTAAGAAACAAATAAGGGAACTGCTAGATAAGGGTTGTCCAACCTAGTTCTTCACCTTGGGGTGCACCAGTATTATTTGTAGAGAAGAAAGATGGTACACAAAGAATGTGCATAGATTACAGATCACTTAATGAGGTCACAATTAAGAATAAGTATCCACTACCTAGAATCGATGACCTATTTGACCAGTTGAAGGGAGCTTGTGTATTTTCCAAGATCGACCTCTGATCTGGATACCATCAGTTGAGAATAAGATGTTCTGACATTCCCAAAACCGCTTTTGTGACCCGATATGGATTATATGAGTTCACAGTCATGTCTTTTGGTCTAACAAATACACTTGCTTACTTCATGTATTTGATGAACAAAGTATTCATGGAGTACCTTGACAAGTTTGCCGTTGTGTTCATTGATGATATATTAGTCTACTCTAAGAATAAAGAAGAACATGAGGAACATTTGAGGCTAGTATTGCAAAAGCTTAGAGAACATCAGCTCTATGCTAAGTTTAGCAAATGTGAGTTCTGGCTAAAATAAGTATCTTTCCTTGGTCACATAATCTCCAATGGAGGAGTAGCAGTAGATTCCAAGAAGGTTAGAGATGTGTTGAGTTGGAAGCCACCTTAGGATGTCAGTGAGATTCAGAGTTTCCTTGGTATGGCTGGGTACTATAGGAGATTCATCGAGGGATTCTCTAAGTTAGCAAAACCTATGACTGCCCTGTTAGAGAAGAATGCCAAATTTGTATGGTCTAAGCAATGTTAGGATAGTTTTGAGGAGTTGAAGAAGAGACTGACTTCTGCCCTAGTGCTTATCTTACTTGATCTTACCAAAAGCTTCTCTATCTATTGTGATGCCTCACAGCAAGGTCTAGGCTGCGTTCTTATGCAAGAGGGTAGAGTTATTGCCTACGTATCCAGACAACTAAGAAAACATGAGTTAAAATATCTGACTCATGATATGGAGTTAGCAGCTGTGGTACATGCTCTCAAGATTTGGAGGCATTACCTGATTGGTCATAAGTGTGAGATTTATGCCGACCATAAGAGTTTGAAGTATATATTCACTTAGTTAGATCTGAATTTGAGGCAGCGCAGATGGCTAGAGTTAATCAAGGATTATGATTTGGAGATACACTATCATCCGGGAAAAGCTAACGTGGTAGCAGATGCTTTGAGTAGAAAGAGTTATGTTAACATGGCCTATACAACTCAATTACCTAGAAAGTTGTGTGAGGAGTTTGAACATCTGAATTTAGGTATTATGGCTAACACTATGGAGTTAGAGGTGGAACCTACTTTAGAACAAGAGATTCGTAAGGGACAGTTGAATGATGAGAAGATCAAAGATATTGCTGAATGTATAGTGATTGGTAAAGCCCTAGGTTTCCACATGGATGATCAAGGAACAGTATGGTTTGGTAAAAGGATTTGTGTGCTAGAAGTGAAGTCTATTAGAGAGTATATTTTGAGAGAAGCTCATGACTCGGCCTATTCTATACACCCGGGGAGTACTAAAATGTATCTTGATCTTAAAGAGAGATATTGGTGGTATGGACTAAAAAGAGATGTAGCTGAACATGTGGCCATATGTGATACGTGCCAGAGGGTAAAGGCAGAGCATCAGAGGCCAGCAGGTTTACTTCAACCTATGAAGATACCCAAGTGGAAATGGAAAGAAGTTGGAATGGATTTCATAGTGGGATTACCCCGTACACATAGGGGATATGACCAGTGGCGTAGCCGGGATTTATAACTATGGTGGTCCATTGTCTAATTTTTTTTAACCATTATAAATTTAACTCGTCAATACACAAGTATATGAATTACAAAATGCGATTAAGCATAAAAGGACATACAGAGTTCATAAAATAGATGAGTATAGTTTTCTTAACATAGAATTGAAATATTACAAATTTGTTCTTCTGGAACGGAGATGGAGAAGAAGCCTTTTTCTTTGATTCATATTTCTGAAAAAGAGAGACAATATCACCACTCTTCATTTTTTACAAATCTGAAAGAGAAATAAATAATCCCAATGTCCAATGATACAATGTTTTAATTAAATATTTAAATCATTTCAGTGCTATAATAAAATTTTAAAATTGCGATGAAATAGAAACTAAATTATTTATGCATACCGCGGTAGTGGTGAACTCCAAACTGGGATGTGCCGTGAATTGAAGTTGAACTGCAGATCACTAGATCGTTGATTGTCTCCTGTTTAGCAGTTTAGGGCTTAATCACTTGATACAGAGAGAGACGTGATAGAACTTTGGTAAAGAAAGGATATCAGGATCAACATACAGGTACTGAAGTGCGTTGCTAGCCTCTGACTCCGACGTCTGGCCAGCGGGCGACGGCCGCTCTGGCGCTCCGTTGCTGCAACTGCAATGCTGCAGTCCGTCGAGTCGAGCGGTTGGAGTCAGAAACCAAGGGGCAGGTCGCGGTCTTGTGTTGCGGACGTCGCTTCGAGTCTTCCACCAGGTTCGATCGGCTGCACAGGCGAATAGGCTTTGGGCCAAAATACCGAGGGATATTAGACTTTGGGCCAAATCTACAGGGTGGTCCGCGGCCCATAGGGACCACCCTATAGCTCTGCCCCTGGATATGACTCTATTTGGATAATCGTAGACCGTCTAACAAAAGTAGCACATTTCATTCTTGTCAAGACAACCTATGTAACACCCCAGGTGTTTGTCACCAGTTAAGCAATGGGTTTAAGCTCAACCATGGCATGTTAAGTAGTGCTGTAGATGTTAGGTTAAACATATGAAAATGAGTCACCATTTAAACTTGGACCATGCACCATTGCTTACATGCTGCCCTTTCTAAAGAGTATGCTTGGGAAATGCTGGATGTACTTGTTTCATGTGTCTCGCATCAATATCCATCTATATTGATCCATGGAAAAGTTTCGTGAAGTTTGGAATCAAGAAGTCACATGAAATGACAAGTTATGTCCTTGCTTGAATTGTTTTATAAAGTGAAAGTTTGACTTATGTACCAGTTATGAGGTTTGTCCTTTAACAAAAGTTGTAGTTCATCTTGTGTAGAACAAACTTTGTTTAATGGTCAAGAGTTAGTTTGGCCTCTAACCTAGTCAAATGGAACTCACAAGATTCAATACAGTGTTGTTTTGGAGCCCAAGAATTTGGCTAAGTCCTAACTGAGGTTGAACTGCGGGTACCCTACTTTGGAGCTTTATATCTTGCAAACCGAGCTGATCCAGACCTTGATCCTTTAATAAAAGTTGTTCTTTGTTTTGAGTACAACATAGTTTGTTTTTGGAGTATGCCCTAGTTCAGTTTGTAGATGATGCAAACAGAGGTTACAAGATCGAAAGCTGCTGCTTTGTTTGTAGACCTAAGTCTCGAAATCTTGGGCATCGACGATGACATTCCGCGTTCTCCAAAATTTTGTAAGAAACATGTTTGGGTTGCAAAATAAAATATGGAGATAATTATTTGGAGAAGAGGATACCCAAAGATGGGATCAATTGGACCAAGTTTGACTTCCCAAAATGAACAAAAACCGAGCTTTACTTTGATCGACATTAATTCATTGACAGTGTCAAATTAGGGCCTAATTATCTCTTAATCCTTTGCTCTAATGGCTATGAACCTTTAACGAAATTTGTAGAGCATCGGATGGAGATCAAACTTCGTTAAAGGCCCACCATCAAATTCCCAACCGAACCAGCCCAAAAACGGCTTCCAAGATGCGTTTGGATCACGCCGCCACTGCTCGTCAAAATGCCGACGCTGGCGTGGCTGTGGCGTGGCAGCCATCGCGAGAGCGAAGCGCCCCCACCACCTCTGCCCGCGTGCCTCGCCTCCTCCTCGCGTTTTGTGGACGCTGAGCCGCTCCCAGACGCTCGCGCCCCCTTGCTCGCTCTCCTTGCCTCTCTCTCTCTCCCTCGCTCGCGTCGCCATTGATGGTCGAGCAGAGCTTCGCGCCATGACCGTTCTCGCCGCTCCCAGCTTTCTCACTCCCCACGAGCACCACCCTCAGCTTCGCCGCCATCTCCTTCACGCCGTGCTCGTGCTCGCCGTCGCAACCCGCCACCCTAGCCATGGAAACTCCGGCCGCCACTGCCTTGGCTGGCGCGCCGCACGTGGTTAAGCCGCTGCGTGGGCCACCTTGGCTAAGCCAAAGCAGCCCAGCTGGTGCATAAGGGCCCCTGGTGCTCCCCGCCCTCGGCCGCCAACGGCATGGCCTTCTCGTGCGAGCAGCGAGACCCGGTGACCTCCCTGTGCAAATCTCACGCCGAGGACCTCGCGCGACAATTCGACGAAAGTCAAGGGCCTAGCTGCAATGTCATTGACTCAAGTGAATAGTGCCTCAAGGGACCTATTTGTTTTAAATCGGCTGAAAGTTTGGAAAATCATAGTAAATCATAGGAAATTCGTAAAATAGTAAATGTGGACTTTTTGGAATCCTTGTGAAATTCTATATGCATTAGATCTATAATATTACATGTTTTACTTTAATGTTTTAGCTGTAAATATGCTAGTGGTATTTGCCTTTTTCATAACTATAGATCTAGGGCTCCAAATGAAGTGAAATTTTTGTGGCATGCTAATCATGTGATAGTTGATGTGTGGTAAAAATTTCATGAGTATTGGATGAAGTATGAGTGAGTTATTGGTTTATCTTGCTCTCACATGATTTCTTGCTTTAGCAACTTGTCTTTTTTATAGAGCTTGCTATTCATATTAAAATGGAGTTAAATTTGTACAGTAGACTATTGAGAGGATATGTGAGCTACTGTAATTTTTGTAGAATTTATTGTGCATTTTTGGTATATGTTCATAAATACACCTTGATGTCTAAATAAATTAAGAAATTCTTTAAGAAAATTTATTTAGAGGTGAGCACCATGCTTTTTGGTGTTCTTTAGTCATGTGTGACATGTTGGTAAAGTTGGTTTTTTCCCAATTATGTGTTTGCAACATAAGTTAATAATTATTTTCTTGCCGATGTGGTTTATGGACAGATCTGAGAACTTTGCAAAGTTCTTCATGACAATATGCTTTGTTGTGAAAATTGTTTATAAAAAAGTTGTAGATAATTCATGTATCTAGCTTCTGTTAAAATTTGGTGTCATTTGGACAAGTAGTTTGTGAGTTATGCCTGTTTAAAGTTGGGTTTCAGAAATGGCTGCTCTCTATCAATTGTGGACCAGTTTCTATAAATGTATAATTTTGACCTACTTAACTTGTGAATCATGCTATGATAGTTACATATGAAATGTAGATAATTTTATAAGCTTTCCAAAATGTCTTATTGCAAGTCATTTGGATTTGTGTAACTCCAGTAATAGCTAAATCTTGTAGCTGCTGTTTGCATGTCCAGAAATTGACAGATTCCAATTATAGTTGTTTGCTTGTATATTGCTAAGTGTGGCTCATACCTTTGATGATGATTGAGTTAGAGTACCTGAGATCTTGGGAAATTTGTGTCATGCTTGGGTTGTCATCTTCTTTGCTATCGTGGGATGAAAAATTGTGCGATATTTAAAGTAGGCAATGCGAAGTGCTTGTGCATGATTAATGTAACCTTGTGCTTGTCTTACTTAGTGCATGCGATGCATTGTCTATTGCACTTCCATGTATTCATACACTTGCATATTGCATCTCATCTAGGTACGCTAGATGCACCACATGAAGGATGCGATGTTGGAGCCAAACCCAATGACATCGTTTGATGGATCTATCCCGAAGATGGAAGGACTAAGCAAGTGCTAGGACCTGAGATGTCACCAGGATGGTGCAACCTAACTGAACTGACTTGTGTCGGATCCCAGGCAAGCCCCAGAGCATATTAAGCCTCCTAATTTTCGAAATGCAGTTACAGTATTATTGTTACATATATATATTGTTGCATTAAGTTTAGGTGTTGGATGCAAACACTTGCTGCATTGGTTATCCAAATCCTTGTCCAGATATTGATACCCTGAATCCTATGTAGCTCAGGCTCGTGTAGTGCTTAGCCCTGCTTAAACACGGTAGAAGTCAGGTGATTTCCTGTCACCTGCGAGATATAGGAAGATACATATGGCATGGTTGGCTATATTTGCTATCGTGGAAAAGAACCAGTCTTAATTTAAAATGAAGACCGGACGGAGGCTTGCCGGTTTGCAGTGACTCCGTCTATGTCGCTTAAGGACTGAATCTTGGAGCCTTTCCTGTTCATGTTGAACGCATGCCTCTCTCTTAGTTGGCCGGGTCTGGAGACCGACCACGAAGCCGAGTAGCTCACCTCAGGCCGGGAGTCGATAAGTATAAAGTGCGCCTCGGAAGGGAGCCGTAGGCGTGAGTCCAAGGGCAAGTGATTTAAAAGTCCTGATCGTCCTGGCAGAAGGGTAATCCCTGAGAGTGCTGGCGCTGATCGAACCCGCGAATTTGGTTCCTGAGTTGTTCCAAAGGTGACCCACGGCTACCCTTGCTAAGTATGCCAGGGTGAGAGTTAGGAATACCCCCTTAGCTGAGTTGTAATTCGATTCGAGTCGCCATCTCTCCCGGTTAGAGAGAACTTGATGGGCTTATCTCCAATGTAGACACACTAAATAACATAATGGTTCGGAAATGATGATATGATGATGACAGCCTTATTATACCTGCTATGGTTAATATTGATTGCTCCTAATAAGTGAGTGCTCTAGTACAGGTGCTAATCTAGTGGACAGGTAAATGATGATAAGCTTGATGCTAAGTTTAAATTGGTTACTATGCTCATAAGCTCTTTTATGCAAAAGTGTCAAGCTAGCCCACCTCATAAGCCTTGCATCACCCTTGGTGTCATTTGTTTTGGTTTCCGATGGGTAAGTCTGGCTGAGTACATTCGAGTACTCAGGGTTTATCCCACCATGTTGCAGGTGAAGTTCTCGGCCTGTGAAGATGGTGGCTAACCACCGATGGGCTCAGTGATTCTATAGTTACTTCTCATCTATATGCTTTTATCGGATGATGTCACTTATGCTAGCAATGTATTTGGAACATATATTAATGTAATATTTTGAAAGTTATGTTGTTTTCACTAATCGATTTTGAAACCCAAACTTGTACTTTTAATTGTGAACCCATTTGTAATATTATTTCCGCTGCAACCCTGTGTATGTGATGTGTATTTGCTTAATCACACGATCTTGGTTGTGATGTTGATTTACCGAGGTCTTTCGGGACACTCGGCGGACTACCGGGTTTATATGAGTGAAGGTATGTGTGTGTCAACGTGTTAGCGGGGACAGCCATACTTGATCTTGTATAAATTGGGCGGTTCTGTTACAACCTACTCTAGTGCAAAGTTGGCAGAGCTATACATGGAAAGGATTGTATGTTTACATGGAGTACCGAAGAAGATTGTTTCAGATAGGGGTATACAGTTCACATCTCATTTTTGGCAGAAGTTACATGTGTCCATGGACACGAAGTTGAACTTTAGCTCAGCTTATCATCCTCAGACAGATGGGCAGACTAAGAGAACAAATCAAAGTCAAGTTTTTGGACCAGAAGTTTTGCAATAGGCGGAAAAATAGGTACAAACAATAAGGCAAAACTTGAAGGTCGCACAGTCTCGACAGAAAAGCTATGCTGACACGAGAAGAAGGGATTTGGTGTTTGAGATTGTTGATTTTGTTTATCTCAAAGTTTCACCTATAAGAGGAGTTAAGAGGTTTCATACCAAGGGAAAGTTGTCAGCCAGGTATGTGGGACCCTTCAAGATCATCAACATGAGAGAAGTTGCTTACCAGCTAGAATTACCGAAACAACTCTCGGGTGTTCATGATGTTTTCCATGTATCACAGCTTAAGAAATGTTTGAGAGTACCTGAGGAGCAGTTACCTTTGGACGAACTGGATATCCAAGGGGATCTCTCATACAAAGAATATCCAGTGAGAATTTTGGAAACAGCTGAGAGAATCACAAGGAGCAGGATTATAAGAATATGTAAAGTTCAGTGGAATAGGCATTCGGTGGATGAGGCAACCCGAGAAAGAGAGGATGATCTAAAATCTGACTACCCTAATCTTTTCGAATCACCCAAATCTTGAGGACGAGATTCCTCTTAAGGGGGGTAGGTTTATAACACCCTAAAAATTTATTATAATTTAGTAATTCAATTGAGCATTTAATCAATTTCTATGCATTTTAAACTAGGTTAAATAATAATTTTTGGCTAATTAAAATTTACTATAAGATTTAGTGACATGATTGCTGCATTCATGCCGAGGCATTTTGGTTTTTGTCTGAGTGTAGGGTTAGAGTTGGGTGGCTTTAAATTCAAATCTAGTTTGAATTTGGAGCAAGTTTGCAAAAACAAGAAATTGAAAAAGGTCTCATTTTCTATTTTTCACCTGCACCTCAATTCGGCCTAGGACCTCAATTCCCACGCCTGAATCCAGCCTTGGGCCGTTGGTGGCCTGCTCTTCCTCCCCCCCACTCACGCACGCGCCTTGGCCTAGGAAAGCGCCGTTCAGCCTAGGCAGCAGCGGACTGCCCACTCGACGCCGCGCCCTTTTCTCCTTTCTCTCCCACTGACTCGTAGGTCCCGCGCGTCAGCCGTTTCTTCCCCCCTTCCTTCCCCGCCTCGCCGGGGATGGCGCGCTTGCCATCGGGGGCAGCCGCACCCGCCAAGCCACTGGGCCAGGCAAGGAAGGCATCCAAATCCGCCCTAATCATGCTCCCTTCCTTCGACCGTGTCCCGCTCACCTATAAAATCCACGCCGAGCGCTCTCTCCCTCTCGTTTTGTCCCCATCCGCGCTAGCTCATTGTCGCCACTACAAACCACCGCTCTAGAGCTCACCGGCCTTCGCAGTCGCGTCCTAGAGCTCCGCGCCACCTCACCGCGACTGTAGGTGCCTTCTTCCCCTTGGATTGATCATAGTTTCTATGGATTTGAACTCACCGGCGCCATTCTCCCTCCGCAGCCACAGCCACCACCGCACGTCGCCGGCCACCTCCGAAGCTCCTCGAACGCCGTGGCCACCTCCATCAGACTCGCGGTGAGCCACGCTACTTACCCATCCTTCTCTTGTCATGATTGGTGCACCGGAGCGCCGTATCGGCGAGCTCCAGCAGCCGCCGGCCATGGCGCCGTCGTGGAGCCATCATCCCGACATGCTCCCCACCCTCATTGCCCTCGTTTTGTGCCGTATTGAGTTCGCAATCTCGCGCGCAACATCTAGGTGCAGACCGCATAGTGATTGGCCGTCGAAAATGCTGTCCCGGCAATCGCTGGTGAGCTCGGCTCGCCGTCGGCCATGGCATCGGCCATGGGGGCTATCTTCCCAGGCGGCCCGCTTCTCCCATCACGCCAGCGCCGTTGGCTTTTAGATGGATGGCCAAGATTGTGTACCCCCTCGAGGTTATGTAACCGGTCCACCATGGACCGTGGACTTGGCGCACCGCGCCCACGTCAACGAGTCCACGTACACGTGGTGCACCGCACCAATGCCGCACAGCCACGTGGCGGCCATGTCAGCCGGCGACACGGTCAACCGCGACCCACCACGCACTTTTGCAGTTTAGCCCCTCGGTTTTCATGAAATCAACCCGCGGTACATATCAGTTCAAAAGTATTCTATTTCAATCATGTTTTCTTCTGTTTTAGCCCCTGTACTTTTGGAAAATAGTGCGCGCCATCCAACCAGCGTGAGAATTTAGTTTTTAATTGTTTTAATTCAAAAATGAGTTCGGTTTATTTACAGAAATGCCATTAGAATCTTATTTCATGCATAACTTTGACGTTTTAAGTCCGATTTGAGTGATTCTTTCGCTCATGTGTTCGTAGCAGTACGTAGATTAGTTTTATAAGATTTTCAATTTATGTTTCTACTATTTGGTGTACTGTTCTAATATAAATCTATTTGTATGCATGTAATGATTGGATTGGATGCTTGATTGGTGAATTGGAACACGTTTAAAGGGTGATCAGTTTGAGGTTACTGAGGATCAGCAGGGAGACCAGCAGTACTAGGAGGAAAACTTTGAGGAAGGCAAGTGTAGCAAAGGCCCCTTGTACTTATGAACTCTACAATTCATATACATGCATGTGTCTAAATTTGAATTACCTTTAAGGACTTTACCTAGATTACTACTTGTACCACATATCCTTGATACCTATGGTTTGGGATGCATTTTGGATAGATGCTGCAGCGCTCAACATAAAATAACTGTTAAACATGACTAAAGGTATTATGCAATGTGCTAAAATGGAGCTTTTAGCAACAATTAGGGGGCTAGAGTACGGGGTTGAGTGCGATAAGTGCCTCTCCATAAGGACTTAATCCCAAAGCGGACACCCAGGAGGTTTCATACAACCCCGAGTGTCATATGGCTCTGACTTTAACCTGTTAACTAGATTGTACTAGCTCGTCTGTAGCTTTCTGTAAGGGTAAGAGGGGGCACTAGTTGGTATGTTTCTTTTCCTACTGGGGTGTGTACCGTGCCACGACCACGTGTGCCACTCCTGGAGGAGGGCCACATATGGCTAGATGGCTGAAACCTTAGCAGCTATGACTTATTAGTGCGACTAGCGAAGGGTTACGTAGTGAAACCCTTCCACACTTCCTAGGTAGAGGTGTTGTGGGTTTTGCAAACCCCGGCACTAGGAATCACAGCTCAGTGGGTAAAGTTGTACAATTTCTGCAGAAATATTTAACCTGTTATAACAGCTGTACTCATGGATACGAGCGATCTGGATCCTTCATGATTAGTGGTTACTATGGATGGTTGGGGACTTGATATAATCTTGATTATTCATTACTACCTATTGGGTTGGGATTATTCACTAAAGTAGTGATTCAGGATGCTAAAACTTGACCAACTAAAATTGCAAACTGCAGTCAAACCGTGTCTAGCCTTTGAGCCTCATAGGTCCCTTTGATATACTTGCTAAGCATGGTGAGCTTACACTTGTTTGACATTCAATGAAAATCTTGGATGGGTAACAGATAATACCTATGAAGAGTTTCCAGAGGATGTCTAGGACTACTAGATTGATTTTCACCAGTTGGAGTCCCTATGGCAGTTTGGGCTTAGTTTTCTGCTTTATGTAGTAATGTTGCTGATGAGCAAGACTATGTGATAACAATATGATGAGATATGCGATGTAATAAAGTACTTTACTTTGATATTATTACAATTTGAGGATATATGTGTGTTTGGACATCCTGGGCGCATATATATGAGTACTTGATTTTGCTATGCAAAATTGGGTGCGATAGTTTCTTGGAGCCTCAAGGGGTTCCCGATGGTTTTGTTCGACTGGATGATGCACCCACCACGGTCGTTTGGGTGAGAACAAATGATCCACAGGTGAATCACTCTTGTTGACTCTGTCCTCATCGAGCTCATCATGCGGGACTTGTCCTTGCCGAGGTCGTTCGCTTGGTCTTCTTCTTTTGAATGTGCGGGATAGGCCGCGAATGTATGTTTGCTTCTGGCTTGAGCGGGTCAGCTTACTCGAGCATCATGCGTGCTAAGGGCTACTTTGTTGTCATGGAGCTTGCTGCTCCCACACGTGGTTTTACTGGCGTGTGGACCTATCTTGTCGTGTTGTCGCCTGTGTTCCTCTTGTTCAGGTTGGAATGTGCTCCATCTCCATTAGCCTTGCGAGCGTGGGTGCATGTTCAAGCCTTAGGGCTGGCCCGCAGAGCTGAACATTATGTGGCCCAACGCTATGGTCAAGGTGTCAAGGTTAGGTCACCGATCTATTTTGATGTAAGAGGAAAAACGAGCAGAGGGCGTAGGCTATGATTTTTCCCATTCCGCCTGCTCGGGCAAAGCGGCACTCTGCTTCCTTTCCCTCTCCATCCACGTGAGCGCTTGACTTTGCCCTAGAGCTGGTCCAGGAAGCTTGGTCTAGGAGGCATCTCATTGCGGTTGAGAGGCTGGGAAACAGTTTGTCATTCTGTCCTACCGTGGGTACGCATGGAGAGGCTCAAAACCGGTCCCTCGTTCGACGACAGATGGTGCTTGGGTTGTTTGCACATAGTCTACGATCGGCGTATTCACTTGTCATTCTAGCGTTCTTCCACTTACTTTCCGTTCAAATTGGAATGTGCTTCATCCCCTTAGATCTATGCCCGCGAACGTGTATTTTAACTTAGAGGTTCAAAAATGTGCGCTATCTATTGGAGCAACAGAACGGCTAGGGATGATTGCAAATCTGGCACGATGTGAGAAGAAAGCGAGGGAACGACACGAGTCCTCATTCCTTTCGCTCCCCTGGTCCTAAGTGAACAAGTTTCCCATTTCCTCTCAGGCTCGTGCACAGGTGCCTAGCCTCGTCTGGGAGCTGGTCTGTTGGGTCAGCCGGGGCGACCTGAGCGAGCGGTCACGACACAGGTCACCAGCTCGTCATGGCATGGGGAGCGATCAGAAGGCGCTCAGGAAAGGGTTGCTGGTTCAGTGACAAGCAGTGCTATGTCATGAGACATGTATATGCGCCCTCGTGTGCGGCCTCCATGAGTGAGTCATGTCTGGCTGCTAGCACGAGTCAGATCGGGTCACTCAGGAATCTAAGCGGTTCTAGGACGAGGTGCTCAAGCATAGTATTTTGTGGCTTGCTCCATGGGTAAGTTGTGGTTTTTTAGAGCTAAGGGCAAGCCTACATGTGTATGTGGATGTGCTTGGTTAGAAAGGTTAAGGTCAAAGTGGATGTGACTGACCGATGCACCGAAAGTTGTCATGGGACTGGTTGCCATTGCATAGGGTGCGGCAAGCCCCCAAGCATCTGCTCATGGCGGAGTTGCTGTTCAAAGCGCTGTGAGCCCCCAAGCGCTTGCTCGTGATGGTTTTATTGTAGTCCCTGGGCAGCGAGCTGATGGGGTTGCTTCTTGACTACTTTGAACAATTGTAGCTGGCGTGGATCGGCCTCTCAGGTAGCCTTGGGCCAGTCCCTGCTGGCTTAACGTCCTTGAAGGGCTCGTGACCCCCTGAGGATGACTTCTTCGAGTCCGGCCTATTGAAGTTTCTGGCCAGAAGAGCTCATGCGTTCTGGAGCTTGAGTCCTCCTGGCGCGACAACGTCGTTGCCGCCGCATCTCTGCCTCCGAGCATAATTTTCGATTTTGACGGAGAGCTATCATGATCTATCACTACGGGAACTGGCTTTGTCTACCATGTGGTTTGATCCGCTCGTCATGGTGTACGGTGCACTCAGGGAGCCTGCTTCCTCGGATGCACACGCCTCCAAGGGACAGCTGATAGTTCACGGAGAGGTATCATGCCTAGCTTGTCTATGAACCAGGATTGGATCCTGGTTTCAGGCTTGGCCCTACATGGCGCGACACCGGATAGCCACCTCATCACTGGTGACGACGCTGCATGGCAGCGGGCAGTTTCACTGCTCATGCATGCCCTGGCTCGTTGCGTCCTACCGATGGCAGAGACGTTGTCCAGGGCGTGGCTCTATCATGGAATCTAGTTTTCCCATGTGGTAGGTCTAGACCGGGTAGAAGCTGGTGGCGAGCGTTGACCTGTTGGTTCGAGCAATCTCGTGATTCCCTAAAAGAATGTGGCCACCACGGGCCATTCCTCGGGCGAGCTCACCATGAGCCATAGGCCTCTGGCTTTCTGGGTGGAAGTCTTGGCCCTAGCCAGTGATGGGAGAGGGTATTAGGCCCCTATGTTGGTCAACTTCGGGATGCAGACTCTAAGGACAGTTCTAGGAGTGTGTCTGCCATGAGCCATGGGATCCGAATCTTCAGGGCGAAGGTTCGGGCCGCAATTGAAGGTGGAAGCGAGTGCTGGCCCTTTGGTGTGGTTAACCACATGGTTTCCCAAAAGGATGCGGCCGGTCGAGGCCATTCCCTGGGTGACTTTGTTACGAGCCGTGGACCTTTGGTTTCTGTTGGTAATTTATTAACTTATCACTTGTTTAGTAGCCACCTGTTATAAACCTATATCTCCTAACATTACTTTACTAGGTTGTCATCCCTAGTGATGATGCCAAAGATGCTTGTTGGTACTACGTAGAATTACAACTAGAATAGCACTAAGTACTTCTTTATTAATTTATGTGACTAGGAAGAATAGATATGAATATATATATATATGAAAGGAATATGCAAGCGCATAGATAATTATACTATTGTAGCACTTCACCCAGGAGTATTCCAGGTATCGTTATTTATATTTTTACCACAGGAAAGGTCTAGCATGGACATGTATTGATAACTTATACTATTGATGGAGAAGTAAACCAGAACCAATAATCTACTCTTAACAGGGGTAAGTCATAGGATAAGATATATATATGATAAGTATTGATCATCAATAATGATAAATCACTTAGAGTACTCCTTTCTATGGCATTAGCATGGTCAGGTAGAATATTAGAGGAATAATTCCTAAGTCATTCTTAATTACAAGTTAAAGCATACATTGATTAGTGCAATTACACCTAGTAGTCATGTCTAAGGTTATCTTTATATCTACACATAAGTGATATTATTAAGGAAGATTAGCAATAGAGCTTGTTCCTCCTTCGTAACTGGACCCTACTTGCACCTATATTTGGGGAGTGGACTACAAAGGACTCAATAGGAGTGTCACATCCGCGATCTACCACATGACCTAGAATATATGGTGTATCCGCAGGTAAACAACGTATAAGCACCACGCTTACACAATGTCGACCACCCACCCCGTGTACTTTAGAGTGAGCGCTATATGAACTTATGCATAAATATAATGATAAACTAGCTATACTAAGTATATAATCAAAGTAGACATTGAACATTATAATGAAGAACATGAATAAGATGAATACTAAAATTGTCATAACAATTGTAACTAGCATATAAAAATAATGGAGGTGCAAAAGAGAGAGGGTACAAAGATTATACCAAACCACGCTCTTGACAAGATCGGGAATCCAAGCAAAGCCTGCTTGTCTCTCTCTAGACCTAGCCTAACTAGCTATGCCCTAGAATATGGTGGAGCTCTGAGGATGATTAGGGTTTCTATCTTCTCAAATGTCTTATGCAATATATGCCTTAGGGGGGCTGGCAGGGGCTGGTATATATAGGCCGGAGCGTCCAACGTGAGCCCTTAGATCAAACCGACTTAAAAGACAGCATAGATGCAACCTAGGAGGCGGTGGAGAAGCAACATAACAACGGGGGGCTGACAGGTAGGCGCATGGGCTAGCCGGCCTACAGGTGGGGGCGTCTCACCCTCCGCTTCAGTATGGAGTCCTCTCGAGTCTTCTAGAACCTTTTGGTGTCTGTTTCGCTATGCATAAGCATGATTAAATGTGACATGTAGGTCCACCTTGATAGTTTTCTAGATAGAGCACCGATAGGCCGGCCTCCTCCAAACTCTTCCCTCACTCTCCATCTCACTATTTCTATTTATAAGACTAGATCCTATGGAGGACTAATCTTCTCTTGATAGTTGGCTCTGATCCTGACGAGAAGAATATGAATTAGGGTTTTAGGAATCTGCTGAGGGAGGGGGGTAGGGGCTGATATATAAAGGCCAGAGCGTCAATCCTGAGCCCTTGGATCAAGCCGACTTGAATAAACGGCGAAGATTGGATCTCAATGGTGGTGGGAAACCGACTTTCAAAGCGGAGGCTGACTGGTGGGACCCACAGGCCGGCCGGCCTGCCGGTGGGGCCGTTCACCCCCACATGGCAGCCCCTGAGGGTCTGCTTCGGTGGAGAGCCTCCTAGATTCTTCTATAATCTTCCCACACTGTTTACGCAACAGAATTTCATAATTTCCTTTGACGAAGAGGTCCCCCTTGATGGTTTTCTGGATAAACCCTGCTGGAAACATAGATTCACCAAAACTCGTAGAATTTATCAGTTTAAACCCCTATACCTATGTTTGATGATGGAATTAAGTATAAATGCAGGTTATGTTGATGGTTTATAATTGGTGTTAGTGACCATCAACAAGCCCCCTAAGTTTAACCTTTGCCAGTCCCTAAGCAAAGCTAAACTCAGCAATGGATCAGTAGTTTCTACAATGCTTTGACGCCTCAAAAGTACTGTCGACATAGAATTTCATCCCATGCCGAGGACACACGCAGCAAGCCAGAAGGCTTCGCTCGATGGAGCAGATCCACCTAGCTTTAGCGCAAGGGTGGTCGATCCTGCGCAATCCTCCCGAGACGTGCCAGTCAATTTGACCCTGCAATTGACAATGAGAGAAAGTTTATCAGTAATTAAGGGCGGAACATGCCGGTGTTGCTAGACAGTCCCGAATGTGCGGCTCTGAGAGCTGATATGAGAGGAGATCGACTAAACAGTCGATTCCAGCATATTCATAAGAATAAATCGGTTAAAGCTTATGGGGTTGTGTAAGAAGAATCGGTTATCATTCAGAATAAATATCATTTAAGCAAACATTAATCAATGGCAATAAGATATCGATGATGGTCGGTTTATACTGAGCCCATGATTACATATAACCGAACTCCTGTTTATGTAAAGAAACAATTCAACACCACTTAACCATCTAATAAAGATAAATCTAATGAACATGTTAGATCTCATCTATCGCCATGACCAGTGGGGCATGAGGCAGAATCATGCAGGCCGTAGAAACAACAATAGACTCGACGACCCTAACTCATTACTAATATCAGTGGGGCGTGAGGCAAAATCATGTAGGCCGTAATACAATAACAAGATCATGGGGCTAACATATCTTTCAACTTATCTCTACTTCAATGGTCTCGTAATGTGATCTGTTCGTGAGAGCGCTCGATATCGGCTAAACAGCCGATTCAGGCATAGCGCACAGTTAAGGTCATGCCTTCTCAGAAACGGATCTATCAACTAACGATCCCCACTCCACAGTGCTAACAGTGGGGTGAGAGGCAGAATCCCACAGGCCGTGATAACGGGCCATGGAACGGTTCTCACTAACCAATAGATCTACTCAAGATCGAACATGCCTTAACCGCACACTATGCACAATTAAGATTGATATAAAACAGCCAATAAAAACATAACTCATCGTTTAAGATGTAGATTAGATCAGTTTTAGATTAGCAAACGATGGGTTAAATAAGATATAAGGCCGATCCAGATCAATCTCAATCGGGCAGAGTGATATTGCTATAATTAGATAAACAATGAAAGCAATAAGCAATATCGATAAATTAATGAATCTACCAAAGACTACCATTCAAAGGTAGAGCCGATAACTTGACCTTGATCTAGTTCAAGCAGTGGGGTGTGAGGCAGAATCACACAGGCCATACTTGAACTAGGCAAGAGTCGATAACTAGCCTATACCAGAGTCACAGTGGGGGTCGACCGGATCGATGTAGCCATACGAACAGAGGTATAAACCATGACGGTACTTACAGACAAGCAGTGGAGGTTGACCGGATCGATGCAGCCGTACTTGCTGAAGAACTCGGGGTGGCCAGAGCCAAAAAAGTAAATTGACTTGTATTTGATTGATTGATGTCTCTTACAATAGTCGGGGTTTGATATTTATACCCAGAGTCTAGACATGAATCCTACTCGAGCATGATTTGTTACAATCTTTGGCATAAAAATGAAAACATTCCTAATTTAAGATAACTTGGACTCTAATATTTCTCTTTTTGTAGAGTCCAGCATGTCTCGTCCCAGTGCCGATCATAGTTTATGTCGTTATCTGCTGGCGCTATCTGAAGAAAGCCGATTCTAGTGCTGCATCCAAATCAGCTGTTTTCGATCTACACGCAATTGATCCCTTGCTGACATGGTTTTTGGAGCTTTTGAGCCTCTGAAATCCTTCTTCCAAATTTTGGTGTAAACAAGTACACATACGTTCAATCAAAAATTCTCCTCCGGATTAGAATAAACTGATCTGACTTTCAAACTTACCCATATTACCTTCAACCATGGGGCTTCTTAACCTTCACTTGGGTCTTGGGAAATTGAAAGATAGAACGATCAAGTCAAGCACTATGTCTCAAGTTCTTTATTTCACCATTATTCTAGAGTTTTTATGTTTTCAAAATAAAACTCAGAGATTCCATTATATGACACTCTCAAGTCTCTCAATATATGTGGTATTTACGGATCCTCACCAAGACAATAAAGATGTTATGCCTTTTCTCTTCCTACTACTAAGGCTTATGTGGAATTCATGGTAGGGAGAAAGCTAGAGCATGCATGCAATGCATATATTATAAAGTCAAACAACGGATCCAAAGAGAGTTGAGTCATACAATCAAATCAAGATGTGCATGTGTGTGGATATTTGGTGGATATAAATGGTGGCTAACCTAATTCTACTTTTCTCTTTGAAAACATATGTCTCTTTTGAAACATGGAAACATTTGCTAGAGAGCAAGGGCTATCTTATTCATCTTTTTTAGGCGGGCATCTGAGTATCCATTGTTTTAGATATCTCAGACACTTGTCCATTTTTTCTCAATCTCTCTTTATTTCTTTTCTTTTCTTTCTTTTTTACTTTTGAATAACTTTTGCATAGCCCCATGTCTCTTTTCTGCAACAAAACTTTGAGAGAGACTATCAATAAGAACCTAGAGCATTTATTTGGTGGATGGAAAACCTAATAAGCATGTTTTTGGGTTCACTCCCAGTGTAGGAGTAGAACATTTTTGGATGGATCTAGATGGAAGGCATGTTTTTCGGTACTCCCAATTTAGGAGCAGTAGGTATATGTGGTGTGTACGTGATCTTGATTTTAAGAGCATGACAAACCTCTCATAAGGGTCAACAAAGCTTGACTGAACTCAATGTAAAGCAAGCAACATATATGAGTGGAAGTTTTCCTTAATCTACATATCATATATGGCTCTGGTAGAAATTCAAGCTTTGTCATATAAAGAACTCATCATGTAGATTTTTTGTGTTTTACAAAAGATAAATCTCCAGAACTTTAGTGTCACTTGGAACAAGATAAACAGCAGCTTAGGCCTTCTCATATCATATCCGTCAATTACCTAGACTTAGATTAAGCATATGCTACCCATGAGTTTTAAGTTCAGAGTAAATCTTTATATCAAAACAATCTTATCCAAAACTCAGGAGAATTCAAGGCTAAAAACTAGGTACTTGGAAGGAATTACAACAGAGTAACTATTCATCATTTTCATTTTAAGAGACTATTCTGAGTTCTCTTTATTTTATTCAACTCTTAAAAATAAATTAAAGCAAACTAGACACACTTTTTTATTTTATTTTTAATTTTACTAGATCACACATTATTACTATAGATGACTAATGTAAAGAAAAATTTTTATTTTGTTTTTCATTCATCATTTTTTATCTATTAAAAAGAAACTAAAATTAAAACAAAACGGGGAAAGAATACTTACCTTGATACACGAAGGGTAGATGACTCGTGATGGTTCTTCCCTTGTGCTTGAAGTTTTTCTTGCTCAGCTAGTCTCATATCTTGAGCTATTCATGAGCTTCTTGTTTTCTAGATCGCAACTTTTCTTTCTCATCCTTTTGTCATGTCATATTTTTGCTTCTTTGATCTTGCCACTTCGTTGGTCCTTCCGCCTCACCCTTGGTTTTATGCACTCGTCTTCTTCCTTTTTGTTCCATAGCTGTAGTGGTGGCTGGGTTTGTAGATTCATACCAAACCATGAACAAGCGTAACTCTTATTCATTCATCCAGTTCTTCCATCCATCATGAATGAGTTGTCTTCTTTGCACAATGTTATTGGAGTTTATCATGTGCTTGGCTTCTTTTCCGATTTGAATTCATCTCGTGACTTACCAATATTGATGTGAGAGTTTCATGTAGGGGTTAGTCCACAAAATATCCAGTGCCTACTAAAGCATACTTTTGACTCAAAAATCAACCTAGACACCACGTCTAATTTAATTTAGGAAGGCATTTTAACCTAAGAAACACGCTTAATTTAAAAGCCTTTAGAAGTAAAATCAACACACCTTTTGGTTCAAGAATTAAACTATACACCATGTCTAATTTAATTTAGGAAAATAGTTTAAACTAAGCACCATGCCTAATTTAGAAGATGTAAGATCATACTCCAAACCTTAAGCATACTATAGTAAACAAAGGTAGCATGAAAGCATTATAGAGATTTATTCAAATAGAGATGAAAGAGAATGATTGTTATTTAGCATATTGAGATTTTTCAGAGAAGTTCACCCCCACATTTGAATTTTGCAAGGCAAAATAAAGTTTGGATGGATGTGATTCAATGTTGCATGATGATTGGACATACCTTGAGTCATCATCATTCGTCCTTTTTGCTTCAAACCTAGAATGGTTAGTGACAATAATACCCAAAGGAATATTTTCACAATTATGTTTCTATGCTCATTTCACAAGGGTATCACAGCAGAAGGTGAAAACTCATATTATCTTCCGAAAGTGCTTGTTTTAGGATATAAGCTCATCCTTGGGAAACCTTCGAATTGTGTTTCTAATTGGTGAAGTGGTTTCCCCTCCAACACCAACCTTTGGGTGCCTATCTCAATATTCATGCCAACAAGATTTGCAATATTTATGATAAACATATGCATATACAACCACTCTTTCAAAGTCTTTATGAACAGAAATTATGAGGGGGTTGAAGATCTCGTGTGTGGCAATGTTGGAAAGACCGATTGATTCAGGAGATTTCTCATGTGAGCATGGATTTGATGAGGTGTTCATGAAATAACTTTCATGCTCATCGATGTCATCTTCCTTTCCAAGCTCTAGGGGTGTTTCTTCATGAATGTCTATAGGCGAAAACATTGTCTCCATCATTCCATGCCTACGACATTCATTGGACGTTTTATTGTCCAAGATTTTCCATGGATTGGTGGCTCATGGGTTGATCTCGTTTAAGGCCTCCTCCAAACTTGGATGAGTCATGTTTATTAAAGAGATTGATTTAAGCTCACAGTTTGGATCTAAGCCAAGTTTGGATTCTACCCAAAAGGCTTCGTCCTTATCCATCCATTCTTTAGCAATGACATATAAGTTCTTAATACATTTCAACCATTGTCGTTGCTCTTCTTGGTCATCCTTGTGGCCTTCATGACTCCTATACTTTGGGTGTCTTGGTGGATTTCTAGGATCATCATGAGTTTTAGGAGAAAGAGCATAAGAGGAATCATCGAGGTCAAGGATGGGTTTGAATGAGACATCTTGTAACACCCCAAGTGTTTGCCACTAGTTAAGCAATGGGTTTGAGCTCAAACATGGCATGTTAAGTGATGATGAAGATGGCAAGGTCAAACCTATGGAAATGAGCCCCAACCTAAACTTGGATATTGCACCCTTGCTTTACATATAGGCCCTTTTCAAGATATAAGCTTGGCTGGTGTTATTAGAATATCTTTGTGTGTCTCACATCAATACCCATCTATATTGATCCATGGAAAAGTTTCGTGAAGTTTGGAATCAAAAAGTCACATGAAATGACAAGTTATATCCTTGTTGGAATGGCCTTATTAAGTGAATGAGAACATGTGTCATCAACCAAACCTTGCAACCTTGCCCAAATGACTCTAGGTGAACTCTACAACAAAAGTCATGAAAGGTTCATGTTGAGCAAATGCCAAGAAAATGCTCCAATGGGTCACAAAGGATAATTTAAGCTTTATCGTGATCCTACTTTGGTCAAAGTAGAACTATAGCTTCTGCACCTGTTTTAAAGTTGGACATTAAATAAAAGTTGAAGCTCATGTTATGTAGAAGAAACTTTGTTTTTATAGTATACCATGGATCGGCTCGGAACCAAGTCTAGCAGTGGCTCAAAGTTGGAACCTGCTGCTGATTTCAGCACTTAGAAATATTCTAAGTCTAGAAATGCATTGACATCGGCATTGGCGTCTCGCGTTCTCCAAATTTCGTTAAGCAACTTGACTTGATCCCAAAATAAAAGTTGGAGCATACATCGGGAAGAAGAGCGTGCAAAAGGATGGCACTCGTTGGACCTTGTCTTGACCATCGATTTTTGGAGTTTGGTAATCGCTGTCAATGCTTTGACACTTACTAATTGGACGTTAATTAACTGCTGTTCCAAAGACCTAATAGATGTGACCCCTTAATCAAGTTTGTAGAGATTCCTGAGTAGAGCAACTTTGCTACTGGGCCAAGGTCGGAATCTGCACGGAATATGCCAAAGAATGGACTCCAAGTTGGGTACAGAGACGCACGCCACGTGCTCGATGAATTGTCTCCGTGGCAACCATGCACCGAGCGCGCCCCCAGCATGGCCGACGCGCATCCGACTCTACGCCACGTGTTGCCTCACGCCCTGCTCATTCAACAGAGCGCTCGAGCTGCTCTATCACTCCCGCTCACTCCCTCTACGCTCCCCATAGCCCCTCTCACTCAGACCGCGCGCGTGCCAGCGCGCAGCAGCCATGGCCGCCACGATGAAACTCCATTGCCGCCACTGCTCCTCCTGCAGCCCTCCAGCGCCACCACCGAGTACGCCTACAGCTCCGCGACCGACTCCCTAAGCCCTAGGCCGAGCCGTGACCCACCGTGTGCTTGCCGTCGCCGAAGCTGCCGCTGCCGGCAACGATGTCCTGGCGCTGCTCTGCTGCTGCGCCGCTACTGCCTGTAGTTTGGCCGGCTAGGGCCAGGCGAGGCCACGGCTGGCCACGGCCAAGCCCCAGCGTAGCCCCTCCTTGCTACCGTCGGACGCTGCCCCGCCGGCCGGCCCTCCCCTGGTCCTCCCGGCTGTGCCGTCGTGAGGAAGACGAGGAAGGACTTCGCGCTCGAATAAGGAATAAGATAAGGGGTTAAGTGAATAAGCAGTGACTCTGTTGAATAGTGCAGTAAAGGATCTATTTGTCGTGTTTAATTTGTGTAAACTTCAGGGTCCCCGATTTAAGTTTACATTCCTTTTCTTTTGATTTTTACAGATTTGAATGATGAACTTTGAAAATTCATATTAATTAGTAGAAAACTCCTAAAATAACAAATGTGGACTTTTTCGAATCCTTGTGAAATTATCTATGCAGTAGATCTATAATATGGCATGTTTTAGTTTAAAGTTTTAGCTGTAAAAATGGAGTTATGCAAGTTAGGGTTTGAATGCTAGTCTTACTTGTTTTTTTATAACTGCAGTCGTTTTACTCAAATAAATGTGAAATTTTTATGGAGTGTTACTCTGGTGATGTTTGATGTCTGGTAAAAATTTCAGGAGTTTAGGCTTGATGGTTTAAGAGTTATAAAAATAATAAATTCTCTGTGTTGCTTTGCTCCTATTCTGAATAGTCCTGCATGTTTGAATTAATTGGCTCAGTTAAGTTATGAATAATGACTTTATGATAATACATGAGTTGTAGTACTTTTATTAAGCTTTTCAAAAAGCTAAATATCATGATTTTTTGTTAAGTAGATCTTGAGTTATACTTCCTTAAATCTCTGTGGCTGTTTCTGCCCAAACCCAGATAAGGTTTCATTGTTCTTACTGTGGGGCCTTCTTAATAGTATAATTAGCTTTAGGTGTTTACAACAAAGTTCTTTATAATTTGCTAATATTTCTAAAAAGTATAGAATCACATTTATAGTACATGTATAACTCCATTTATAGTTGTTTAAAGTGGCATGTCAGTTTCTGTCTATGTTTTGGACAGAGATGCAATTATTGGATTAGTTGACCCTTCTAACTGTAAAATCATCTTAATATGAGAATAAAAAAGTTGTAGATAATTCATGTATCTAGCTTCTATTAAAATTTAGTGGTATTTGGCCTTGTGGTTTGTGAGTTATGCCTGTTTAAAGTTGAGTTTCAGAAATGGCTGCTTTCTGTCAATTGTGGACCAGTTTCTGTAAATGGGTATATTTGACTTAGTTAACTTGAGAATCATGCTAAGATGATTAAATATGAATTGTAGAAAATTTCATAAGCTTTCCAGATTGTCTTGTTGCATGTCTTTTGGATTAGCACAACTCCTGTTATGAGTAAAATTAGCAGCTGCTGTTTGCAGCCTTGACTCTATGATTGCCGTGAATAACTGGTTTGTCTTGAATGCTTATGTGATGCATCTTGTGTTACCATTCATCACATTCATACACATGCATCTTGCATCTCATCTAGGTGTGCTAGATGAACCACGTGAAGAACGTGATGTTGGAGGCGAACCCGAAGATGGTGTATGGAGGATCTATCCTGGAGATGGAAGGACTAAGCGAGTGCTAGGACCTGAGGCGTCACTAGGACGGTGCAAGCTAACTGAACTGACTTGTGTCGGATCCCAGGCAAGCCCCAAAGCATTATAAGTCTCCTAATTTATAAAAGTAATTCTTTCTATATATATGAGTTTATATATTGTTGCATTAAGTTGTAGGAGTTGATTGAAACCGTTGATGCATTTATTACTATCCTTGCCTACCTTATTACCTTTTACCCTGTTAGGTCAGGATCGAATAACTGCTTAGCCTTGCTTAGACCGGTAGCGATCGGTGATATCCGGTCACCTACATTATAGGTGGTTACTGGAAGAATTTAGTTATGCAAAGAATGATATCCTGGAATTAACCATGTGTGATGGATAATTGGAGACCGGACGGAAAAGTTGGAGGCAACCAGACAGGGTTCTAGGGTGCTGTTAGTTTCCGTCTGTGTTGATTAAGAACCGATCTTTGCTCGTCCCTCTTGTCATGTTGAACGCATGCCTCACATTTAGCTGGCCGAATAAAGTACCTTTCGACCGCGAAGCTAGTGGCACTATTCGGGCCGGGATCTACACGAGTGTGTGTATTGGTGCTGATGGGGGTATGACAGGGACGCAAAGAGTGGGCCCAAGGGCAGGTGCGCCCTGATTCCTGGTAGTCGGGCGGTCCCTGAGTACTGCGGCTCCAGATTATCCCGCGGCTACCTGAAAAGTGTCATTGGTGATCTGTAGCTCACTTGATCGGTGAGTGTGGTTTGTGTGAGGAATAAATCACCAGCTGGTTAGGAATCGATTCGAATCACCATCGCTCCTGGATAGTGAGCACTTGACTTGAGCTACGACATCGTAGTAATTATTATGGAACAATTATGGTTATCTGGATGATATGGGATATGCTAAATCTAAATTGGTAACTGGATGTTATTGGTTAATCAAGTGATTGCTATAGTATAGGTGCTTACCTAGAGGGATAGGTTATAATAAAGATGATGCAAAGTACTTAAAATGGTTTATTCATGATAACTTATGCTTTTCGCAAACAAGTCAGCTAGCCCACTAAAGAAGGCCTTGCATAATCCTTGGTGTCACTTTATTTCTGGTTTACGACGGGTAAGTCTGGCTGAGTACATTCGAGTACTCAGGGTTTATCCCACCTTGTTGTAGGTGAAGTTCTCGACCTGTTGATGATGGTGGCTAACCGTCGGTGGGCTCGGTGATTCTATATTTACTTCTCATCTATATGCTTTTGTCTAAGGATGTCACTTATGCTAGCAATGTATTTGGAACTTATATTAATGTAATCATTTGAAAGCTATGTTGTTTTCAATAATTGGTTTTGAAACCCAAACTTGTACTATTATTTGTGAACCCATTTGTAACATTATTTCTGCTGCAACTCTGCGTATGTGATGTGTATTTGCTTAATCACGCGATCTTGGTTGTGATGTTGATTTACCGAGGTCTTTCGAGACACTCGGTGGACTACCGGGTTTATATAAGTGAAAGTATGCGCGTGTCAACATGTTAGCGGGGACAGCCGTACTTGATCTTGTATAAATTGGGCGGTTCTGTCACACATCTAATGTGGGCATATAAGGGGAGAAGATAGGAATTACTTCTAAATGACTTGGCTCTCCTTCTATGGGTTCACTAGACATGCCATCCTTGAATGCTTCCTAATGTTCTATATGGGAATAAGGATTCTTCCTAAGAGATCCCTTCTTGAAAGGATTTGAATTATATTTACTCGAATGTATCTTGTGAAACCGAAAGTTTAAGCTTTTCCCAAAATCATCAAAAAGATCATCCTCACAAGAAATTTCAAAAGGTTAAATTTCTTCTTCCTTTGTAGGATTTGGATTTTGGGGTATAGATGGTTCGAGATTGATAGCTAAACCTTAGGATTGAAGTGGTTGTGATTTGTCTATCAAAACTTCCCCTTCTTGTTCGAAAGATGATTCCTTCTCTTCCTCAAGGAGTTTATTATGATTGCTAGTGCAGGGAGTTTTTCCACTAATCTTATCAAGCATAGACGTTGCTATACTAGCAGACAAATGAAGGAAAGCTCCTCTAGAGCATCAAGGGATTCCATGGAATCCTTGCTAAGACCCAAGTAAAAATATTGAAGGAGCATTGGGTCTGGAATAGCAAGGTCCGAGCTAGTGATGATGAGGTCATTAAAATAATCCCACGATGTGCCAAGAGATTCTTCTTCTAGTTGTCTAAAATTTAGAACCTCTTTTTGAAGGCTAACCACTTTAGAGGTGGGAAAGAAACATAAACAAAATTTAGAGCATAGTGTTTCCCAATCTCCTTGCATACTTCCTATGATTTGATTATACCGTTGTTTAGCTCTTCCATCAAAGAGAACGAAAACAACTTCCATCTTAAGGTTTCGTCGGATATGCCAGCGATACGCAAGCATGCACAGGTCTGTTCAAACTCTTGTAGGTGTGAGTATGGGTTTTCGTGGCCTTCTCCAAGAAGGATTGATCCCGAATTAGTTTTATAAAACACGGGCACAGCTCATAACCAGGTGTAAGGATAGGCTCTACAGATTTTGGTGGCTCTAGGCTCGCACTCGTAGGTGCAGCGTATAGGTAGACAGGAGTGAAATCCATGATAAAAAGGAAAAGAATAAAAGGAAGAAGATAAAAGATAAGATATTAAGCTAGGCTCATAGTTAATTCAGCAACCGTTTCTCTGGCAATGGCGCCAGAAAACTTGTTGGTATATTTAACGCACACAGATAAATCTGCAAGCGCACGGATACCGCTGTAGCTTTCACCTGGAAGTATTCCATGTATCATATCCACAGGGGAACGTGTGAGACTAACCACGATCTAACTTAACTAGGGGTAGCAACAAGGTTAAGATAAATAGGAGCGTAGAGAGAAAAACTAAGGTTCTCTAGTTCTGACTTGGGTAAGCTATATCTTCTATTATTCAACTAGAGACATTACTTAAGGAAAGACACCAGCAGAAGATGCTTCCCGTAGTAACTGCGTCCTACTTACCCTACAAACGAGAGGTGGACTACAGAGGATTCAACGAGGCTATAAGACCCACCCTCGTGAGCTACCATAGATCCAAAATGTAGGATGCATCCATAAGTAACCAGAGTCTAAGCACCACGTTTACACTACAATTACTACTTTACTCTTCCCAGATAAAGAATAAAGCACTCAAACAAGTTGTGAACCTGATGAATAATATAAACAAGAAGCTTACTTGAATTAGAAATTGATTACCAGAGAAATCTCAGAGGCAAGCTTAGATAGAACTTGGATCCTCCAAGGTATAGGCCGTAGAGAGAGCACCGACAGGCCGGCACCTTCTCTAAACTCTTCCCTCACTCTCCATCTCACTATTTCTATTTATAAGACTAGATCCTATGGAGGACTAATCTTCTCTTGATAGCTGGCTCTGATCCTAACGAGGAGAATATGAATTAGGGTTTTAGGAATCTATTGAGAAAGGGGGATAGGAGCTTATATATATAGGCCAGAGCGTCAATCCTGAGCCCTTATGAAAGGTTCTTGTTTAGTTTTGGTAATTAAGTGACAACCTTAGGTGGACTAATACGTGTTTGAGTGAGATATACAGGTGATTAGTCCACATGTACATATGTGTGAGCAACATATGCCATGAAGGTGGAAATGGCTCGGAGATGTTGCAAAGCTCACACATGTGATGATGAAGGAGCTCATTGCACATGAGACATGACGTTGAGTCATGTGATCAAGGTGGAGAAGATCAAGACAAGACTTGGCTTGACGGACCGGTTGCAAGCGTGAAGGGCAAGTTGGAGGCTTTGGAGCGATGGATCGCGTGGCGGTGAAGCTTGAGCAAGACTTGGCGCTAATCAACAAAGGCAATGGTGAAGAGCAAGTGAGGTCAAGATCGATGAACCAATAAGGTCACATGATGATATAAAGTGGATCATATCATTTCGTGATTCGTTGGTGTATGTGTTGCATCAACGATGGAGGAGATGGAATAGAATGCGCAAGGCAAAGGTATAACCTAGGGCATTTCAATTCACCGGTCATAGGTGTGTAGAAAAGTTGATGACCGGGTTTAGGATAGATGGTCGTACTATTAAGAGGAGCAAATTTGTTTGCATATCGATCATCTAGTGCCACTTGAGCGATCTAACCTTGCATACGTGTTAGGATCGAGTGGCGTGGTGAATTGAGTGACTAATCCTTTGGGAAAATGTTTGTGAAAAGCTAATACACGTGCACAAGGTGGTGATCACTTAGTGGTGTTAGCACATTTGCAAAGGTGAAGAAGTTGGTAAAGAAGAGGAGACGAAACCAGGCTCGGGGTGCTGCCTGGGTGGCACCGTCAACCCCTGTCCGGTGCACCACCCCCCTATGGTGGTGACCAGCTGGGAGGCTAAGAGCAGTGTGTTGCCCTAAGGGCACCGCCATTGGTTGTCCAGTGGCACCGCCACCCCTAGGGTGGTGCCCACCTAGAGTTGGCCTAGCATAGCAGGAGTTGGGGTGGTCACCGGAAGTGACGGTGTACACCGCCATTGTGAGGGCGGTGCACCGTCGGGTGCTGTCCAGTGCCACCGGCGCTTTTCAATAGAGAGCGAGAGAAGTGGGCTGGTCACCGCCATGGTGACGGCGGTTCACCGCCCTATTTTTCCAGAGAAAAGGGTTTTCGGGGTGTTGGCCGGGGTGGCGCCACCACCCCCTGTCCGGTGCCGCCGCCGCCTATCCGGTGACCATGGCTAGTCAAACTAGCCATTAGATTCGACCATTGGTGGGCACCACCACCCCATGTTCGGTGACGGCACCGTCGTGTCTGGTGCCCTTGCAGAAAGTGCAGCTTTGCTCCAACGGCTCTATTTCGCTTGGGGGCTATAAATAGAGGTGGAGCTCGGGCATGTGGCTGGTTAAGCACCTTGGGGATGTGTTGCCCTTGTGTGTGCTCGGTTTGATAAGCCTCTAACTCACTTGTGCTTGTGAGAAGTGTGAATCCATTGCGAGTGAGTGATTCTAGTGCGTTGCATTGTGAGATTGCATCAAGTGGCACTAGGTGATCGAGTTGCAAGCTGGTGATGCTTGTTACTCTTGGAGGTTGCCACCTCCTAGATGGCTTGATGGTGGTCTCGGTCGAAGCATGCAAAGAAGATTATGCGGTGCTCTGGAGAAGTGATTGTGAGAGGGATTGTGCTCACCCCGCGGGAGCCGCAAAGAGCAACACTAGTAGAGCGAGACACGAAGGGCGACAAGTGGTCCGGTCGGGTCAAGTGCTAGAGCTTGTGGTAAGCACTCCACGTGGAAGAGTGTGACTTGCGGGTCACACTAGTAAGAGGACCGTGTGGCAACCTTGGAGCTTGTCTCAACGGGGACTAGCTTGGTGGCAACCAAGTGAACCTCGAGATAAAAATCATCATGTCATCCTTGTCTTCCCGTTGGTTTGCATTCCCCTTTACACAAGCTTGTATTTGCATTTCATATATTGTGCTTGTGTAGTTGCTCTTATAATTAGTTGACTTGTGTAGTTTGCTAGTTACATTCTTGCTTGTGTAGCATAGAAGTAGCTCCCTTGCATGACTAATTTGGTTTAAGTAACCTTGTTAGTCACATTGCTTAGTTTGTGTAGCTAAGTAATTTGTGCTCTCTAATTTGGCATTCATTGCCTTGTTATTGAGCATTGCTAGTGAGCTTAGAAGCTTTGTGCTTTTGCATCACTAGCATGTGTAGCAACTCCCCGGTTGCCAAACTACTAGTGCATAGGTTTGTGTGACCTTATTCTAGAATTGATTAAGTGAGCTCTAGTTAGCTCGACGCCTTTGTTGCCTAATTACGATCTTTATAAGGTGCTTGTGAACTTAGATAGAGGGGTGTAGTCTTGACTAGACCGATAGTTTTAATTCCGCATTTATTTTGGATAGCCGGCACGATTCATTTTAGAAAGGACTATTCACCCCCCCCCCCTCTAGTCCGACATCTCGACCCTACACCTTGGATCAAACCGACATGAATAAACGATGAAGATTGGATCTCAATGGCGGTGGGAAACTGACTTTCGAAGCGGAGGCTGGCTCGTGGGACCCACAGGCCGGTCGGCCTGCAGGTGGGGCCGGTCGGCCCCACATGGTAGCCCCTCGGGGTCTACTTCGGTGGAGAGCTTACTAGAGTCTTCTAGAATCTTTCCACGCTGTTTATGTAGTGGAGTTTCGTAATTTCCTTTGACGAATAGGTCCTCCTTGACGGTTTTCCAGATAAACCCTGCTGAAAACACGGATTCACCGAAACTCGTGGAATTTATTAGTTTAAACCCCTATACCTATGTTTGATGATGGAAGTAAGTATAAATGCAGGTTATGTTGACGGATTGTAACTAGTGTTAGTGACCGTCAACATTGCTCCAGGAAGACGATGGTAGCATCCAAAAAACATGAGAATTTATACCGGTTCAGTCCGGAGCCCTACATCTAGTCTCAGATATAATCGAGTGCGTGTTCCTCGCTTGAATGCTCTGAAGTTCTTACAATGGGGGTGCAAGGATGGTGGAAGAGTAAGAAGAGCTAAAGCTAGGAGACGGGTAGCCCGAAGGGAAGTTTTAGGGGCCCTGCTACGATGGAGAGTGAGTGAATGAGTAGGGGACTCAGAATCTCTAGAAAGGGTGCCCTGGTTGTCCTTATATAGAGTTCGGGACCAGGGCGCATACAATGGAGGAGGTTCCCCCGACCGAAGGGTCATGAGCCTGAGGGAGGTCCTAGCTAACTTGGCTTGCAAGCTACGCCATCTTGAAGTGCACGTCCGGGCGTGGTTGTCGTCATGGTCCTGTGGCCACATCACGTCGTGGTGCGGCATGGTGCTTATTATGCTGGCCGTGGCAGCACTGTAGGCACGATGGTGGTTCGCCAGCCGTCCTGTGCGACGTGGTCCCCGCCGTGGTCTTCGTCGTCATGTCCTGGTTTCCTAGGGCGTCGTACGGGAGTTGGTAGCCGCTCCCAGGTCGTCGATCGCCTGGTTGTCTTGAGCTGAGGGCCATGATCCCGATTGCTGGGGTCGTGGTTCCCCGTTGGTCTTCAAGTCAATGCCTTCGTCATGGATCCCATCCCGTAGTGGGTGGGATCGTACATGCGTCTTGTCGGGCCGTATCTGGTCGGTGGTCATTATGCCCGTCGTCACCACCCTAGGGCGGTATTGTCTTGTCCGAGCTGCGTGGTGCAATGTTGGTGTCTGATTGGACCGAGGTGACTGCTGTCCCGTCGGCCCTTGCGAAGTTAGTGCGGTGTACATGTCCTTGTCAGAACAGGCATACTTGGCAGGGCTCGACCTCTCCCCGTCCCTTCTAGAGGTCATGACGGGGGTGAGGTCGTGCGCCTCTCGAGCGTCGGGCGGCTAAGGCAGGGGAAGAGGTCGTGGCCGACCCTGGTCTTAGCGTTCGGCTTGGTTTCCTCGGTCCAACCGGACCTCGGTCGTTCGCTAGCTGATCTATTGCGGGCCGCGTGGCCTGCTAACTAATCGATGCCTTGAGACACCCGGGGGTTATGACCCTGACACCCCTCAAGACAATGGGCAACATACTACCATAGTGGGTGTGGGCTTGAACCGTCCTTCCCTAGTAAGGCCAGGCCCGTAGCTCTCCACGTGGATGACACATAACCCTGGTTAGTGGTTACAAATAGTTCGCGCCGCTCCTCCCTACGACTCTGCTGCTCTTGCCTGTGCAGCCGTGCATGTAAGGCTAGATGAAAAACTCAAAGTTCGTTAGCTCGCTCGACTTATGGTTAGCTCGGCTCAGCTCGGCTCATTGTGATTTTCTAACGAGATGAGCCAAAGTTTAGCTCGTTAGCTATAACGAGCCATCTCTGATCTTGAGCCTAACGAGGTGAACACAGTATCAGTGTACCAGCAAAATCAGCTTATACTTTAGGGCCCACACAGGCCACGGCCCATTCGCCCTCCCCAACCCAATGTCTGTCTGTGATCCCCCCGTGTACTTGTCCTCCCATCCCTATCATTCTGGCCGCCGCACGCAAGAGCCGAGATGCGACCGAGACCGGGGCACCGCCGCACCGCGCCCCTCTCTCCGACTCGACTCCCCAGCTCCCGTCGTCTCCCCTCTTGATCTCCCAGCGCGCTATTGTAGGCCAGCATCCGAGCTGAGCTCACCCCTGATAGAGGACTTCACTGCAAGTGCTGCAAGCTTCACGCGATGGCAGTCGCATGCCCGAATGCCGTATCTATGGCCGTGGTCCGCGAAGTTCTGAATGAGCTCCACCGTCTACACTCTCTCAAAGCTCTGCTTGCTTTCGATTTGAGATTGAGCTGTCGTTGCTGTCAGGTCTTCGATGGCTTCTACAGATCTTCCTTTGTGATTGTCTCTCAAAGTGGATTAATTTGCTTCTTGCTTTTGGTACTGAACCAAGGATACGTGAACCATTTTTTTTTTATTTCTTTGTTGAAGTAGATTTTTTTCTTATTTGCTATACTGGATAAAGATACATGAGCGTTGATACGGAGCGAATTCCTTGTGAGCCATTATAAAAATGTTATAATAAAGTTCGACGGACTTTAGCGTCACTTCTCTAAATTTTTTTTTCCTCCATGCCACTGTGGTTTGATTGGACTCTAACGGTGTTAAATTATAGATGTGAAAAGTTAAAAATATTCTTAGGTCTAAATATGTCATTATTTTTTTTTAGCATCTTAACGACTTCATATGAAAAAACTCAAAATTAGAAAATTATAGATCTCGTTGAGATCTATAATTTTTATATAAAATTATCTTCATTTAATTCAGTAAAAAAATATGATTTGATATGATTAATATATCTTAAAAAATTATATCTTTTTTACGATATTAAATCAAGATAATTTTTATATGAAAATTATAGATCTCGACGAGATCTACAACTTTTTAGTTTTGAGTTTTTCTATTTAAAGTCGTTAAGATATGAAAAAAAATTAATGGCATATTTAGACTTAAGGGTATTTTCGATTTTTCACATCTGTAGTTTGACACCGCTAGAGCCTAATCTAAAGGTAGTGGCACGGAGGGCAAAAAAAAAGTTAAAGCAGTGGTGCTGAAGTTCACCGAACTTTTTCAGTGGCTCACGTAGAATTACGATCTTTTTTAATGGCTCACGGGGAATTCCCTCAAATTTTTTCCATCTAGCTCACGAGTTTACCGAGCTGGGTCGAGCCAATTACCGAGTCAAGCGGAGCTAACTTTTTTAGCTCGTTTTGTTAACGTGCTGAGCTGAGCCGTTTTGATACTGAGCTGCACCGAGCCGAGCTGAGCCAGCTCCAGCTCGATATCCAGCTCTACTCTTGCAGGTCTGGTGGTGTAGTAGCTCGGGATCGAATCGAACGTTGCCCCCGGCTCACAGTGCCTGGATCCCTTTGGGGCCCATTTCTCCGCACCGTGTGCGATGTGTGAATGTGTGATCAGAGCACAGATTGACAGCGAGGTAGGTGGCGGGTCAAGATGGCAACGGGTACGTACCCGATGGGTACTGCCCATCCGTACCCGCACCCGTCAGATCAAAATTTTACTCGTCGGTTTACCCGTACCCGCAGGTGGATAGAAAATTTATTTCATACCCGCACCCGACGGGTAATTCTTACCTGACAATATACCCGAGTTCACACACCAAAATATAATAGCTTCCAATAAAACAAATCAATAATAGAGCAGCAAAACAGAAATATGGGCTGGTGGAGTGGAGTGAGGATGAGGATTAGGGTTTGAGGGAGTTCTGGAATATATATACGCATATGCTTATATGGGCCAAATATGGGCTATATGCTTATATGGACTAAAATTGCAGAGGTTGGATATTATTTATGCGGGTTTTTTTTACCTGTGGGTATGCGGGTATGGGTAGTATACACCCACACTCGTACCCGCATACCCGATGGGTACAAGAATTCGTCCAATAACGTACCCACGGGTGTAAAATGTCTTCCATACCCGCTTTCTTATCAGGTAAAACCCGTCGGGTACTCGGGTTTCGGGTACCCATTGCCATCTTGAGTGGCGGGGTCTTTCTTCTATAAATTCCAGTACCAGGAGACCGGCCCCTGTCCCCCTCCCGCACAGGCTCATCACACACACAGCGAACACTCCCTCGCCCCGAGAGAGCAAGCGGGTAGCTAGCGAGAGACAAGAGGGCGGCAGCGGCGGCGGCGGCCATGGGGAGCGAGAGCAATCGCAGCGGCGCGGACCGGACGGTGGGGGAGGAGGAGAAGAAGAAGCGCGGGGAGCTGTTCGAGGTGCCGGAGATCAAGTTCACCAAGCTCTTCATCAACGGATCCTTCGTCGACGCCGCCTCAGGTACCTGTACTACCTCACCCCAGCACCCACTCGTGCGTATCTCGCTTCCTGCTTCGCCCGTTGCTGCAATGCTGCTTGTGCAGCCGCTCGTCGGGAACGAGAATGGTTTCTTGCTTCCGATTCGTACCGAATGGAGACCGATCTGGATCTCTGATCGCGATTGCTCCGATTCCTGACACCCATAAGTGCTTTTTCTCGTTTTGGAAAGATTGAGCCGACAGCTATGCATGACCACTGGACCACTGGCCATCCAACTAGCTCTCTGCCTCTCTGTGATGAGTAATGAATGACATACTAAACGACTATGTCTAGTTTGCTGGCGAGTTATTAGCAGCAGGGCCCGGGACAACTGTATTACGAGGAGGACAGGAGGTCACGTACGCTCTGGGTTTCGTTTCGTCGGCGTGCATGTTCACGTCCCTAGGTTGCTCGAGATTCAGGGCAGGACATTATTATTGCCACCTAAAATCCTATCGATTTCCTGCACACAAGTTAGGCCATGTTTAGATTCGATGAATTCCTGCTTACATAGCTCAAAAGATTCATCTCGTGATTTCCATTCTGTGCAATTAGTTATTTTTTTACCTACATTTAATGCTCCATGCAAGCGGCTAAAAATTGATGTGATGGAGAGAGAGTGAAAAAACTTAGAATTTGAAGGTGATCTAAACAAGGCCTAAAACATGCATTCTACACCGTCCCCAGAAAATGCAATTCTAGAATAGTGGACACCACAGTCCAGAGGGGACACCCTCTGAATATGTGATGCAGGTGTGCTGGGAATGGGACGTCCTTGCCTGCTGCCCCGTACTCCCGTGTCCGCCGTTCGTCGGCGCCTGTGAAATCCGTGGCCTGGGTTCGTGTCCTTCACGTACCAGCGTGCTTGCGTGAGAACGTGAGAGTGCGTACAACGTACTCCTCCATCCCGTTGGTTGCTTTCTTTCACTTGGCTAATTGCCTAATTCTGCAACAGAGGATTAGTGCACTCACGCTCCGGTCCATACTTAAATTTTTTTACACTACAAACAAGGTTATTCTGCACTCTGCACCAGAAGAAATGTTGGTCGAACTCGAACTCTAGAAGAGCTGAACAGTTTCACGTGAAAAGTTTGTACAAAAATTGCCACCCACGTTTTTCAAAATAACAATCACTTAATCGATGTGTCCATGTGTGTAACTTGGTCGATGCGTGCATGTACAAACGACGACGTACGAGACCTGTGCTGCGCTGTTGCATGACGTGACTGCTTGAGTGTTGAGAGTACTCTCTGTGCTTCGAGAAACATGAAGCCACGGGCGTCCGCTTTGGATATATTCTACCGTTAAAAAAAAGTGCCGCTTTGGATTCTATACGAGTCAAACTTTTTTGTTTTACTAAATTTATAGAAAATATTAGTAATATTTGTATCTTTAAATAAGTTTATTAGTATTATTGGTGCACAATAACTAGGTAACATACTATGTGTTTGGTTGGTGAGACAATCAGGGATGGGATGAGGTGATCCCAGTTTTGTAGTATTTGGTTTAAAGCCAGGTGTGATGGAGTTTGTATTTGACAAACTTTGTCCGATCATGGACTAACTAGGCTCAAAAGATCCATCTCGTGATTTACAACCAAACTGTGTAATTAGTTATTTTTTTACCTACATTTAATGCTCCATGCATGCGTTCAAAAATTGATGTGATGAAGAGAGAGTGAAAAAACTTGGAATTTAGAGGTGATCTAAACAAGGCCCAGGTGTGATGGAGGTCGTCCCATTAGAGGTGCGCTGGCGGTGGAAGAGCGTGCACATGGAGGGCGACGAATGTCCAAGGAAAAAGAAAGAGATAGGGAATGACGAATAGACCTCATATGCCAGATGGCTCATCCCATATTAGATGTCTTGGGACCAAACACAAAACGAGAACTGTCCCTTGTTCCCCCCAAAAAAAATGAGAACTGTCCCGACCGTTGCAACCAAACACGAGATGAGCAAACACAGGCTTAGATGTTTCTGAAAAACACTATTTGAGGGCGATGTGGAGGATGTTCCTGTCCCCGGATGGTTGGGGCCATTCCATTCCTTATTGACTCGGAACCAAACACAGACTTAGATGTTTCTGATTTGAGGGCTTGTGACGGTGTCACGCTGCTTGATCGTCTCCTGCCGCAGCAGCCCCTAGTGTAGCTTGTATCTTTTCCTTTTTCTGCCCAGTGCATGTGTTTCTATTTGTTGTACAATGTATCTATACACCAAACTGTGTGTAATTGTTTGGATGCTGTTCAGGCCGGACGTTTGAGACCAGGGACCCGCGCACAGGGGACGTCATAGCCACCGTCGCCGAGGCTGACAAAGTGGACGTGGACTCGGCAGTGAGGGCAGCCAGGGACGCCTTCGATCATGGCGAGTGGCCACGCATGTCTGGATCCGTACGACATTCTCGACCTTTGCACGCACACACAACTAACTGCATTTATTTTCCACACCCTTGGTAGTCGTCAACTCGTCATCGTCGATGATTAGCAACGAGGGCAATGCAACAACATTGGCATGCAGGAACGGGGGCGGATCATAGCGAGGTTCGCCGACCTGGTGGAGCAGCACGCGGACGAGCTGGCGGCGCTCGAGAGCCTGGACGCCGGGAAGCACCCGGCCATCACCAAGGCCGTCGACTTCGGGAACGCCTTGGGAAGCCTGCGGTACTTCGCCGGCGCGGCCGACAAGATCCACGGCGAGACGCTCAAGATGCAGGCGCAGTTCCAGGGGTACACCCTGCGCGAGCCGCTCGGCGTCGCCGGGATCATCATCCCCTGGAACTTTCCCTCCACCATGTTCGCCATCAAGGTCGCCCCCGCGCTGGCCGCCGGCTGCGCCATGGTCGTCAAGCCCGCCGAGCAGACGCCGCTCAGCGCCCTCTACTTTGCCCACCTCGCCAAGCAGGCGGGGATCCCGGATGGCGTCATCAATGTCGTGCCTGGCTTCGGTTCAACGGCGGGAGCTGCACTCGCGTCTCACATGGACGTTGACATGGTACTTACACTGACAACAGCCGCCGAACAGCGGGCGAGCAATCTCGTTGCTGCTGCGGCACAACATCTGAGTACAAAAGTTTGATGGCGTTCGTTCCTGCATGTTTCAGGTGACTTTCACTGGATCCACAGAGGTTGGGCGCCTCATAATGAAGGCCTCCGCGGAGAGCAACCTGAAGCCTGTTTACCTCGAGCTCGGCGGCAAGTCCCCGCTCATCATCTTCGACGACGCGGACCTCGACATGGCCGTCGAGCTCGCCGTCAGCGCCAACTTCGTCAACAAGGTGGACGAACATGCATGGTGCACTTCGTTTTTATTTCAGTGTTTATAGCCATACGTATGTGGCCAGTGAGCTCGAGCAATAACTGATCAAACGTGCGCACATCGATCATGCATCCGCGCTGTCATCAGGGAGAAGCCTGCGTCGCTGCGAGCCGTGTGTACGTGCAGGAACGCATCTACAGCAGATTCGAGGAGAAATTGGCAGAGAGGATGAAGAGCTGGGTCGTGGGAGACCCTTTCAGTGATCCTCGTGCCGACCAGGGCCCTCAGGTTAGTAAACCTCTGACGCATCATCACCATGCCCTCTAACCAATCGCCAGTTTTTTGCTACTTTTCGTAATTTATTTTATGCAGTGGTGTGTGTTTTTTTAATTTTAAGTTAAGCCAGAAGAAGCCCAGAACCATAAGGTTGATCGATATTGCTAATGTTGTGCAGGTGGACAAGGTTCAGTATGAGAGGGTGCTCAGCTACATCGACCATGGCAAGCGAGAAGGGGCCACTCTTCTGACCGGAGGGAGACCCTGTGGCCAGAAAGAGAAAGGTTACTACATTGAGCCCACAGTTTTCACCAACGTCAAGGAGGACATGGTCATAGCAAAGGAGGAGATCTTCGGACCTGTCATGTGCCTGATGAAGTTCAAGTGCGTAACAAACCGACTCTTAGTAACACTCCAAACGAAACTTGTGGTCATGGCACATTAATCTGATTGGAGTGCGTTTAATTTTCTGCGCAGGACGGTGGAGGAGGCGATCGCTCGGGCGAACGACACTCGGCACGGGCTGGGCGCGGGGGTGGTGACCCGGGACCTGGACGTGGCGAACCGGGTGGTGAGGGCGGTGCGCGCCGGGGTGGTGTGGGTCAACTGCTACTTCGCCTTGGGCAGCGACTGCCCCTTCGGCGGCCGCAAGATGAGCGGCTTCGGCAAGGACGAGGGCATGCACGCGCTCGATAAGTACCTCGCCCTCAAGTCCGTCGTCACCCCGCTGCGGGCCTCGCCATGGATGTGACTGCTTGGACTGCTGCCTGTGATCGATCGAGCCTGCTTGCCTCCCGGGCCGTGTGCCTTTGCGGCCCGGCCGTCGCTTCAGTCTGTGTCAACAACGTTGTTACTACTAGTAAGTAGACCTACAATAATAGCAGAGGTCAAAAGATAATAATGAAGCCACAGATGATGTGACCCACACTAGTCTATGCTGATAGAAATTGGTGGGAAAGAGACACCGATCGACGGGTACTGCTGGGCTCAGCTGGGACTGGGAGAGTGTTGCGATGCACGCTGCATCACCGATCGTTTTTCTCGTTCCTTCGTTCTAGGCTGGATAAGGAGCTCTCTCGAACCTAGATCTTTGTTCATTCCCTCGATGCTAATATAAGTTTCTTAAATTTCACTGGTCAGACGGACAGAGCCCGGCTTCTAGATCAAGCGCATGCACCAGCAGCACCTTCCCCTGGCACGGTCAGCGAGTCAATTTCACTCCCACTTAGTCACTAGAGTTACATGGTCCACGGCGCGTGGGTCGTCGATTCAAGTCCTTTCGTGAGTCGTGACTCCTAAGCGCCTAAGTGGAGTGTGCTCATCATGCATTTCGATTTTGTTTGCATCTTCTTCAGGAATCAAACGGGCGAGGTGGCTTGAGAGCCAGACGGCCACTAACTACAGCGCCTGCTCTCAATAGACTCACCTCGCGGTGCCACCCCCTGTTGCCCACCGCGTACGTCACAGTTTTCTTTACCTACAGCTTGCAGCTTTGCTCAGCTCTGAACACACCACCAGCTAGGACTAGGAGTAGTTCCTTTGCAGGGTCTCAGCCCATGGACATGGAGGGGCTACTACCCACTCAATCAGCTGCCTCGCGCTTCTCATCTCGGCGTTCTTCAGCCTCTCGAGGATGCCGCAGCCTGCGCACGGCCGTCAAGAGGCGGCGGCGGCGGCAAGGGCGAGCAGGATCTACTGGCAGACCGTCGACCAGATGGTGGCGTGCGCGCTTGTGCTCACCGCCCTCCTCGCCACCTACATCTACCATTAGGCCCCGTTCGTTCTTTTGGGAATGAAGCCAAGGAAAAATTCCGGCCGGAATCATTACTTTAATTTATATAAGCTCCACTGGCCGGATTGATTCCCGGCGTCAAAACGACTTAACCGAACGAGCCCTTAGGCGTTTTGGTTCCTGCTGACCATGTAGTATTTGGTAACTATTAAATATGACGCAATTATTGTATTAGTATAATCCATCGTATAAGTGTACAAAGTAAGCTGTAACATCTCCACCCCCAATAGTTTATAGACTTTATATCAAATATAAGAAAAAAAGTTGATAGATATCTATTTAACTATTACTAATTCTTTTACAAAATATTAGGTCACTTTGGTTTTGTTTTAAATAAAATTTCTTTACTTTTTATCTAGTTTATTATAGAAAATTACATCAATAATCTGCAGTATCATATTAGTTTTGTTAACTATTTATGAAATATGTTGTATTTTTTTACTTGCGGATTTTAATTATTATTTTTTTACTAAAACCTTGATCAAATTTAGAGAAATCTGGTTTTGGCCAGTGGGGTGAGGCTTGATGTCTCGCCAGCCATGATGAAGCAGCACCTACAGGAGGGCTTTGGGGTGCCCGAAGGCGCCGTGACCGTTCACCGGCATGTGCATGAGGACTTCATCGTCCGATTCAGTCGGGTGAGGATCTCGAGCTGGTCCTCACTCCTCAGCATCTTGTCGCCGGTGGAAGCCGTTCACGCTAGTCTGTCGCCGCTGGAGACGCACTTCTAGGCCATCGGTGGAGCTGGCTGGCATTCCAGCGCATGCGCGATGCGCGGATATGGCGCAACTTGTGTTGGGGTCTTCCCGCGCCAAGGTCGAGGTCGCGCCGGATTCGGTCGTCGTCTCGTCGATGTGGACAACGAACGTGAGCTCTCCGTCGCCGCTAATCAATAAAATCGCTAAACTCGCATGGATTCCCATTAAAACAGTGGGGAAAAGAGCAGCCTGTTCGGGAGGCCGTATCGCATCGTGGATTATTTACTACTGGCTGGTTTGGTGTGAAAGAAAAACACTGTTTCCGGCTAGAAATTTACGATCGTTTACGAGCAAGCGAACAGACTGCCGGGATCTTACTCCCCACATTGAGTAAGGGCCTGTTTGGTTTCTAATGGGCTCCTAAGATTTATATCACATCGAATGTTCGACACATGCATAGAGTATTAAATATAGACTAATTACGAAACTAATTACACAACTTGCGACTAATCTGCGAGACGAATCTTTTAAGCTTAATTAGTTCATTATTCGACAATGTGGTGCTACAGTAACATGTGCTAATGACAGATTAATTATGTTTAAAAAATTTATCTCGCAAATTAACCTCCATCTATGTAATTGATTTTGTAATTAATCTATATTTATCATTCTTATTAGTATCTAAATATTCGATGTGACATGAATTTTAGGAGCGACTGAGACGAACATACACAACGGTTGCCCTTTTGTTTTGTTTTTTTTTCCTTCTTACTCGCGATGATCCTCATCGTACACCTCTCGGCGTCTCGATCTGCGCCACACGGCGTCGCCACCAAGAACAGCAATAAGAAGCACAAAACTGATGGCAAAATGGAAAAAAAAAAAGAAAGAGGCACCTCACCGATTTTGAAGTCGAAACGGATACCACGCCGAACAACGATGAAGCCCTAAATTTCTCTCACCTCATCTCTTCTCTCTTCTGTTTTTTTTTTTTTGCATGAGGACCGATGGCTCAAGGGTTCTCTGTCCTTTTTGTTTCTGTCTGTTTGAAACTTGGGTGATTTGACTCATTTAAATACTCAAGCAATCTGAAACAGGGGCAGATCCATAGTCATGGTAGGGGGTGCGGCCGCACCCACGAAAAATCATAAAAACAGTGATTATATTCAATTCTTCACCATATATGCACCCACAAGACTAGCGCAACCCCCTTGATTTTGCTCTAGCTCCGTCACTGATTTGAATGGAAAACAAAAATAAGTCAAAACTGAGAGAACTCCCTGGATGAAAAAGACCAAAATACAAATTTCCAAAAAACAGAAAGCAGAAATTTTCTATGAATTGCAAAATAAAAAATTCTGAGAGAAGTGCGTGGACCAAACAGACCAAACAACATAATTCAAAAAATAAAAACCAAAAATTTTGTATAAAAGGCAAAATCACAAAAAATGTGAGAAAACTGCTTGAACCAAACAGACCAAAAAATAGAAATTCAAAAATAAAAAAGCACAAATTTCCTATGAAATGAAAAATCAAATTGATGCTGAGGGAACAGCCAGAAACAAACATAACACACATCTTCTAGCACTGAGTACTACTAACATGAATAATACATATAAATTACACATGATGAGCAACTGTAAGTGAAGTTGAACTACACTATAAATGATATGTAAATAAAAAATACTAATCCAGTAACAGATTCTAATAAGACATAGTAAGTAAAATCAAGCGACCAAGTCTGAACTTGGGAATACAGACAAAGGAAAAATTGAAGGACATGCATCTAATGATCCAGGGAACAACAAGGCGAGAAAGCAACAGATAACTCATATATACAACAGGCCAAGCACCAGATGAAACAACTTGTGAGGAATTAAGGAATTTTTATAAAAAAATAAGGAAGCAGAACGACACGAGATGAAATGATCAGTGATCAGCTATGAGGCATCAGCAAGCTGCCAAAGGTATAAAATTGGAGAAGCAGGAAGCAACAGGCACAAGCATGGACCAGAACATGGTAGCCAAAAATGGCAAGAGCAACATGAGCTTTCAGCCGGGAATCGGCAGCTAACAACCAAAAAGGGCAATGAGTGACGAGAAAACAGAACATGCTATGTGTGGGATGGCATAACAAAGACATTGACAAGCAATACTAAGTGGAATTAAAACATTCCTATGCATCCAAGATTATGTAATAACAAAAACATTAAAAATAAGTGGAATTAAAAAAGTACAGTGATCTATAACTACAATTACAACATCCAAGATTATGTAATTAAAATAAAATAGATATGTAAGGACAGACATCACAAACACATTCCTATGCACATGGATCAGTATCCAATAGGAATGATCTCGGCACATTAAAATCACTAGAAAAAGCATATGCATCAGTAAATAAAAATAATCTCTCGACATATTCACCCCAACTACTAGTATGAGAAAAAGCAATATTCCCTATTTAAAACACATATCACTGCTTTCTATGCAAAAAGAATAACTACAGGGGATTGCATGTGTAAAACTCAACCTGATTCACTAACCTATCATGTGTTAAGAATACATTTATATTATTCAGTAGGTCAAAATGTCAAATAGACTAGTATAACAGTTGCCACAAAGAAGACTCTGTACAAATGCACATGATGCACAAATGAAATAAACACACAAAAAACCATGATGGTTGCACCCATCTTATTGGCTTCCTGGCTGTCAGAACAAAAAACAAATTGTCAAATAATAGGGTGTAACAAATCTATAAATAATGTGTAATGACTTATGACTAGAATATAATAGCAAGAAGCTAGTTTGTAATCTGCAATAAATTAGGTCAGACATCAAAAGCAAAATGAATAACAATACAAAGGTAGTGATTCCAAGAGAAATCAAACACTGTCAGAACAACAACTACGCTTCTGTAAGCGTACAGCTTATACAATCAGTAATCTAAACTCTAAAAATAGATAACATCATGTAGTGCTATTTCTAATAAGCATATATGATAGCGTACTTGCGAGGCCGAAGATGACCATGGGGGCGATGGGGACAGCCTGGAGGAGATGAACGCTTCCACACTTGCCTCTGGGTCTGGGACGCAGTGTCGATGCTCTCTGTGGTGATGGATCGAAGCGGCCACCACAATACGCAAAGGCGACGGTGCTGCGTGAGGGGTGGACGGCGGCGATGGCGCTGCACAGAAGAACTCACAGACATGGCTCACCTCCGGCGACGGATCGGAACTGCTCTCCTTCAAATATGCTCGGAGCCTCGGATGAAATAAAGAGAAACGCAAAACAAATCAAACACAGATAAACAACCTACAAAGAGGAAACGAAAGATCAAGACCGCATCGACCAGATCTACAAGTTCCATACGATAAAAGCTAAGAACAACTCACAGACGAGTCGATTTGCCGGAATGGACCTCGCTCCACACCCACTGAGGAGATGCAGAGAAATGGGGAATTGAACGAACTAGAACGGTAGGGGGATTAAATGGCACGTTTTCCAAAAACACGATGACAGGTGGGACCCACTTGGGGATGGGCAGAACAGTGCGACAAAACAGATGGATGTCCAAGATGCAAGCAAACTGCAGATCCGACGGACAACAATTCGTGTGACGAAGGGAACAAAATCACACGGCAAAGGATAGCTTTTTGTTTTTCTTTGTTGTGTGCGAGGGCCGGCGGCTCAAGGATGCAATTATTAGGTTTGGTGGACAAAAAGGAGTATGCCACGGAGAAAAAATATATATACTTCCTTGTCTCAGTTGACTACAATCTTAGAATTCAATTTTGTTCTAAAAATAATGCACAAGTAGATAGCAGGCCTAGGAACTCATTCTTATTCCTCTTACGCCCTGGTTAGTTCCACTTCATTTTGCCAAATTTTTCAAGATTCTTCGTCAAATCGAATCTTTGGACGCATGCATGAAGCATTAAATATAAATAAAAAATAAAACTAATTACACAGTTTAGACGAAATCCATGAGACGAATCTTTTAAACCTAATTAGACTATGATTGGACACTAATGACCAAATAACAACGAAAAGCGTTACTGTTGCATTTTGCAAAAAAATTCAGATCTAAAGTGGGCCTTAGTTAGCATCAAATGTCCGAGGTAACAGGGCTTTAGTCCAAATACGCCCTTAAAAAGATCACCGCATGGCATTGTCCTTCCATCTTCCTCAAAATATATATTTCCGTCCTTCCATCTCCCGATAAAAAGATACGGAGTAATTCAAAAAAAAAAAAAAAAAAAGAGTGACCAGAGTAGACGAGTAGTACGTGTGTGCTTTGTGTAAAACTGGCCCACAAATTGCAGCACATCAGTGTGTCAGACCGCTAGGGGTACTCCTATCCTATTATTTACTTTGTCAGTTACCACCATATTCGCTTGTATAATCAACCATACTTATCAGTCATGATACAGTATTTTTCTCTCACAATAAAACAGCATCAGCCGACTTATAAGCCACAGAAACGATCAAGCGACATTGGTCACGCCTCTGGGTCCTAGAATTGTAGTTTTTTTTGAAACGGAGAGAGTAGAAACAGATTGGTTACTGTAGAAGCCCAATAACGTAGATGTGTTACTTTTCTTTTTTCTCTCTTAGATCTTGCAACGAACGTAGGTTCATAATACAAATTCTAAATAACACGTATGATTAGTTGATTACTCAAACGAAATACATTTGACAAACACTATGCATAAGTGGTCTATAGTCATCCATCCAAGTGATGGATAAAAATAGGGAAAAGGTAATACGCGACCGTTGCGCTCCGGTGCAACAGCGGGACTCTGCTCCCGCGCTCCCTCTTCCTCCAGCCCCGCGCCAGAGACGAAGAAGAAGATGGCGGCGGTTAAGGTTCCAACAGCAGCGGGGTTATGATTCTGCTCACCGGCGGCCTTAGAAGGAGGATTTGGGGGGGAGTCAGCCACGATACGGCGGTGGTGGTGGGAGAGACGATGCGGGCGCGGCCCACCGGGGCGGCGGGAGATGGTGGTTGGGTGGGTGAAAGCATTTAGGCCTCTAGTTGGGTTTCGGTGATTAATGACAACACGAGATTACTATGACTAATATGTGTTTTGCATATGCAATTTGAGTTAGACCATGGTAATGGTAATTGATTGGGCAATCATGGTTGTCATGCCCCTATCGATGGAAATCGTTTCGGTTTTCAAATGATGGACGACAAGGTTAAGGACGGACTAGTTCTAAGTGTCGTTTGGTGTTGGAGAGACACTTAGAGTAGTTTAGGACTTTGTTTTTTCTTTGACCATACTATTAAGGGGGGTATGGACTAGTAGCTTGACCTAGGTGAGTCTAGTGGGTTACGTGTGGTGGACACTTGTCAAACCTAGCACTAGGTAGCTCAGGAATAGCCCTAAGATCAATTGGAGTAAACTTTATTCACATAGGATTTCGGGTTAGAAGTGAATGAAGGGTCAAATGATTAACCGGATGTTGGTCTGGTTGTGACCGGACGCTGGAGGGTGAGTCCGATCAGTTCATTTGATCAACTGAAGTCGTCTGGTACTGATCGGACGCTGAGTGAAAGTGCATCGAACGCTGGGGTCCTACATCCGGTCAACTCCAGAGAGGTTCCAGAGAGACATTTTCCTGACTGGACGCTGGTCAGGATCCGGTAACTAACCGGACGCTGAACAGTAAAGTGACCGGACTTTGGGTGCCAGCGTCCGGTCAACATCAGTAAGGTTCTAGAGAGCGTTTTTCTTGACCGGACGCTGGTCAGAATCCGGTCAGAGCATAACAACTCTTTTGCGGGTATAACTGACCGGAGCGTTCGGTCACCCCGCAGAATGCTGACTCAGCCTCCAAACGTTATGTCTTGAATGAGGGGGTATAAATACTTACTCCACTCATCCATAGGAGGCCTCTTGCCCATTTATTCAGCTGAGAAACACCTTGAGAGTGTAAGGGAGAGCAAGAGCCTAGTGAGGTGATTGAGATTTGAGAATCCAAGATTAAGGTCCTTATTAGTGTAAGGAGAGTAGCAAGTGTGCATCCACCCTTCTCATTAGGCTTGTCATGGTCAAGTGAGAGTTTGTACTTGTTCCTCTTGGTGATCACCATCACCTAGATGGCTCGGTGGTGATTGGGAGTTTGATGATCATTCGACGGAGCTTGTGGATGACCCAACTCAAGTTGTGAGTGGTTGTGGGCGATTCACCGTGATGGAGTGTCGAAGAATCAACCCATAGAGAGCACTTGATCCTTGCGCAGATCAAGGGAGAGCTACACCCTTGCGCGGGTGCACCAACAATGACTAGTGGGGAGTGGCGACTCTCCCATACCTCGAGAAAACATCGCCGCGTTCCTTTCTCTCTCTTTACTTTGAGCATTTACATTTGAGCAATTCATTTCATGTCTTTACATTTCTAGAATTGCCGTGCTAGAGTAGGATTGGAACCTAGGGTGCAAAACTTTTGTGCGGTAGAACAATAGAACACATTCTAGGCATAAGGGGTGAAGTGAGCTAAGTGTAGGGATTAATTATTGCAAAGAATTTAGAATTACTCCAATTCACCCCCCCCCCTCTTGGGCATCTTGATCCTTTCAGTGGTGTTAGCGGCGGGGACGTCACAGCAGTACTCGCCGACGAGCAGTTGTGGCTAGGGTAGGCGTGGTCGAGGGCCCAGGGCGGGTTGTGGGTGGTGCCGCGAGTCGGCTCACCACCGGCCGTTGGTGGTGGGTGCAAAGGCAGGGACGAGGGTGAGGGCGAAGCAGCGGGGGCGGGAGGTGGGCGGTGCGAGCACCGACTGGCCAGGGGAGGCAGGGTGGGGGAGGAAGTATGCACGGGGAGGAAGACAAGGGTCGCGGGATAACTCTGTCCATAAAAATAAAGGCGTGGGTAGCGCCTGGACGTCCGTACACTAGGACCTGTCCAGACACTCGCACGTGCCGAGATCGAATCGAGCGAGGGGAAGTGGAGAAGCAGAGACGGGAGGGGTGGGATTCATACAGAAAGAGCGATGTGATGAAGGCGATGGTTGATTCATTGTGGCTCTCAGGGACATGACGCAATGTGGAGATTTTCTACCCACCGGCTGGCTAGTGTCGTGAACCTGCGATGGTTGCTCAGACCGAAGCACATGTGGCTGACGATCGCCATGGGCACAGGTCTGGATGCGGAGACGGTGGTGGCAGCGGATCCCTACGAGCCGATAAGACGAGAAGACTTTGCGGCTAGCTTGCTGCATACTACTTCGCATGGTGTGCACCTGCTACTCGCTCCCTCTCCCTCTGCTGCTCATCGGAGTACTTCATATGTTGCTACGTGCCTACGTCTGCTGTTGAAGCATTTGCTGCAACATATCTCTGAAACAAAGTTAAACATTTGAAACATACGCTTGCAACATATGTGTGTAGCCACTGCAACATATGCAATATCCAGATAAAATACTTGCAACATAAATCTGAACAGGTGAAATATTTGGAACATACGCTTGCAACATATGTCTATAGCTACTGCAACATATGCAATATCCAGATAAAACACTTGCAACATACGTCTGAAACAACTAAAACATTTGAAACATACACTTGCAACATACATTTATAGCTATTACAACATATGCAACACCATATCTACTTTTGCAACATCCAAATTAAACGCATGCAACATTCAAATAAAACTTATGAAACATATATCTGAAACGCATGAAACACACGGAGCTTGATGCACCAAAGTGGCATGGAGGTCGCTGGTACGGAGCTCATCGGCGTCACAGACCTCAACAAGTGAATGGAGCGCGGCTGCAGCGGGAGACGCGGTGGAGGCGGCGAATCTATGTCATTTTCTAGTCTTACGTCACCATCGCTGCCTATTAGTCTATGTAGCTCAGCTTTAACCCCTGCGGGTGGGACCTGCGAGGCGCGGGCAGGGGTGCGCGACACGCAGCGTAGGTGGGCGGTGCGGGCGGAGCACAGCACGTGCAGGGTCCGTCCAGACCCTATAGGTATCATTATCATATTTCAAAATATTTAGCTAGCACATTATAGTATTTTTCTATGATATAAAGAATTTTTTCCCGAGAAGCCCAGCCGGCTAGCCGGGCAGTGACTTCGCCACTGACACCAAGTGCTAACCGTATGTTGTGTCGTCTGCTCAAGTAAGGCGCTGATCTTATGTCATGTATTCACGTCATCCATCCCTCATGTTGTATTTGTTAGTAATCCTAGCGCATGAGTCAGTTAGTTAGTTTTGCATGTTTCTGTTGTTATCTTGCATGTGCACGAGCTCCGGTCTGTGGCAGTCGTGCGCGTAGGAGGGCGTGGCGAGACTAGCTCGCGCATGACCCTAGAGTGATCGGTTGTGGTCTTGCCATCGTGAACGTGGGGATGGACGCGTTCAAGCGCGGTGTGCGGAGGTCCACCCGTGAGCTTCTGCTCTTTGTTTTTCACAAAATAAAAGGCAAAGTAATATAGAAAACGCTGCAGTTTGTTGCGCAGCACCAAAACCTGAGTTACAAGCGTTCTTGAGTTTTTGTGTTCCTGAGATTGTCATCGCGAGCTCACCGGGCGTTAGGAACGCCGGTTCAGAGCTAACAATTGGTATCAAAGCTGTGAGATAGGGCCTAGCGCGCCGCCATGACGTCGTTGAAGGGTCGAGGTCATTCGCCGGTGCCAGTGGGCATGAAGGACAAGGGCAGTGGCTCCGGTAGCAAAACTCCACCACGCACGCCGTCTTCAAGCCGCTCACCGTTCGTAGACCCACGACGCCCGCCGTTCGCGAACACGCCATCCACGCAAGGTCGTCATCGAGCGCGTGATCCGTGAGACCAATGGGTCCAACAACTGGCCGCAACTCACCAAGACCAGCTACGACTCATGGTCGTTGTTGATGAAGCTGAAGCTCTAGGCGTGTCACTTGTGGGACATCATCGAGTCCGATGACTGCGAGTTCCACGATGGCCGAACCGCGCTGGAGGCGATCTGCTCCGGCATGCCCCCGGAGATGGTGCCCACCCTGGCGACCAAGCTATCAGCCAAGGAGGCATGGGAGGCGATCCGTTCGATGCGCATCGGTGACGAGCGCGTGAGGAAGTCGACAGCGCAGAGTCTCCATGCTGAGTACGAGCAGATCATGTTTCGCGATGGGGAGTCCATCGAGGACTTTGCCCTACGCCTGTCCAGCATCGTGCAGAGGCTGGCGATCCTCGGTGACCCAGAGCCAGAGCCGAAGGTGGTGGCCAAGTACCTCCGCGTTGCTCGACCAAGGTACAAGCAGCTCGTAGTTTCCATCGAGACCCTCCTCGACATCGACACACTCTCCGTCGAGGAGGTCACTAGGCAGCTCAAGGCGGTGACCGATGATGAACCGTCGCTGGCCCAGGACATCGCCGGCAAACTACTGCTCACAGAGGAGCAGTGGCTGGAGCGCTACAAGAAGCGGGACAAGGACTCCGGCCGCAGTGGATCGAGCTTTGGCGGTCGCGCCAAACGTCGGGGAAGAGGCCGCGGTCGCAGCACCGGCAGCGGCAGCGACTCACAAGCCAGCTCAAACTCGGGCCAAACCATCCCCGACGACGCGTGCAAGGCCTACGGGAAGAAAGGGCATTGGGCCAAGGATTATCGAAGCAATAATAAGGTAGAGGAGGCCCATGTGGCCTAGGATGACGAGCCCACTCTACTCCTTGCAGTTGGCTGTGAGCAGGAGAACGGGATTTATCCCTAAATCGAGCCACCGACGCCGAAGACAAGTGCGGCGACCCTGCCGCCGATCTGCCACGACAGCCAGTTCCACTTCACCGAGAGCAAGGTGTTCGCCGCTTTCGACAAATTCGGTGACCGAGACCCAAAGCGATGGGTCCTGGACAAGGGCGCGTCGAACCACATGTCTGAGGCGCGGGCGGCATTCTCCAGCCTCGACGCCGGTGTCACTGGCTCCGTTCGGTTCGGGGACGGCTCCATCGCCCGCATCGAGGGGATCGGCACCATCCTGCTGTCCTGCAAGAACGGCGAGTACTGCGCCATCGCTAACATCTACTACCTGCCTCGCCTCACCGCCAACATCATCTCCGTCGGCCAGCTCGATGAGATCGGGTACCAAGTGCTGGTGGAAGATGGCGTGATGCGGGTTCGTGACGAGGAGCGGCGACTCCTTACCAAGATTCACCGCAACCCAGGCCTGCTCTACGTGCACGACATCGACATCGCACGACCGGTCTGCCTGGCGGCGCAGGGCGACGAGGAAGCCTGGGTGTGGCACGCCCACTTCGGCCACCTCCACTTCGCCGTGCTGCGCAAGATGGGCAGGGATGGCCTTGTTCGTGGCCTGCCCCTGCTCACCCATGTGGAGCAGGTGTGCGAAGCCTGCCTAGTCGGCAAGCACCGATGGTCCCTGTTCCTGCAGCGCGCCCTTGGGCGCTCATCGGAGGTGTTGCAACTGCTCCACGGCGACCTCTGTGGACCTATCACGCTGTCGACACCGAGTGGAAATTGGTACTTTCTCCTACTCGTCGATGACTGCTCCCGGTACATGTGGCTGTCTCTGCTTCCCAGCAAGGATGCTGCGCCCGCGACGATCAAGCGCATCCAGGCAGCCACGGAATGCAAGTCGGGAAAGCTAGTTAGTGCACTCCGCACGGACAGAGGAGGAGAATTCCTGGTGAAAGACTTTGAGCAGTACTGGGCCGAGCTGGAACTTCGTCGCGAGTTGATGGCGCCGTACTCCCCTCAACAAAATGGCGTCGTTGAGTGCCGCAACCAGTCCGTGGTCAGGACCGCCCGGAGCATGCTAAAGGCAAAGGGGCTTCCGGGCGAATTCTGGGGCGAGGCGGTCACCACAGCCATCTATCTGCTCAACCGATCCTCGTCCAAGAGCGTGGGTGGCAAGACCCCCAATGAGCTCTGGACCGGCAGCGTCCCTGGCGTTCAACACCTGCGCACGTTCGGCTGCATCGCACACATGAAGGTAACAACGCCAAACTTGAAGAAGCTCAACGATAGGAGCAGGCGCACCATCTTCGTCGGCTATGAACCTGGCTCCAAGGCATATCGGGTGTATGACCCGGTGACCCGGCGCGTGCACGTCAGCCGCGACCTGGTGTTTGAGGAGGCAGCGCAGTGGCTCTGGACCCAGGGCCAGCGTAGTGAGGTGGACGACTTTGTCGTTGAACACCTGCCACTGCCCGGATCGACCACCATGACAACGACATCGAGCACGATTTCATCGGCCGGAGCTGCTGCTACACCTTCGGCCTCGCCGGCGTCATCAGTCCACGCTTCACCGGCTCATGGCTCAGGGAGCATGACGCCTGGAGCATCGTCGGCCCACACCTCACCAGTGCAAGGCACTGGGAGCATGACGTCGGGCACACCCCCACTGCGGGACGCGGACTCAGTGGAGTTTGTGTCGCCACCAGGTGCCGGAACATCGCAGATGCTGGATGCGGACCACGACGACGACGCCCCACTTCGGTACCGCGACATCGATAATGTGCTCGGGCCAGCCACGCCGCCGGGTTTCGCCGCACGGTAGATGGAGGAGCAGCTGCTATTGGCAAGCGAGGCCAAGCCGGCATCGTTCAAGGAGGCGCTAGAACATGAGAACTGGCGCCATGCCATGCTCGACGAGTTCACCTCTATTGAGGCGAACGACACTTGGAGGCTCGTTGACCCACCACCAGGGGTGCGTTCGATCGGCCTCAAGTGGGTCTACAAGACGAAGTGGGATGAAGCAGGGCTCGTCGCCAAGGGGTACGTCTAGCGCCAGGGCATCGACTTCGATGAAGTATTCGCCCCAATGGCACGCCTGGAGTCCATGAGGCTGCTGCTGGCGCTCGCTGCAAGCGAAGGGTGGGCTGTCCACCATATGGATGTGAAGTCCGCTTTTCTGAATGGTGAGCTCCTGGAGGATGTATACGTCGAGCAGCCGCCGGGGTTCGTGCTGAAGGGCCAAGAAACGAAGGTGCTCCACCTGATCAAGGCCCTCTACGGACTCCATCAAGCCCCACGAGCATGGTACTCCAAGCTCGATGAGTCCCTGATGAAGCTCGGGTTCTGACGGAGCACGTCAGAGCATGATGTCTATCTCTGCGGTGTGGGCGCACGCCGCCTCATCGTGGGCGTCTATGTGGACGATCTGGTTATCACCGGAGAGGATCCACGAGACATCAGCACCTTCAAGGAGGAAATGAAGGCAACATTCAAGATGAGCGACCTCGGGCTTCTGCGCTACTACCTCGGGCTGGAGGTGACGTAGATGGGGAGCAGCATCACAGTTTGTCAAAGCGCCTATGCTGCGAAGATACTTGAGGGCGCTGGACTGACTAGATGCAACTCAAGCCATACCCCCATGGAGCCTCGGCTCAAACTCAGTAAGTCCAGTTCCGCTCCTCCTATTGATGCAACAAAATACAGGAGCATTGTGGGCTCCCTCTGGTACCTGGTGAATTCAAGGCCGGACCCGGCTTACTTGGTGGGATACATTAGCCGGTTCATGGAGAATCCGACTACAGAGCCTATGGTGGCTGTAAAAAGGGTGCTGAGGTACATTGCTGGAACCCTGCACTTCGGCTGCCACTACCAGAGGAAGAAGGAGGCACAACTCATTGGCTACAGCGACAGTGACTTGGCCGGTGACATTGATACAAGGAAGAGCACCATGATCGTTCTCTTCTTCCTCGGCTCCAACATCATCACATGGCAGTCTCAGAAGCAAAAAGTGGTGGCCTTATCTTCATGCGAAGCCGAGTACATTGCCGCCACTACTGTAGGGGTTGGCCCGTCTCCTTGCTCATTTCACAGGCGTGAGGAGCAGGGCCATCACATTGAAGATCGACAGTGAGTCTGCCATTCAACTAAGTAAGAACCTAGTTTTTCATGACCGCAGTAAACACATAGATGTGAGATATCATTATATACGAGAATGCGTCGAGGAGAACAGGGTGATACTGGAGTCCGTTGGGACAGTTGAAGAACTAGCAGACATTCTGACGAAGGCTTTGGGGCGAGTTCGATTCTGTGAACTTCGTTCCAAGATCGGCATCATCGACATTCAGACCATGCGCAAGAATTAGGAGGAGAAATTGTTAGTAATCCTAGCGCATGAGTCAGTTAGTTAGTTTTGTAGGTTTCTGTTGTTATCTTGCATGCGCACGAGCTCCGGTCTATGGCAGCCGTGCGCGTAGGAGGGCGTGGCGAGACTAGCTCGTGGTCTTGCCATCGTGAAGGTGGGGATGGACGCGTTCAAGCGCGGTGTGCGGAGGTCCACCCGTGAGCTTCTGCTCTTTGTTTTTTCACAGAATAAAAGGTAAAGTAATACATAAAACGCTGCAGTTTGTTGCGCAGCACCAAAACTTGAGTTCCAAGCGTTCTTGAGTTTCTGTGTTCCTGAGATTGTCATCGCGAGCTCGTCGGCCGTCAGGATCGCCGGTTCAGAGCTAACAGTATTATTGGAGTGGGAGGATAAGAATAAACGGCGGTGGTGTCAGCTAGACTGGGTACAGGCTCCGCGTCCGTCCTCTAGAAAAAAATCGAACGCTCGGCTCATAGCATTTTCATAAAAATAACCGAGCGAAACAACTACCCTCACATATCAAACTAGAATTATATCCTTTCCAATTATACCCAGTTACCCACCAATCTTAGATACTGGCTCACAGGCGACTTCTAATTTTTAATCATTCGATCTTAAGTAACAAACAAAGGGCTGTCGTGATGGTGCAGTAGGAAATTGTATATCTGATACCCTGATCACCTAAGATGTTCTTTGTAGATTACCTTAATACCTTTTACAGAGAAATCGCAGTCCTGCTGTTAACAGTTAACCGGAGGAAGGACGCTGCAGTAGGAAATCAATTCTCAAGAATTTAACTGCTCTGGCGTGATGTCGTCTCTATGGAAATCATCACCTGTTCGCAGTTCGCATGAGAACAGAGGAAGCAGGGAGCTCTAATAATTTTTTGGGAAAAAACAGAGGAAGCAGAGATTCATTCACCAGATCACTCGTAAAAACCGTAATATTGGGAGCAAAGAGACCAGGTAAAACCACAGGACCAAATCGAAACCACTTGCCCGCTGTCATTTACCAATCAAGAGATCACTGGAAATTCGTTACATCCCCCCAATCACGATCCTACAAACAGAAACTGCACATCCGATTCACCGCCAATTCAAAGCGGATGTCAAGCTTTCGACGGTGTAATCTGCACAAGGCCATCACATCACTTGCCGCCGGCCGCCTGCAGGGGCGCGCCGACGCCCTTCCCGCGGAGCTTGACCTCGAGGGCGCGCTCCATCTTGGCGAGCACGGCCTGGGCCGGCGCCGCCTTGCCGCTCTCGTACTCCTGCACCACCTGCGCGCGCTCGTTGATGCGCTTCGCCAGCTCCGCCTGGCTCCACCCTTTGGCCACGCGCGCCTTCTGGATCGCCGCGCGCACCTCGGCCGCCACCCGCTCCACCGCCGCCGGCTCCGTCGTCTCGTCCAGCTTACGCGCGGGCGCCACCGCTGGCGCGGAGTGCTTGTTCGTGCCCGCCGCCGACTTGCGCACCGTCTCCACGGCCGCGCCCGACCGCAGCGCCTGGTTCACCGCCTTCGCCGACTTGAGGTCGGACGCCTTCGGTTTCGTCCGGCGCAGAACCACCGGCTCCCAGTCCTGGGTGATGTTGCCGCTCAGCCTACCCGTCGGCATCGTTGCTTCTGTCTCTACTCCGATCCTTGTGCTTATGATCTCGAGCACGGTGTTGATGAGACTTTGGACGGAATGGGGCCGTGGAGGCATATATAGAGGGTGCAATGGCGGTCGAGAAGGTTCCTGGACCGAGCTCGTGTGTCGTGTGTTCTGGAAGGTTCAGGCAGGGGATTCCGTTGCATCCGAACCGTTGATTGGAGCAGGACAGCGAGTCAGGCGGCTGCCGGTTGGTTCAAAAACTTGGCCGCCACGGAAAATGGGAAGTCTTTTCTGGTAAAAGAATTGGCGCCCACGGAATGGACGAGCCCATATATCTTTTTGGGCCGCAGCCCAGGGTAGTTGAAAGAAAGACCGCCACTTCCGACGCAGAAAGACAACCACTTGGCCACGCCGCGTGCTCTTCTGTTGGTCCCGTGACCAGAAATGCTTCTGTGGATACAGGATCCACCAAAACTCAGTGCATACTCCTTTCCGATGGTGGACACGTGGAGAGCATGCAGATCCTACGTTCCGTTCGTTGCCAAGCGTCTCTCCACATTGTGCCGTCGTGCACTCGTACATCGGCTGACGTCATAGCGCAAGCCGAGCGGGGGAGTTCCTGAAACGCTACACACGTACACGTGTCAGACGCAGTATGCACGGACTCTCAATGGATGCGGTATGCACCAGATTTTTTTTGCGGCGAATGGACACAAAGTGCAGAGCCCCTAGCAATTCTAGCACGAGCCCTGCCCAGCCCCAGCGGGCCAGCGTGAGCCACGGCCAGCCCAGACCCAAGCTGGCCGCTGTCAAGGAGCCCGCGGAGCGCAGCCATTGGATCCGTCTCCGAGGGGCCGGATCTGCTCGACCCCCACTCGGCCCGGGCGCTGCCGCTGCAGGCCAACACTGGGGCCAAGCCTGCGGCCTGCCTGCCCATGACGAGCGGGCGCACTGGGGAGCGGCTACCTGCCAGCGCGTCCGTCACCCGCCGCGCGCTGGGCCCTGACGGGGCTGGGACCGTCGGATGGGCCCTCGTCGGTGTCCGCAGCCTGTACGGGCCCGCGCGCGCACACCGTGCCCATCACGGGTGGTCGCGCCGCGCTGGGCTACAGGCGCAGGATGGCCTCCGTCGAGGCCTACGTGTGCCGCTCCGTGCAAGGCAGTAGCTCGTCGGGCACCACTGCCTAGCCGAGTCGGACGCCCGTGGAGCTGGAGAAGGAGAGCCACCACTCGGGCGCCCGGCCCACGTAGATCCACAGCTTGACTTCCTTCTCCGACGCATAGGCCCGCAACTCGCGCAGCTGGACACTGTCTGACTGACGTCGCGCGCCCCGTCAAATCCAGGGCGGGGATAGCTTGATCAGGACCTAGAGGACACGGATCCTGCTATTCTCCGGTCATCTTGCTCACTGCTCGGCCATCCTTCTCGCCTAGAAGCCAGAGCTCGACATGCGGGGGACTAGAGGAGAGAGAGGAGGAGGGTGAAAGCTGCCACCGCTAACTAAAGAGCGGCGATACCGGTAGGAGGAGCGATTCTTGCGGTGGTGGGTTTCGACGACGGGGAGCTGGGTCGCCCGCAGGAGCTCTTTCTTTCGAGCCAACGGGAACTTAGGCTTTAACAGCGTAGAAGAGTTTCATCCCCGTAAAACTTTTATCATTTATCTCTTTATAAATACATCGTCATGTCTGCATATTTAATGTTCATAAAGCTCTATGAAACTCACATCGACATTGGCTTAATGCCGACACGCACTCTAAGATAGTACAACTCAAGAGTCATAAAATTCAGGCTCGATAAGTAAGACAGTAAAAGTTGTAAAGGATCTTCATCGGTAGCGACAGGAACATATTTCATCTGGCACTCACACCAACCGTACGTGACAACGCCGTCACAACGGAGTCACGTCGTCAGCAGCGTTGGCAACACCAGTGCAACTACTACAACCAAACAACTCTTCTTTTCTTTTATGATTTGTGAAACTGACATTACTGTGCAACCTAATGGATGTATCGTTCATCTAACACGACCAAGTGACTAACACAAAGGAGATTCTTAGATAACGAAATAAAGTTCTCTCTTTTGATTTAACGTATCGACCAATAATGCATATATATAGGCGCATATCTAGTTCCTTCTACGGTGTATTCAAGAAGTAGACCACTGCGTTACAAATTACAATTGCTCATTCAGAGCAGCAACCAGCGGGCCTGTTAGGCTAGTCGTAAAACCGTTTGTGCTGATTTGTATGACTGATTTTTTTAAGAGAGAAAATAATATACCATACCTTATAAACCGGTTTTTAAGTGCAGCCGAACATTCCAAGCATTTTTGTCAACGGATCCAAATAGCGGGATTTAACCACGCTAAAGTCAAAATACATCGATCCCTTCTCCTGCGAAACGCGCTCGTCCTTCGCCTCGATGCGCGCTTTGATCTCATCAACAAGTGAAGGGAAGCTCTGAATCAGCTGAACGTACCCTTCCGTCAAGACCACCTTCTTGAAGTTCTTGTCCTCGACGAAGAACTCGAGGCACTTGTTCTTCAGCTCCGGGCAGCCGTGCACCTCGGCGCAGATCAGGATCGCACCCACGTTGTCCACCGACAGCATGTCACGCAGCCTCTGCGCACACACGACCTTGAGCATGTCCACCGCGTAGCGGTCCGCCGCCGCGAGCAGCGCCAGGAAAAAGTTCTCCGACGACGAGCCCTCGCCGTCGAGCTCCGCGGGCAGCGTGTCGGTGTACATGAACCGCAGCATGGCCCCGAACGTCTCCGGCTCGATGTCGTGTATCGTGACGGCGGGCGTGGTGGCTTCCGCCATGGAGCCGAGGAGCCCCGCCCTGAGCACCGGCGAGCGCGCCGCGAGAACGGCCCGGTGCGCCCGGAACGTCTCGCCGCCGACAGCGAACGCGACGTCCGAGCCGTCGCCGCTGTCAAGCAGGCGGCCGAGGCTGGTCGCGACGTCAGGCGGCGGCGCGTGGGCGCGGCGCCGAGCAGGACGATGACCCCGCACACGAACGTCACACGGCCGTCTGGCGCCGACGACGACGACTCGAGCTCCAGGTCCCTCCACCGCGCGAAGTGGCTCCACCCCCACGCGCAGAAGCCCTCCGGCGGGTGCGCGCGCACGCACCGGTTCTGGTGCACCGGCGACGCCGCGCCGTCGCCGCGCAGGAGGAAGGCGTCGAAGACGGCCGTCACGTTGGTGGCTGACTGGGTGACGAGCTCCAGGAACAGTGACAGGTAGTCGCCCCTGTCGTCTTTGTTATTGCCTCGCGGGTAGCACCTGATCCGCCAGAGGTAGCCGCCGGCGGAGAAGTTTTGGGAGTAGATGACATCGCCGATGGGGAGGTTCTTGGCTTGCGAGTAGTCGAGCTTGAGCTCGAGAAATCCGGAGCCCAACATCTTGTTGCCAAAATTTGCGTACGCAGCATTGGGTTTGTTGCACGGAGAGAGTATATATTAGGTAGTCCTACTGAGGATCAAAGTGCCCGTGAACGTTTCGGAGTTGGAACCTGTTGCATGTGCGTGATGAACTCGGAGTCTCTCTCGGACGCCCTTTTTGAAAAACACCGCCGAGGAGCTGCGTTCAGAACACTGGCGCGGTGACCACGGCCCGGTGCGCGCGGAACGTCTCGGCGCTGACCGGGAACGCGACTTCCCAACCGGCGGCGCGGTCCAGTAGGAGGTTGATCTAGGTGGACGATGACGCCGCACGTGAAGGTAACGCGGCCGTCGCCCGCCACGTAGTCCGAGTCCAGATCCAGGGCGATGTCGCCGTCATCGGGCGGGTATACGAGCACGAACGGAGCGCGTGCATGCAACGACGGTGGCGAGCCGTCCCTGGAGCCGCTTACAAGCTGCATGCACAGCACGATCATGTACGGAAAGACGTCATATCATGATGGGGGAAACAAAATATTCATGCATGTATTATAATGTATATCCACACACACACACACACACACACATAGATAGAGGACTCAACACTCTTGGAATTCACCTCTTAGTGCATTTACATCTGAACTCTTTCAGTGCATACCTCTGAAGAACTGTTTCATCTCTCTGAACTCTGAAGAGCATATCTTCAGCAGAGTAATCAGAAGTGCTAGACTTCAGTGCATTTACCTGTTATACGGATTGCAACCGCGTGATGCCTTATTCTGATGCTGCCATAACACCATCCCTGCAATCTGCATGCATACGCCTCATCACAAACAGCATTGTGCACAGCGTCCAATCTTCCTCCCTGTTTCTTTTGCTTTTGAATTGTAACAAAAAAAGCAACTCCTCTTCATTTTCAGAACTTCAACAGGTGGTGGACGCCATTTTTTGGGGCACTTACATTCCTTTCCTAATGTTCTGATTGGAGCCGATGGAATTCAGAGATTAAAGAACTTACTTTGTGACCAACCTTGTAGTCTTGCTTCCACTTTACTATCTCACAGATCATTAAGTTGCAACTGAATTTGTTCTACATCCAGTAATCACCGGCACCTTTTCACCAATAATATTCATTCTGATTGGAAGACTATTGTGTGCCAACGCCCACAAAAATCGTTTGATTTTCGGCCCAGCTCGGCCCACGCGCACAAGTGTCACATCCAAAGACTAATACACGATGCAAAGTGGATCCCGTTTCCGACAATCTTCTTGTAGTGTATAGTTTGGTATGTTGAGGCCTCAAAACGCTTGGAATTCACAAAATGTAGATGTAGAGAATTCGGATGCCTGCCAGCACTCCAGCAGCATGCAAGAATCTTCCACAACTTGCATCATTTTGACGTAGTCATTCTACAGCTTTACAGAATATATATAAGATGCATTTTTAATTTCATGCTATGATTCAGGGGCATGCAAGAAACAGTATAGAAAACTAAACTGTTTGGGGAATAAAGAGAGACAACTCCAGATATATCAAAATAACATAGCATGATTTATAATTTTGTGTGTCACGAAGCACTGAAATTAAGTAGATATACTTCATACACTTCACATAATAATGGCGATGACAGAAATTCGAGCACTTCTTCGTCATAACAATATAACAATAACATAGGGATAGATGTTTGTTCATGAATCATCATCATTCATCTATGGCTGGACTAGCCTTGCTCTGATCTCCTCTATAACTGACGGGAAGCCCTGCATCAGGCGCAAGTAGCCCTCCGTCAGCGCCACACTCCTGATGTTCTTCTCCTCCACAAAGAAGTCGATGCACCTCTTCTTCAGCTCCGGGCAGTTGTGCATCTCAGCGCAGAACAACATCGCCGCCACAGTCTCCGGCGACACACGGTCCCATAGCTTCTGCGCACACATGAGCTTCAGCCTGTCCAGCTGGTACATGTCTGCCGCCGCAAGTAGATGCTGGAGCAAGTCTATGGCCGAAGAGCTCTCAAGATCTTTGACGAGCTCTGTGTCCGAGGGCAGTGCGTCGGTGTACAGGAACCGCAGCAGGATCCGGAAAGCTGTTGGCTGGACGTCGTGCAGCGTGATGCGGTCCATCTGGGCGTCCGCCATGGAGCTGAAGAGCTGCGTCTTGAAGACCGGCGAGCGGGCGGCGAGGATGGCCCGGTGTGCGCAGAACGTCTCACCGCCGACCGAGAAGGAGACGTCTGAGCCGTCGGTGCACTCCAGCAGGTGTCCGAGATGGTCGACCAAGTCCGTGGGAGGCACCGGCACACGGTCGTTGCCGTTGAGATCTATGATTCCACATACAAATGTCACACAGCCATCGACGAGGTAACAACTCGACTCGAGCTTGCTGCGCTTCACGAACTTGTGCCACCCAATTACCGGTGTATGATCGGGGTCACCAGCAGCGATCTCGCTTGACCATTTTGCATGGGACAACGATGGTGCCCCGTCTCTTCGCATTGGAAAGGCTTGGAAGACTGCCTTCACGCCGTGTCTGGATTTGCTTGTGGTCCATGCGTAGAGAGAGAGAGGTAGTCGCCATTGTTGGACAGGTCCCCAAACGACCCACGCGGGTAGCATCTTATCGTCCAGCTGCGTCCTCCGGCCAATATGCTACCGGTGTCGACGATGTATTCGCCGATGGGCAGGTTCATGGTGCCTGAGTAATCGACTTTGAACTCAACGAAACTGGTGCCCAACATACTGGCAAAGTTGCAAAGACAGTGGTGAAGCGAGGATTCTTGGGTATTCCCACTGCCACACACACACAAAAAAAAATCTCAAATCAGTAATACTTCAATAGCACTGTGAATCAGTAAATTCTCAACAAATATTTTACGACCAAAGAGAGGGTGAATGGCAGCCGATTAAAATTCTTTGCCGAAAAGAAAGGCCTATATCCCGATTACAACCTAACATGTCTCTCATAATTGTCAAGATCACACACGTCAACTAGTGATGTGTCGATCCTAGCAACAATTAGGCATTTCTCAAAACAGTGCGGAAACAAAGCGACAATGCGTTGCTACTAATTATGAGCTCAAAAGTACTAATGAGCATGTGAAATAAATATCAAGCTCATTAGATAAAAGCATGCAAGAGCTATTGCCTATTAATAAAACAAAACAACAAGTGCAACTTCTATGCAACTACTTGGACACAAGCTGCACTCACCATTCAGCAAAGGGAAATAAATTGACGCTTAAAATCATTAGCTAATGATTGCACGAAAAACTGAATCATTGTTGCATCATTGTAGCTTGAAAAAGTCACTTCACAAAAACACTCCACTGAGGTGCTGCAAATTCAGACAACACGATGCCTAGCTGCTGAAAGGAGCTGCAAAAGAACAGAGCTTGCATGTACTGAATACATAGACTACCTGGCTGCAACTGTCGGCCTGCTGCTGCTTCGTTGATGAGAGGACAGCAAGAAGGAGCTCAACCTTGTTATTGCAGCCGCACAGCTAGTGGTGCAATGCAGTCAAAAGCTGCTATGCTGCTGCTGCTGAATGAAACTGCTGCTTGCTGAGACAGAGGAGATGACGAGCAGCTGCTGCACTGCTGCAGACCTGCGGCAAATGAAAGAAGCCAACAAGTTGCCAACTGAAAATGGAATTAGCAAAGGCCTACTGCTGCTGAAACATTGAAGTCCCAACCAGAACGAGCAGAGGAAAATCCAAGTTGTTGCTGACCATAGAGAAAACCATCCTGGTGAACTGAAACAGCGCGCACTGAACACCACAAAGATTTTCCCAAAGAAGATCAAATTAATTCGGATTGAGATGATATTTTAACCACAGTCTCGTCATATCACCTGGAAGCCATCCCAGTAGCAAGCCCTCGACAAGGCTGAAAATTTAACCATCAATTTTGGAAAAACGGAAAACCCCAGGTGAAGAACGAATTTGGGGAACTTCAAACTCGTGGTACTCAGGTGAGGGATTTGTTAGGGGAACACTCTAGCCTTGTCCACACAAGTCCTAGCACCAATTTGCCCCAAGAAATTTCACCCCAAACGCAGTCAAATCCGACGAACGAAAAAACATCAAAAATAGCTCCGAAAATCACAGAAAGAGAGAAACTTCACATTAGGAGATGGGAAGGAGTGGAGCACGAATTTGGTCCTTAGTACATCAAGATGTCAAGGCACTTCTAACTAAAGTTAAGATAGCAAAAAGTTTAAGAACAACAGTCACTCCTCTTTTTCACTGAGGCCTCCTCTTAGCACCAACAGTAGGGGACACTTAGGGTGAAAACGGATCGGATACGGACGGATACGGCTGATATTACATTTGTTTTTATATTTCTGGTCGGATTTGGATTCGAATATGGATAGTGTCAGTCATGTCAAATAGGATATAATTGGATGTTGACATCCTAAATATGCGATTTAAGTATTCGGATACGGATACGGTATCGGATGTTGAATATTCAGACTCGGATACGGATAGATTTAAACCCCTCTAAAAGGATTCGGTCTCGAATACGGTCGGAAAATATCCGTACTGTTTTCATCCATACTTACCAGGACAGTTGCCTAACCAGCCCTTACACACAGGGCCGTTGGGTATGGATTCTTGGATGTAGCCCTCTACTAAACCGAACCAATCGGTTCTTCGGTTTTCGAAGAAGTTCGGTTCTGAGAGACTAGTACGTTCTTAAAAAAAATATGGAATCAATCAAGTTTGGTATCGGTTCTTTCGGTTCGGTTCTGGGTAGAACCGAAAAACCGAACAGTACCCAAAATCCATGTAACAGCATGTTCAATAGCAAATTTTGACAGTATTTCAGCAGGATTGCATACAAAACCACAGTGACAAATATAACAGTTAAACAGAGTAACAAATACATAAATAAAGTGCTAACTTCTAAAGCAAGGCATCAGCATTAGCATTCAGCAAGAGTGCAAGACACTAATACAACACACTACTACACTATTTTCGGTTCCTCGGTTAGTTCGGTTAACCGAGGGGGGAACCGATTTTACCGAACAAATTTCGGTTCCTCGGAAATGAGAACCGAACAGGGAACCGAGACTTCGGTTCTCGATAAATTCGGTTCGGTTCTCGGTAAAATTTGCCTATGGCTACTTGGATGGCTTCAGAGCCATTTTATGGCTCAACCAAACGCAGCGCCAGCAAATGGCTCCGTCCAAGAAATCCCAGAAAGGAGCTGTATTCCGCAACGAAGCCAAAAAAAATGTGAGCCTTTTACCTGTGTGTCATTATAAAAGATGGTCGCGGCCTACGTGTCACTAAAAAGTTCGAACACACTTATATGCCATGGCACTTTACTTTTTTACCTCCCAAGCCATCCCATCCATTTTTTCATCTAACGATGTCAATCTACGTTGGAAAAAGTCCCAAATACCCTCACTTTGGATGCCACGGCTTCTGTCCGTCCGCATCTCCCCACCGCGTAGTCAACAGAGCGAGGAAATGAGGAGAGCGAGAGAGAAAGAGAGAAAGGGAGAAGGAGGAAACGAGACAGAGGGAGAGAGCAGCGATGGGGCCACGGAGAGCAGAGGGCAGCACGACGGCGGCACCGGCGAGGGAAGGCGCAGCCGCATCGGTGGCGGTCCTAGGCAGCCGGCATCGACGGCGCTCGGCTCCCAGCGCAGTGGTGGCATGATGCAAAGCAGAGGGCTGAAGAAAAAGCAGAGAGGGAGCGCGGGGAAGGTCTGGCTCAACGGCGCAGGGCGGCGACGCTTGGAGCAGTGGAGCAAGGTGAGGAGGAAGAAGAAGCAGAGGGAAGAGGCAGAGTAGAGGGGCGACAGCGACGGCCTTGGTGCCGGCAGCGACTGTCTCAGCTCTGACAAGGGAGGCAGGGACGGCGACGGGCAGCAAGACAGGGGCCGCTCTATCGTCTCCTCAGGTACGTCGCAGCCGCCGTTCACGGGGACAGGGGCGGTGCTCTGAAAGGTCCTAATATGACTAGAGGGGGGTGAATAGCCTATTTGAAATTCTACAAATCAACTAGAGCAATTTGATTAGTAAGACAAATAGCGAAATGCAAACTTGCTCTAGCTCTACGAGGATTGCAAGCCACCTATCCAACAATTCTAGTCGCAATGATTACTAGACACACAACTTGCTATGATACTACTCACTAAGAGCTCTCAATCTTGCTACACTAAAGAGCTCCACTAGATGAACTTAAATAACAAATCAAGCTCTCAATTCTAATTACACTAAAGAGCTTGTCACCACTAGTTTACAAGAATATAAAAGAGTGAGTAGGTTGATTATACCGCCTATTAGATGAATGAACCAATCACAAGATGAATATGAAATCAATCACCGAGAGAATGTCAAATGGCAAGAGACAACCGATTTTCTCCCGAGGTTCACGTGCTTGCCAACATGCTACGTCCCCGTTGTGTCGACCAACACTTGATGTTTCGACGGCTAAGAGGTGTTGCACAAACCTTGTCCCCACGATTGGACACCGCAAGAACCTACCCATAAGTGAGGTAACTCAATGACATAAGCATTCCACTAGAGTTACTTTTCGGCGCTCCGCCGGGGAAGATACAAATCCCCTCACAATCACCAGAGATGGCCACGAACAATCACCAACTCGTGTCAATCCTCCACCGCTGCACCAAGCCATCTAGGTGGTGGCAACCACCAACAGTAACAAACGAAATCCACAGCAAAACACGAATACCAAGTGCCTCTAGATGCAATCACTCAAGCAATGCACTTGGATTCTCTTCCAATCTCACAATGATGATGAATTAATGATGGAGATGAGTGGGAGAGTTTTGGCTAAGCTCACAAGGTTGCTATGTCAATGAAAATGGCCAAGAGGGTGAGTTTAAGCCGGTCATGGGGCTTAAATAGAAGCCCCCTCAAAATAGAGCCGTTGGCTCAATTATTGGGCTAACTGCGCATCGACCGGACGCTCCGGTCAGATCGACCGGACGCGCCGATCATGAATACCGGACGCATCCGGTCGGCCTATCGGACGTGTCCGGTCGCACCCAGACCGCCATGTGTCCAGTTCAAACCAACATAGCCGTTGCTGCCCATACTACCGACGACCATACGCTCACACCGGACGCAGAAACACAGATGACCGGACGCTGAGCCGCTGAGTCTGGTCGAGTCTAGTAAGCCACCAGGGCCAACCGGATGCGTCTATTAGAAACTGACCGGACACGGAGCCTCAGCGTCCGGTCGAGTACAGTAAGCACCCACGCTCGACCGGACACTGCCAGCGTTCGATCAACTGTACTGTCGAACACTGTGTTTGCTGATTCACACCGGACGTGTCCGGTGTAGCGACCGGACGTGTCTGGTCGCTGAGTTCGTCGCCAAATACCGGACGTGTCCGGTCACCATACCGGACATGTCTGGTCACTCTGTAACCAGCGCGACTAACTCTTTTTTAACTCTATCTTCTTCACCCTTGCTCAAATGTGCCAACTATGAAAGGTCTTAATGGCTAGAGCGGGGGGAATAGCCTAATAAAATTTCTACAACAACACTTAACAAAAGAATTAGATAATTATGAGGCGAAGCGAATTTTGCGCTAACCTACCAAAATGCAAGCCACCTAACACAATTCTAGTTTAGATAAAGTATATCCACACAATAGCTATATCACTACACTAAGTTAGTGTGCTCTAAAATGCTAACTAAAGAGCCACACTAACCAAACTAACAAGCTCTCACAACTAGTTACACTAAAGAGCTTGACAACTAGTTTACGGTAATGTAAAGAGTAGGCAAGAAGGTTATATCGCCGTGTAGATGTATGAACCAATCAATCACAAGTGTGGATAACAATGAAGACCAATCACCTTGGAATCAATGATGAACACAATAGTTTTTACCGAGGTTCACTTGCTTGCCGGCAAGCTAGTCCTCGTTGTGGCGATTCACTCACTTGGAGGTTCACGCGCTAATTGGCTTCACATGTCAAACCCTCAATAGGGTGCCGCACAACCAACACAAGATGAGGATCACACAAGCAACGAGCAATTCACTAAAGTACCTTTTGACTCTCCGTCGGGGAAAGGTCAAGAACCCCTCACAATCACCACGATCGGAGTCGGAGATAATCACCACCCTCCGCTCGACGATCCTCGCTGCTCCAAGCCGTCTAGGTGGCAGCAACCACCAAGAGTAACAAGTGAATCCCGTAGCAAAACACGAACACCAAGTGCCTCTAGATGCAAACACTCAAGCAATGCAATTGGATTCTCTCCCAATCTCACAAAGATGATGAATCAATGATGGAGATGAGTAGAAGGGCTTTAGCTAAGCTCACAAGGTTGCTATGTGAATGAAAATGGCCAAGAGTATGAGCTTGAGCCGGCCATGGGGCTTAAATAGAAGCTCCCACGAAATAGAGCCGTTGTACTCCTTCACTGGGCGCAACGTGGGGTGACCGGACGCTCCGGTCCGATCGACCGGACGCTGGCCTTCAGCGTCCGGTCATGTGATTCACGCCACGTGTCCCCTGCTTCAAATACTGTTCGTCAGATTTCAACGGTCATCAGCTGACCCGGACACGTCAGTTAGAAAGTGACCGGACGCTGGACCTCAGCGTCCGGTCGTTTCCAGTAAGGTTCCAAACACGATTTTCCCGACCGGATGCGTCCAGTCATGCTTAACCGGACACAGCCAGCGTTTGGTTACACAACGTCTCCTCTGTACACCCTACGTCAGCGTACGTCAGCACTGACCGGACGCACCCCGTCAGCGTCTGGTCGCTGAGCGACCCAGCGTCCGGTCATGAGACCGAAACGCACACCCTCTGCTGCCACTGACCGGACGCGCCGGTCCAACCGAGACCAGCGTCCGGTCACTTACAGTGACCTCCATCTTTTCTGTCTAGGGCGTCGGTGGCACCGTTGGACTGTCCGCACTCTACGGGCGGACACTCCGCCGGTGGAGTTTCTTACCCTTGCACCTAAACTTCACCACCCTTGATCAAATGTGCCAACCACCAAGTGTATCACCTTATGCACATGTGTTAGCATATTTTCACAACCATTTTCAAGGGTGTTAGCACTCCACTAGATTCTAAATGCATATGCAATAAGTTAGAGCATCTAGTGGCACTTTGATAACCGTATTTCAATACGAGTTTCACCCCTCTTAATAGTACGGCTACCGATCCTAAATGTGATCACACTCGCTAAGTGTCTCGATCACTAAAACAAAATGGCTCCTATAATTTATACCTTTACCTTGAGCCTTTTGTTTTTCTCTTTCTTCTTTTCCAAGTTTAAGCATTTGACCATCACCATGCCATCACCATCGTCATGATCTTCACCATTGCTTCATTACATGGAGTAGCACTTAGGGTTTCATCAATTAACCAAAATCAAACTAGAGCTTTCAATCTCCCCCTTTTTGTAATTGATGACAACCCTTTCACAAAGATATGAATTGAGATTTAATTGAATCCATGTTGCTTGTCCAAACATATTTACCATGTAAAAGAATATGGACAAGTTTCATGAATCCTAAATGGTAGCAATTGCTCCCCCTACATATGTGCTAAGAGTTTGGATTGTAGCTTGCACATATGCTTAAATAGAAAATATAGGAGACAATTTCTACCATATGATGCTAAGGTATAAGAGATGGACCTTTGAAGCGTGATACCAATCGGAGTGCACCAATATACTATCCGTAGCACCATTAGTAACTAAGACATACACAAAAACTAGAATACACCGTAAGATCAACATTAGAAGCAAGGGTCTAGTTTTCATAATGTGAGCATGAGTCTAGTTACTTAGCCTATGCATGCTACGTTTTCATTTCATCATTCAAACCTATAACTAGCATACACCACACAAGCATAGTTATTGAAATTTAAGACTTGTGCTATGCAAGCAAATATATGAAATGCACATTAAAATGCATCATACAAGTTTATGAGCTTGCTCCCCCTACTTATGTGTATTTTTTATTGATCCCCTTACAATGTTATTTCATTTGTTTTCTTTTGTTTGCTCCTCCTATCTAACTATCTCTATCTTTGTGAATTTCTCTCCACCTTTGTCAACAATTATCACAAAAGGTAAGTTCAAATTATAGATAGGTTGGGGTGAAACCATGTGAAATGGGGATCATTTTCCCAATTTGGTTCAATCTAGATCACTTACAAAAGATATTTAACTCGGTTTGATCCAAGGACAAGCTTCTTCACACCTCCAAATAAGGGTTATCTTGTACCAAGTTGAGTTAAACAGTTATAGCTTATTTTCTAGATCAAACACTAGGTTTACAAGCCCACAAACATGTCATATGCTACCACTAGATCATTTCAAACATACAAGCAATAGTGGTACCATACAAGCATCAAATTCATTTGATTTTCATGAATGGGCCTATTCAAATGTGAAATATGTCTAGATGCACTAATCATGTCCTTAGCAAGGATGTATGCCATGTCAATCAACTTTTACCTTGGATTGCTCGAAGGAGAGACATGTCATATAATTGGGGGTGCATCAACACATATTGGAGAAGTCAAGTATGTTCAATTCATTCCTTAGCTTGCAAAACCTCTTTTTATCAAGTGGCTTGGTGAAGATATCAGCAAGTTGATCTTCGGTGCCCACACTCTCAATGCAAATGTCCCCTTTTTGTTGGTGATCTCTTATGAAGTGATGGCGGACATCAATATGCTTTGTTCTTGAATATTGAACCGGGTTGTTGGTAAGCTTTACGGCACTCTCATTGTCACATAGCAATGGTACTTGCTTGAATTTGATCCCAAAGTCACTCAAAGTAGCCTTCATCCAAAGTAATTGAGCACAACAACTACCGGCCGAAATGTACTCCGCTTCAGCGGTTGAAAGTGCCACACTATTTTGCTTCTTTGATGACCAAAACACAAGTGATATTCCCAATAGTTGACATGTGCCCAATGTGCTCTTTCTCTCAACTTTGCATTTCGCATAATCGGAGTCTGAATATCCAATCAACTCAAATTTTGCTCCTTTGGGATACCACAATCTAACATTTTGTGTATACTTCAAGTACCTCAATATTCTCTTTGTTGCCTTCAAATGACTTTCTTTTGTTGAGGCTTGAAATCTAGCACACATGCATACACTAAACATCACATCCAACCTTGACGCGGTCACATAGAGTAGGCTTCCAATCATAGACCGATACATCTTTTGATCCACCATGTTGCCACTAGCATCACTATCTAAGCTTTCACTTGTCCCCATTGGTGTACTAATAGCTTTAGCATCATCCATTCCAAACTTTTTGAGCATGTCCTTGATATACTTGCCTTGACTCACAAATGTGACATTCTTTATTTGCTTAATTTGAAGACCAAGGAAGTAGCTAAGCTCTCCAATCATGGACATTTCAAACTCACTAGCCATTATCTTACCAAACTCCTCACAAAAATCTTGATTTATTGACCCAAAAATGATATCATCAACATAGATTTGCATTATAAACAAGTCATTTCTAAGCTTCTTGGTGAAGAGAGTGGTGTCAACCTTTCCCATCTTGAATCCTTTAGAGAGTAGAAAATCCCTCAATCTCTCATACCATGCTCTAGGTGCTTGTTTCAATCCATATAAAGCCTTTCTCAACTTGTACACATGGTTGGGTTTCTTTTCATCTTCAAAATCGGGAGGTTGTTCAACATACATAAGCCCATTGATGTACCCATTTAGAAATACACTCTTCACATCTATTTGGTACAACTTTATGTTGTGGGCACAAGCGTAGGCTAACAAGATCCTAATTGCTTCCAATCTTGCAACCGGGGCATATGTTTCTCCAAAGTCAAGACCTTCAACTTGAGTGTATCCTTGAGCCACTAATCTTGCTTTGTTCCTTATTACTATCCCATCTTGATCTTGCTTGTTCCGAAAGACCCACTTAGTTTCAATCACATTATGATCCTCAGGCCTCTCAACTAACTCCCATACTTGGTTTCTTGTGAAGTTGTTTAGCTCTTCATGCATAGCATTTACCCAATCAATATCCCTCAAAGTTTCATCTATCTTTTTAAGTTCAATGGATGACACAAAAGAGAAATGCTCACAAAATGAGGCCAATCTTGATCTAGTTTGCACACCTCTTGAAATATCATCAATGATAGTGTCCAGTGGATGATCTCTTGCAACATTGGTTGGTTGAAGCACTTGCACTTGATTGCTTGCATTAGATTGATCACTTGGTTGAGATGATGAAGTAGCCACTTGTTGTTGATCTTGCACTTTGTCATGACTAGTACTTGCTTGAACTTGATCATGAGAACCACTAGCTTGCACATTTGAGTTAGAGATCACTTGATTCTTGTCATCTTCAACATCAATCACCTCTCTAGGCCTTATATCACCAGTGTCTATGTTCTTCATTGCATTGACCAATTGAGTGCCTTTTACATCATCTAGATTCTTATCTTCCTCTTGGGAACCATTTGTTTCATCAAATTCCACATCATGAACCTCCTCAAGAGTACCATTAGCCAAATTTCAAACTCTATAAGCCTTGCTAGTAGTGGAGTAACCAAGCAAAAAACCTTCATCACATTTCTTTTCAAACTTGCTCAATCTAGTGTCGTTCTTCAATATGTAGCATTTACAACAAAAAAACCGAAAGTATGCTATGTTGGGCTTTCTTCCATTAAATAGCTCATAAGGTGTCTTCTCCATCATGGGGTGACAATAGAGTCGATTGCTATAGTAGCAAGCCGTGTTAATTGCTTCGGCCCAGAATGAATGACTCACATTATACTCACTCAATATTGATCTTGCCATGTCAATCAAAGTTCTATTCTTTCTTTCAACTAAGCCATTTGATTGAGGAGTATACTTGGCCGAGAATTGATGTCTAATTCCAAAATCATCACACAACTCATCAATTCTAGTGTTCTTGAATTCACTACCATTGTCACTTCTAACTTTCTTGATGGTTGTTTCAAACTCATTATGAATGCCCTTGACAAATGATTTGAATGTTGCAAATATATCACTCTTATCCACTAGAAAGAATACACATGTGTATCTAGTAAAATCATCCACAATCATAAATCCATATTTATTTCCACCAATGCTAGTGTATGTGGTTGGTTCAAATAAGTCCATGTGCATCAACTCAAATGCCTTAGATGTGCTCATCATGCTCTTCTTAGGATGTGTGTTACCAACTTGCTTTCCGGCTTGACATGCACTATATAGCTTATCTTTTTCAAATGTGACATCTTTCAAGCCTTTAACTAAGTCATGCTTGATCAACTTGTTCAATTGTTTCATTCCAACATGACCAAGCCTTCTATGCCATAACCAACCTATGCTAGACTTAGTGATCAAACATGTTGATAATTGAGCCTCTATAGCATTGAAATCAACCAAGTATAGATTCTCATATCTAAATCCTTTGAATATCAAGTTAGAGCCATCTACATTTATGATCTCTACATCATCCACACCAAATATGCACTTGAAACCAAGATCACACAATTGAGCTACCGACAATAGATTAAAGTTCATGCTCTCTACTAGTAGCACATTAAAAATGCTCAAGTCATTGGATATTGCAATCTTACTAAGCCCTTTGACCTTGCCTTTCCCATTGTCATGAAATGTGATACTATCAATCCCATTGTTCTTGTTTTTATTGATTGAATTGAACATTCTTGGATCACCGGTCATATGTTGTGTGCACCCACTATCAAGCATCCAATGCCTTCCTCCGGCTTTATAATTGACCTACAAAAGAAGATTAATTCTTTTTAGGTACCCAAACTTGCTTGGGTCCTTGTAGGTTAGTTACCAAAGTCTTTGGTACCCAAATGACCTTTTTCTTTGGGCCCACAATTGGTGTACCAATGAACTTAGCCTTCACACCATTGGCACCCTTAAAAAGCATGTAACAAGAATCAAATTTAATTGAGGATACATTAGGTAGCTTGTTCTTGTTAATCTTGCAAGATTGCTCTATATGCCCAACTTGCTTGCATCTATTGCAAAATCGACCATTGCACTTCACAAAGCTAACTTTGGGAGTGACAAAGGTCGTCTTGCCTTTCTTGGGGGTATAACCTAATCCCTCTTTGTTGAGAGAAAACCTTTGGCTACCAAGCACTTTAGCAAGCGGGCATCTCCACCATAGGCATCGCCTAAGGCACGAGTAAACTTATTCACCTCATTCTTGAGGGTCTTATTTTCCATCATTAGTGAGGCATCACAAGAGAGACCATCACTCAAAGGTGAAGTGGAGGTGGTAGTGCTACAAGAAGAGTTAGTAGGAGTAACTATAATGGGCTTATAAAAAGATTCATCAATAAGATCACAAATTAGTCCCACATCACATGATACGATCACTTGCTCTTTCTTGGCTTCCTCCACTTTGACTTGCTCAATGAGAGAGGAGTGAGCCTTTTCAAACTTAGAGTGAGCTTTGCAAAGCTTCTCATGGGCTTCCATTGGCCTCTCATGAGTGGCATTGAGCTCATCAAAGGATTGCTCAAGAAATTTTACCTTCTTACGTAATTCTTTGCACTCCTTTCTCTTTATCTCATTGCAAGCGTGCAATTGCTCACACATGTTCAAGAGTTCTTCCTTGGTGTACTCCTCATCCTCATTATCATCATTATCATCATTCCTACAAGTATCACTTTCATATTCATCATCATCACTCACATCATATTTTACCTTGGTAGGCTTTGCCATGAGGCATGTCGATGGAGTGTCGAAGATGGAGAGCTTGTCATTGATGGTGATGCTTGCTAGTGCTCTCTTGATAGATTTCTTGTCATTATCACTAGAGCTATCACTATCCAAAGAGTCATCACTATCCCATGTGACCACATAGCCTCCACCTTTCTTCTTCTTTTGGAAGGTCATTCTCTTCTCCTTTTCTTTCTTATCCTTTTTGAGCTTCTTCTTCTCATCCTCATCATTGTCACTATTGTAGAGATAATTTGCTACAACGTGATTGGGGCTCTTGCAATTGTAGTATCTTCTCACATATTCTTTGCTTTTGGTGTGATCTCTTCTCTTTCTTGCACCATAGCCCTTCTTCTTCATGAATTTTCCCATCTTGCGGACAAAGAGGGCCATAGCTTCATCATCAATATCACTAAGATCATCATCATCACTTGATTCTTTCTTAGACTTGCTCTTGTTCTTGGATGATGATGAACTAGCCTTGAATGCTATACTCTTCTTCTTCTTATCTTCTTCTTCCTTCTTGCCATCCTTGTCATCCCCCTCCCTTTCCATACGGTATGTCTCTTAGGTCATGACATCACCTAGTACTTGGTTGGGGGTAATCTCCTTCAATCCTCCTCTTATGATGAGCAATCTCAACATCTCAAATCTTGGAGGTAGGCACATCAAGAACCGATGAGAGACATCATCATCCTTGATCTTCTCTCTCAATACCTTCAAATCATTGACAATCACTTGCAAACGATGGAACATCTCAAGAATACTCTCATCTTCCTTCATCTTGAAGCTTGTCAATTTATCCTTGAGAATATACAACTTGGCACTCTTCACCGTCGATGTGCCCTCATATGTTTCCTCCAATCTCTTCCACACCTGATTTGCTCTTTCACAATCCTTGATTTGCTCAAACACCTTAGAATCAATGGCATTGTATATAGTATTGAGAGCCATTGTATTGCATTGCTTATTGATCTTATCTTGGTTGGTGGGATCATAGGGATCAATGATAACATAGTCATTTTTGGTCACCTCCCATACTTGATCATTGATTGAACCAAGATACATCCTCATCTTTCTCTTCCAATAATCAAAGCATGTGCCATCAAAGAACGGTGGTTTGCCCCCCACATGATTGAACATAACTTGAGCCATAATTTGACACCGAGGTTGTTAAACCTTCAATCAAACGGTGACCATGGCTCCGATACCACTTGAAAGGTCCTAATATAGCTAGAGGGAGGGTGAATAACCTATTTAAAATTCTACAAATCAACTAGAGCAATTTGATTAGTAAGACAAATAGCGAAATACAAACTTGCTCTAGCTCTACGAGGGTTGCAAGCCACCTATCCAACAATTCTAGTTGCAATGATTACTAGACACACAACTTGCTATGATACTACTCACTAAGAGCTCTCAATCTTGCTACACTAAAGAGCTCCACTAGATGAACTTAAATAACAAATCAAGCTCTCAATTCTAATTATACTAAAGAGCTTGTCACTACTAGTTTGCAAGAATATAAAAGAGTGAGTAGGGTGATTATACCGCCGTGTAGATGAATGAACCAATCACAAGATGAATATAAAATCAATCACTGAGAGAATGTCAAATGGCAAGAGACAACCGATTTTCTCCTGAGATTCACGTGCTTGCCAACACGCTACGTCCCCGTTATGTCGACCAACACTTGGTGGTTCGACGGCTAAGAGGTGTTGCACAAACCTCGTCCCCACGATTGGACACCGCAAGAACCTACCCACAAGTGAGGTAACTCAATAACACGAGCATTCCACTAGAGTTACCTTTCGGCGCTCTACCGGGAAAGGTACAAATCCCCTCACAATCACCGGAGATGGCCACGAACAATCACCAACTCGTGCCAATCCTCCACCGCTGCACCAAGCCGTCTAGGTGGTGGCAACCACCAAGAGCAACAAGCGAAATCCATAGCAAAACACGAATACCAAGTGCCTCTAGATGCAATCACTCAAGCAATGCACTTGGATTCTCTCCCAATCTCACAATGATGATGAATCAATGATGGAGATCAGTGGGGGGGCTTTGGCTAAGCTCACAAGATTGCTATGTCAATGAAAATGGCTAAGAAAGTGAGCTTGAGTCGACCATGGGGCTTAAATAGAAGCTCCCTCGAAATAGAGCCGTTGGCTCAATTATTGGGCTGACTGCGCATCGACCGGACACAGCACTGGACACGCCGATCGTGAATACCGGACGCGTCCGGTCGCACCCAGACCGCCACGTGTCCAGTTCAAACCAACGTAGCCGTTGCTGCCCATACTACCGACGACCGTACGCTCACACCGGACGCAGAAACACAAATGACTGGACGCTGAGCCGCCGAGTCCGGTCGAGTCCAGTAAGCCACCAGGGCCAACCGGACGCGTCTATTAGAAACTGACCGGACGCGGAGCCTCAGCGTCCGGTCGAGTACAGTAAGCACCCATGCTCGACCGGACGTGTCCGGTCACTCCGGGCTGGACGTTGCCAGCGTCCGATCAAATGTACTGCCGAACACTGTGTTTGCTGATTCACACCGGACGTGTCCGGTGTGGCGACCGGACGCGTCCGGTCGCTGAGTTCGTCGCCAAATACCGAACGTGTCCGGTCACCATACCGGACGCGTCCGGTCACTCTGTAACCAACGCGATCCTAAATGTGATCACACTCGCTAAGTGTCTCGATCACTAAAACAAAATGGCTCCTATAATTTATACTTTTACCTTGAGCCTTTTATTTTTCTCTTTCTTCTTTTTCAAGTTTAAGCATTTGATCATCACCATGCCATCACCATCGTCATGATCTTCGCCATTGCTTTATTACTTGGAGTAGTGCTACCTATCTCATAATCACTTTGATAAACTAGGTTAGCACTTAGGGTTTCATCAATTAACCAAAACCAAACTAGAGCTTTCATGCTCGCGGCGGTCGCCTCACCGTCCGCGTCTGCCGACGGTAGCGACAGAGTCTCGCTTTGCTTCCCGATCTCGCCGAGCCAGTCATTGATGCGCTTTAGCTGCAGGAGCATCCTCGCCTTCCCCTTCACGAGGGATAACCGTGACTTGGGGGATGATGATGATTTCGTGGCCGTGACCGTGGCCGGCTTCGCGGACTCATCGACGACAACCACGGCCAGCGATGAGGAGACGGTGGCGGGGGCCGGTTTGAGGTTGTAGATGCCAATGGCGTACATGTCCGTAGCAAGAGCGGCGCTCATCCAGGACGTAGCTCGGCGTCGGGGCTCGGCTGTGATGGCAGCCACCTCCTCGTCGGTAGCGGATCCCACCGTTCCATCGTTACTGGCTGCCGAGCAATATGGCGAGGCTACAGATGTGGCAGACTTGGTGAGGGTGTCGGTGATCACCGTGGCGTGCGAAAGCACGGCGTGGAGGGTGAGGAACTGCTCTACGGCTGGCTGCGGGTTCTGCTCCTCCGCCGTGGAGCTCACCTCAGCGTACGAGAGAAGGGTATTCTGGACAGGGTTATGAGGGAAGGGTATTCTGGACATTATCACTGGTCGGGCCCGTATGTTAGGGCTGCAAAACGGTGGAAATCTAACAGAAGGCGAACGGAATGACGTGGAGGACAAGAAAGTTTAACGTCATGGCACCAGGGTCCGTGTGAACTTTTTAGTGGCATGTAGGAATGAATCATCTTTCATAATGGCATACAGAGAAAAGCCCCAAAAAATGTAGCCTCGCCCGTCTCCCTCAACCTTGTGTGGACCTGGTATGCATCCATGGTCCAGTTTGCCCCGAGGCGCGCAGTCGCGTGGAGAAGGACCTCCGAGCCGCGCAGGCAACGTCGGCGCAGGAAGGGGCGAAGGCGAAGAGGCCAACGCGGAGTGGAGCGAAGACCGGCACCGAGGCGCTGGCCCTCGCGGCTGCGGGCACGCGCGACGCCACCCTGGCTCAGCTCCTCGCCTTCCTTGTTGCTCGGATTCCACCGGCCAGGTGGCCACCGCATCTCAAACAGCCAGGCGGCCACCACAAGGTATAGAGTAAGGAGGAGAGAGAAATAGAGATAAGGCTCAACCGCACAAGGCCAAGAGTGGCCGCTGGTTGCTATCTCGTTGCCTTGAGATTTAGAAAGAAAAGAAAACAAAAAAAAAAAAAAAAAAACAAGGGTACAATGTACATTTTATCTCTTTGACTACCAGGTGAATCTGTTTTGTCAAACGATCAAAAAACTACATCAACTCCCCAAGTGAATCTACTCTATACGTGAAGCCACAACTGAAGCTGTTTTGATTGGAGCCGGAGCTCTACCAAACAGGCCCATATATAGGCACTTGTCAAAAGACAAAAACGTCCTTATATAAAGCACACAACTCAAATACCACATGGGGGTAAATCGTCCATGTTTTTGTTGGTACATCGGATGGACCGGTGCCTCCACTGATTAGGTTTATAGAAAATAGCATTAATATTTATATATATCTTACGCATTAAAATTTTATCATTTTTTACATATTTAATTAAACACGAGATTGATGGGTTCCTCGAAAAATGAGACATATTCTCGTTATATGAACGATGGAGTAAATTCTAAATACAATAAGTTTGAAAACTGTGAACTATTAAACTACTGTAAAGTTTATGATAGTGGGAAGGCAATCCAAACCTGGTCCTGCGTTAGTACCAACGGTCTACCGAACATTTATTTGAATAGTTGACATTTCGTCCATGCTTCTGTAGCACTAAGCATAATGATGACACTCCTTCAGTGTATAAAAATGATGTAACTATGAAATTTTTGTACTAGTCAATCTAGTTTACCTTTAATCAATTTTATAGTGAATAGTAATAATATTTATGTCTTTAGCCAGATTCATTACGAAAATATATTTTATAATTAATTTAATGCACTTATTCTCTACTATAAATGTTTTTTATATAACTTTTGTCAAATTTGTACAAGACACTAAAGAAATGCGGTCGTTCATCGACCTCAGATAAAAACACTACAATTTTCCAAATACTTTTCATGATAAATCTAGTGAATTTTGTCTCACCTTATTTAACTACATAAATATTTATGTTGATATAAATTTTTTAAAATGATTGACTAGTAGAGCTTGGCAATGCTGAGTAACTTCTACTCCCAGATTTGAGAAGGGGAGTATTCCTTATTGCTTACTGATATTTGTTGTCATTGTCCAGACTTAAACTGTTTCTGTCTACAAATTTGAGAGCTTCCCATATACACGCCGGTTCAGTAAATTTATTTATACTTATTATTTCAGTTTTTAGGGTCTAAAAATGTAATTTCCGTAGCTTAGCTACCAGGTCATCCAAAGTCAAACGCAGACCCACCGATCAACTGCGAAGTCCTCGTCAGGCTCCTACCCGATCTCGAGACCCGTTTACTTCACTCTTAAACAAAAACACACAGACCGAGGACCGAGCATAGCTCGGGTGCCGGAGTTCGAGCCCCTTCGCTGCGAATTTTCGGTCCCTCAGCTCGTAGATTTATTCTCTTTTAATAATTTCAGTTTTCTCTGCTCACGCAGATATGTTATAATGGTAATAGTGTCTGCTATGTTCAGCTGATGATTTTTTAATATCTCTCAACTACGTTTGTTGTCTAGATATAACTGCAGGTTTGTTTGTGTGTCTGTATCTGAACAGGTTTGTTTGCGTACTGTTAGCATGTTCGTTTGGCTGTTACTTGTTATAAATGATCATAAATTTTTAGTTAGAACATTATTTTTCTCTTACACAAACCAACCAATAATATTTTTTTATAAACCAATACGAATCAGCCAACCCAACTTGTACGTGACTGTCAGGTGGTGTGTCCGAACACATCCTACAATTGTAGTTAGATGAGAAAAAAAAAACACAGAGACCCGTTTACCCGCAAGTTCGTTAGTTACCTTCCGCACCGGTACTGTCTTCCCCTTCCCTCCACTCGCGATCTCGCGCCCTCCTTCCCTCAACTCCGCTCCTTCCGCCTCTCGGACGGGCGAGCGGCCGCCCGAGCGGCCACTCACGCTCACTGCCCCCCAACTACGCCCCACCGGCGCTGGAACCTACGACGTCGCAATGGTAACTTCCTCTCGCCACCAGCTACCTGCGCGCCTGCTGGTCGGGGTCTGGTCCGGCCTGCAGTGCGCTTCGCGAAAAACGCTAGATCCCGATGCGACCTTGGCACCCGAGCCGAGATCCGCGGCCGAACCTATGGGTTGGTGCGTGGATCTGGGGCTCGGACGTGTTACGTGCTATGCGTGTGCTGACTTGTGTTGTTTTTTGTGTGTTTGTTTTTATTGGTCGTTGTTGGCGCGGATGAATGATGATGCAGCCGCTCCGGTTAGAGATCAAGGTAATTTCGAGAATACCCGGCTGAATCCGGTTAATGTGGCAGTGCCTTTTGTTGTCAATGTTGAGGTCGTTTCTCTAATGGTGATTTGTATTTTGCTTCATCAGAGGAAGCTCGCGCAGAGGTCGGAGAGGGTCAAGTCTGTGGACCTGCATCCCACGGAACCATGGTAAATTTGCTGGTGCCTTTTGTCTTGGCTAATTGCTGCAAATTTAAATTTACTGTGCATTTGAGCGTTCCGAGTGTTGGATTTCCAGAATAATGGGCTTCTGTTCGGTGCAGGATCATGTCAAGTCTTTATTCTGGCAGCGTTTGCATCTGGAACTACCAGACACAGGTAGGAAGCCAGTGTCTTTTTTGAGTTTACTCTTCATTTCAAATTATAAGTTGTATTTTGACTTTTTTGGTTCATCCATTTTGCTATGTATCTAGACATAGACATATTATTATATCTAGATGCATAGCAAAATGGATGCACCAAAAAAGTCAAAACGACTTATAATTTGAAACGGAGGGAGTAGTTAGATAACACTCTAAACTCTTCACCAACTAGTTAATATGACATTTTTTTGTTAGTTTCCATGAGCGCATATTTGTTATTTACATCCTGTTTATGGAAAATACGATATATGACTTGTAAATGCTAGGCTACAACCTAAGATCAATGTATTGTCAGCCCTTCCCCTTCATATGTGCAGAGTACGTATATTATGAAAGTGAATAATTTTGTTGTGATGTGTCAATAATAATGAATTGTCATGTCGTGGTTGGGAATTCTCAATACAAGCATATCAGAGTTTTTAATTATTTTACATGTTGTACACTGCCTAATTAATAAGAATGCACCTGTATCTGTGGGTATAATGACTGTAGTAATTGTTCACCTTAAGATGATAACTAATTTCATGCACGGGGATTGTGAGGAAGTTCTGAAGAGTAGGTAAAGACTAATAATCAAGGAGAGAAACAGAGACATAAAATCTATTATATATTCGATTCTGTAGCAACTTATCAGTTATCATGGATGGAAAAATGTGCGCAAAACCAACTCAGCTGGAATAGGAGGATCAAGTTGAGATGTTTGGTTTGAGCGTTTTAGTGCTTTAATGAATGCCGAATGGGCCAATTTGTTAATCTAGTGTTAACATAGGGTACAACTCGCCACAACTAATGCCTATTGAGGGAATTCTTAGGTGGTTCATCTGGGAGTTCAGTAGAGACTGGGCCATGTCCACTGACCTTTTGCGGTGATCATACTATCTCTACTGATGAGTGACAGGGATGTGATGAATTAGAGTGGAAAGGATTGTGAAATAGAATACTATGTGATTACATGTGATGGTGAGGCCATCCACCAAGCAGAGGTGGGTTTGTCAAGGAAAACAGGGTACATTGTACATAGTTTTTCTGTGGTTACATTGTCCACTGGAAATGGGGTTCCGTTACCCACTGGCACTGTCTATTTCCAGTCTTTTCTTACAGCTGGCAATCTGAAAGATTTATATGGTTTTGTACAGCCAATGTAAAATTTGATCTGATTAATTCTGTGTTATTTTGTTACCAGACAATGGTGAAATCTTTTGAAGTCAGTGAGTTACCAGGTTGCTTTCTCACTCTACTGTTTACATTTTTTTTTTCTTAATCAGGCTGTAGAGTGTGTATCATTATATTAAGAGAAGAAAAGGAGTCTAAGAAGACTCAAACAAGACCATTACTGTTTACACTTTTCTGCATGCATTTGTGTGGTTGTGCCATTATGCTCATGTAACCATGTTAATTGCAGTTCGTTCGGCTAAATTTATTGCACGGAAGCAATGGGTTGTGGCTGGTGCCGATGACATGTTCATCCGTGTGTATAACTATAATACCATGGATAAGGTCAAGTTGTTCGAAGCTCATACTGATTACATCAGGTGTGTGGCTGTTCATCCAACCCTGCCGTATGTGTTGTCATCATCAGATGACATGCTTATAAAGCTTTGGGACTGGGATAAGGGTTGGATGTGTACTCAAATTTTGGAGGGCCACTCTCACTATGTCATGCAAGTCACATTTAACCCCAAGGACACAAATACTTTTGCTAGTGCTTCTCTTGATCGTACTGTAAAGGTATACCCATTTATGTTTTATTTTGTTTAAATGATAATGTACTCATTTCTCACTTTCCTCTTTCCTAGCCTTAACGAGCAATTTTTTGCACTTGAAATTTCTAGATTTGGAGTCTTGGTTCTCCTGATCCTAACTTCACATTGGATGGTCATTCAAAAGGTGTCAATTGTGTTGATTACTTCACTGGTGGTGACCGGCCATATCTAATTACAGGTTCTGATGATCAAACTGCAAAGGTATGACATGTTCATTTGCACATATGAGCAGTTGGGACATTGTTGCTGATCAGTTAACTTGAATTAGGTTTGGGATTATCAAACAAAGAGCTGTGTTCAAACACTTGAAGGACATGCACATAATGTCTCTGCTGTATGTTTCCATCCTGAGCTCCCAATAATAATGACAGGTTCAGAGGATGGAACTGTTCGCCTATGGCACTCCACTACCTACAGGTTCTTATGCTATTTCTGTTCTAGTTTGTGGCTTTATGACACTCTGTCTTCGTGTTTACATCTTGATGTATGTGGTGCTCTTGTATATGTATTTCTATGCAGAAGTTCTGCTAAACTGATTAAGTGATTACACCAACCAATGGTAGTGTTATCATTAAGAACAAGCCAGCGCGATACTGCATGTGATCTGAGAGGGAAAAAAACTGTCCTGTAACGACCATGGTTTGCATTTATAATTTCTCAGCTGAATTGAAAGCTGTAACTGATTATTTAAAAAATGAAGTGGACTTTAGTATTTTAAAATGAAAACAGTTGATCTATAGTTACAAACATGGCTTCAAGTTTTCAGTTTGCAAAATTCCCAGATATTCACAGGTGACAGTAATCAATCTGCTGATGACTGCCCATATAACTGTTCGATTTTCTTTGATTTCTAGATTTCCCTGATCATGTGTTTTTCCCCTCTAAATCGTACCTCAAGCAACTTACCTTGCTGAGTACATCCCAGCTCATACTTTTTTTTTTTTTTTTGATGTGGAAGGGAGGGAGGGGTTTGGGTTTTGCTATGTATTTTAAGGATTCTTTTGTTGGGGAATGAATAGTCTGGTCTCGTGGTGACGCTATGTGATCTTCGACCTCCTGTTGTGATTTTCCATGCTATTTGACATAAGGCATAATACTAGCAAAATTATTAGCTGTTGCTTGTTGCTTGTGATTCGATAACAACGTTACTCATTAATAGCATAACCTTCTGTTTGGGACAGACCTTGAACCTTTTACTCTTTTTAGGCTACGAGTTTAACCTTTTCTTTTCATGGAAACTTGGTAGTAACATTGTGGTTGGTTCTCTTCTCTTGCAGGCTTGAGAATACACTTAACTATGGCCTTGAACGAGTTTGGGCATTAGGTTACATGAAGGGCTCACGAAGGTATTAAAAAAAAACTTAGTTTCTTGATTTCTCCAAATTTCAGAGTGTTTTCTTGAATGTATCAATTCATGCAGAGTTGTGATTGGATATGATGAAGGAACAATAATGATTAAGATTGGCCATGAAAAACCTGTTGCTAGTATGGATAGCAGTGGTAAAATCATATGGGCCAAACATAACGAAATTCAAACTGTCAATATCAAGGCAGTTGGTGCGGATGCTGAGGTTATCTTTGTAAACCGTGCCATCCTGTTGATAATGGTTTATTCCATATTCTGATTTATAATACTCTTAATTTTCTTCATATGACAGATTGCAGATGGAGAACGTCTGCCATTGGCTGTGAAGGAGCTAGGAAGTTGCGACCTTTACCCACAAGTATGTTTATGTTTGATATTAAGTGGATGCTTTGTTTAAATAGCACTCTTTTGCTTCATGTTACAGTATATATAGACAAATAAAGGCACTTCCTATAGTTCTGCATGGTTTTGCCTTGCACTATGCGTGCTAAGCTGCTAATAACACAATAAAGTGTGTCACTGCCTTGGTGACATTGAACGTTTTCAGTATCTTTCTATCTTTTGTGTTTAGGCTCTTCTTTTCTCTTTTGAGTTTAGGCTCTTCTTTTCTCTTTTTGCTGGATGTTGCTTACACATTTCTCATTAGCAAGGTATATGTATCTGCTGGTTTCCTGAACTATCTCAATTAATTAATGATGGAAATCAGAGTTAATTGGCTAATTTTTAAATTTTGCTTGATGGGGCTAAGAGTTGTTTATATTATGCTTCTAACAAATATTGGATTTTTTCTTTGTATGTGTAAACTTTTTTTTTTCTTTTTATGGAAGGAAGAAAGCACCGTTTTTGACAACTTAGCTCTAACTTACGCTAGGATAGTTTTTTTAACTAATCCTTTATGTTCTTTCAGAGTTTACGGCACAATCCAAATGGGAGGTTTGTTGTTGTATGTGGAGATGGAGAGTACATTATCTACACAGCGCTAGCATGGAGAAATAGATCCTTTGGGTCTGCTCTTGAAATTGTCTGGTCAACTGAAGGAGAGTATGCTGTAAGGGAAAGTACATCAAAAATAAAGATCTACAGTAAAAACTTTCAGGTTTGCTCTTTATGTGACATGATTTTTGAGTTGTTATTTTCATTCTTTATTAGTCAAGTTCCATCCCTATTTGAAATTTAGAACACTTAAATATTGCTTCAGATACAGCAATAGTGTCCCGATGTTCTTGGCATTGTGTCTTGGAACTATTGAGCCTTGTATGCTTCCATTTTTATTATACCTCAAGGGAGTAATACCATAGACTGCAACGCCATGTGTTACATGTTTGAAGAGAAACAATTTAGATGCTGTTGTTTTTTATAGTGATATATCCAAGGTTCAAATTAGCAAAGTTTGTGGCTTGTTTTATTTTATGAAAACTATGCGCTTAAGAAGCAGCTACATCCATTTTTATCGGCTGTAGCAAAAGTTGATTGTCAGTTTGGAACATCTTATATTGCTTATTAATGCCATATATACATAAACATACTTTATTATTATTTGCATTCCCGATAACAGCAGCTGTAATTTCAGGAGAGGAAAAGTATAAGACCAGCATTCTCTGCAGAACGTATATATGGGGGAATATTGCTTGCTATGTGTACAAATGATTTCATTTGTTTCTATGACTGGGCAGAGTGCAGGTTGATACGTCGAATTGACGTGAACGTAAAAGTGAGTTGTTACTTTTGCTTCAGGAATGGATATCCATCATGTGTTTTTAGTCTTTTTTGCCTCAACGCCACTGGAATTGATTACTTGTGCCTGCTGCAGAATGTGTATTGGGCTGACAGTGGTGATTTGGTAACAATAGCAAGCAATTCGTCATTCTACATTTTGAAGTACAATGTGAGTTAATTTCATCACAAATTGTAGATACTATAGATCACAGTTTTTTGTTGTGTTGGTTAAGCACATCTTGTATTCTGCAACTGACAATGATATGCCTTGTTTATTATTTACTAACGCAACTGTAACTTGATAACATCTAGAGGGATCTAGTTTCTTCTCATCTAGATGGAGAGGCATCAGTTGGTGAGGAAGGTGTTGAAGATGCCTTTGAATTGCTTCATGAGATAAATGAACGTGTCCGTACTGGGTTATGGGTCGGAGACTGTTTTATATACAATAATTCTTCATGGCGCCTGAATTACTGCGTTGGAGGAGAGGTTAACACTTAAGTTCACCATAATCTGTAGCATTTTGTATGCATATCCGTTTTATTCCTGAGTGTGTTTGGTTTTAGGTGCTGTCTATTTACCATCTCATGTGTTACAGGTTACTACAATGTTTCACTTGGATCAGCCTATGTATTTATTAGGATATCTCGCTAACCAAAGCCGTGTATATCTTATTGACAAGGAGTTTAAGTAAGCAACATGCGGCATACCTACTTCTAATCTTCCTTCATGATATGCTTTTGGGTTATGACAACAAATTTGTTTATTGCAGTGTGGTGGGTTATACTTTACTACTCAGTTTGATTGAGTACAAAACGCTTGTGATGCGTGGGGATTTGGAACGTGCAAATACTCTTTTACCATCCATACCAAAGGAACAACACAACAGGTGCCATCCTCTTCGACTGTTTGAAAATTTTGTAGTGGATGTTAATTCAAACCTTTATGTGCCCCAGTGTTTATATGATTTACTTTTGGCTTGCAGTGTGGCACATTTCCTTGAATCACGTGGCATGTTGGAGGAAGCCCTTGATATAGCCACTGACCCTAATTACAGATTTGACCTGGCTGTGCAGCTTGGAAGCCTCGAAGTTGCAAAGGCATAGTGCAATTATACCACCTACCTCTTAACTGGACACATCGTCCAAGAAATTCTCCTTTTCTTAAGCGCACCCTGAGATCTCGTTGCTCTGCAGGAAATTGCTATCGAGGCACGGAGTGAATCAAAGTGGAAGCAGTTGGGGGAACTTGCTATGTCCACTGGAAAGGTATTTGCGTCAAAGTTTCATTCATGCGCAGATGTGCTTCACTTGATATGTTTTTTTTCCTTCCCTGAATTACTGGTATCTCTAGCTCTGGCATTTGAGTTGTACTAGTTACTATGTGCTTAGAGATAAAAAAAGTTACTATGTACTTAGTAATTGTGATGGTTAGCTTGCAGCCTTAATAACATTTCTCAATTTTACAAATCTTGAGTCTTCTATCATAATTTTCCATCAGATTGAGCTTGCTGCTTCCTCCTTGTCATATATTTGCTCTGCGGTTCTCTAGAGTGCAATCATTTGGACTTGAACACCTACTTTACCTTCCACTTTAGTGATATGATAAGCAGCTCTCCTGCGTATTTGAGATAAACAGCTACTTTATTGCATATACAATAACCGCAGCTCGAGATGGCAGAAGAATGTCTCCTTCAAGCTACAGACCTTAGTGGGTTATTGCTTCTATATTCATCACTTGGAGATGCTGAAGGGATAACAAAACTGGCATCCATGGCTAAAGAACTAGGAAAGAACAATGTTGCTTTCCTTTGCTTGTTTATGTTAGGCAAATTGGAAGAATGTCTTCAATTGTTGGTTGATAGGTAGGCTTCTGCAATTGAATGCATTTTGCCCTACTACTAACATCTTGTTTTGGACATTATATGTTGACAATTGGTCCTTCTCTGTACAGTAATCGTATTCCAGAAGCAGCATTGATGGCACGATCTCACCTTCCAAGCAAAGTTTCTGATATTGTTTCAATATGGAAAAAGGACCTTCAAAAGGTATCTTCCTAATGAATTCTTTCTCTGCCCTTGTTCTTCCTTCCAATCACACTTCACATTTTCCAAAAGTGATGACTTTCTTTTTTGAAAAACATAAAGTGAAGACTTAATATGCTCTGTTTCTAATTCTCTTAAGCATAAATGGTCACCTCAATTTCTAAGAACATATTTCTGCACGGTACTTGTTTTTCTCTCTCTAACATGCATGAGAACTATGTATCATTATGTTAAAAAGAAGAGGGGCTTGGAGAAACCCTTACAACACCCACCACACTCACTCCTAGGCTTATAAAAAAGACGTTCAGTGCTAGATCCATGGTACTCGTTGTTATGCATTAGGGTATTGTTCTACGAGCTTCTGACTGGTGTTATAGCACTTCCTTTCTTCTGTCTATACACTGTTGAACTATCAGTAATATGAGTATTGGGAAATTAAGCTAATGGGTGGAGTATTTTAACTGTCAATGGATGATTTCTTGCTAACGTTTACCTTATTTATGTTGAGTTCCAAATATCCAATTTTCTCAACTTGTTGCATTGAGGTTGTGGAGAATGTAAGATTAGCTGTTAAGACAAAGCGATGATGTTAAGGTTTTAAAACAATATGTCTTACTTTATATACTGTTATGTATCATGATGTCATGGTACGTAGCACCGTTCACCGATTACCAGTATTCTAGATATCAAAGGAAAACCAGCTTTGGGTTCAAATTTAGAATTTCAGAGAAGCTGGATTGCATTGTTTTTGGAATGCTTAGAATGCAGGATTCTTATTTGTCTACTTCAAATAGATCAGTATCAAGTTGAGATTCATCATGTAACACTGAATTCTTTAGGCTGATGAATTGTATCTACCAACTTCAATCATACAAAACAGCGATGTTTTTCCATAACTTATTTATTGTACCGATGTTGTACACTCTGCTGCTGTTATTCAAGCTATTAGGAAGTGCTGGTTCATCACCTTTTTTTGTGCCTTTTAAGGTGAACTCCAAAGCTGCAGAATCTCTGGCAGATCCTGCTGAGTACCCAAACCTGTTCGAGGACTGGCAGATTGCCCTCAATGTAGAAGCTACCGTTGCTCCCAAGAGGTATTTTTAGTCCTTGGATTATATAGCTCAAATAAATTTATCAAGCTTTTAGTATCCTTCATTCGTTCTATGATTTAAACAGGCAATCCTTCAATATTGTGCAGTTTCAATAGAAACTTAAGAGTATTCTAGCAATCTTTGAGCAATGTTGTCTGGGAAAATATTCAGCGCAAACCACTCCTTCAGTGTGATCGTAAAACCCCCCTTGAAACACGTACCTTGAGGTTTCATTTTTTTTTTGAAATGATGCATATCCATAGTGCATCTATATATGTACATTGTTGCAAAAGTTGAGATTCAAATTCAATCTAGAAAAATTCATATGAAAATAACAAAATTCATGTGTATGTGCACTAGAAGACAAAATTGCTGTGGTTGTCTTCTAGCACATATGCACCTGAAATTGGTCATTTTCATGTGAACTTTTAGAAAACGATTTTGCATCTCAAATTTTGTGACAGTGAACATTTATAGATGCACTACATGTGTGCATCATTTCAAAAAATTTGAAAACTTCTAGGTATGTACTTCAAGAGGGTTTTCACGATTGCACCAAATATTTTACCATGCCCTGTATTTTTCTGATATTTGTTTTCATATGCATTTGTGCCTTCTTTGCTGTTAGGTAACACATTGGCACAAAATCATCTAGTTGGATTATTCTAACGCTGAACTGCAGTATTTTAAATAATGACAGACACTGTAACATACTTCCTCCGTCCCAAAAAGAATGCAATTCTAGGTGCATTCTCGGTTAAATGTGCCTAAAGTTTGACTAAATATATAGATAAAAATATTGATGTTAATTATGCCAAATAAGTATATTATGAAAATATATTTCATGATGAATCCAATGGTATCTATTTAGCTCGGTAAATGTGTAATTTTTTATATAAATTTGGTCAAACTTGACATACTTTAACATAGCACTGTTCTAAATTGCATTCTTTTTGAGATAGAGGGAGTACCAATCTTTGTAGGCTACTATCTTTTTTTTTTGTGCAAAAGATGTTGTATTGAAGAATTTAATTCAATGTGAAATCTTCTTTGTTGTAAAAGTGCATTGAAGACAGATTTTAGGTTTGTCCTTCTTTTCACTCCTACAAAATGACGCACACATTGCATCAACCATGTCACTAGAAACTAGATGGGGAGGGATACTCCCACCTGACTTGTGACCTCTCCCCCATCTTCCTCCATGGTCCCCTTGTATCTGGTGGCTTCAGTGTGGTCACGTCATCTTAGCCACTTACCTAGGGAGGGTCCACAAAGGTGATGCACCAACAGCAGCGGCAGTGAACCAAGCTATGGCTACTGCTGGAGTGCTGGAGTCTGGAGAGATAGATGGTAGGAGGAGCAATGAGAGAATATTTTTCAGAGTGATAAACTGAGACACTGAGCGCATCCATGTGGCATCTCAGTTAGGGCCAACATCAGCCACGGTGTGAGGTCTTGAGTGACCTTACCCCTTAAACTAGTTCTGTTATTCATTTAAGGAATGCATATATTTTATGATATGCATGCACCCACCTAGCAAATTTACCTGTGCTGCAATTTTCTCTGATATAACAAAGATTATGGGACCATTTGGATAAACATGTTGTGGGACATGTAGTCTTAAAAACATACCTTTCATTTTAAATTGTATCCTGACAAGACCTTCTTTTGACTTCTGAAAAGGGGTGTCTACCCACCTGCTGAGGAGTACATGACTTATGCGGAGAGGTCCAATGAGAGCCTTGTGGAAGTTTTCAAAAGTATGAATGTGGAAGAAGTACCAAGTGAGAATGGAGATGATGCTCATGAGGTATTACATTTTGGTTGGTTACTAGCACAGTTTATGTGTTGGATTGGTTTCTGTTTTTGATCATCCCTTTGAACTCATAGGAACAGCTGGGATCATCTCAGAAACATATGCATATATTTGCTGGTGCCTTAATATTATTTTTATCACAGTTGCTTCTATTGCTTTTCTACTTTCTTAAGTTACTGCATGATGCTGACACCAAATGAATTTCTACAGGTCATTGAGGATGACGGAGTCGAGGAAAGTCAGGAGGATGCTGTTGAAGTTGAACCCGATGATTCAACAGATGGCGGTGTCCTTGTGAATGGGAATGATGGTGAGGAACACTGGGGTATGAACAATGAAGGAACTTTTCATTAGCATAAAGCAGTAGTAGTGGAAGTGTACACTGTACAGTCCAATAATCTTTAGTCATCTCTTTTGATCCCAAGCTCAACAAAAAATATATGTAGGTTAACTATCCAGTGGGTGGGTGCTAGTGTCTCTATTATACACACAGTAGTATCCTGTATCCCTTGCCCTCACCTGTTATCACTAGAATGCCAGCATGTATGTGTTAGAAATCCTTTGGAACAAGAGGAACGTGATATAGTACATGATGTGAACATTCATAAACATCATTGTTAAGAACTGGCTACGACCGTAGCTTAATTTATCTGCAGGGCTCACTATCAAGTATTAGATATCTAGTGGATCTTAGGAAAAGGCTGTACCATTATCGTAATTGAAATCTTAGTATAACTTTCTGGTAGAAGGGAACTGTTCATAGACTGTGCACAAAAAATTACCCCATTAGGAAGCTTAATATTTACACAACGAATCATGTCATTGTTTTGATGCTTTTATGTTGGACTTAGCAATTTGAATTGTCGATCTAAATTGTGTGGATCATCTCAAAGCTGTTTTGACACCCAATAATTAACCTCTGACATGGATGGATAACCCAATTACGGTCTTTCTTACTGTTTGCTCTTTGTTTTTCCTTTTCAGTGCTGACTCCTGACCAATAGTAGAGATATTACGACAACATTCTGCACCAGCAGATTAGTTGTTTTTGTGTAAAGAAGGTAAGTACCATTATGTATAACAAGTCAAAGAAAAATTAAATGGTCAAAGAATACTGTGCTCCCATATCCTTGAATAAATCTATGTTGTATACTTGTATGTAATGTTTTCTAGGCCTAAGTAGTATGTAATATTGTTCATGTTTGGCATGTCAAACAAAATATCTGTCCACGTCCCAGGGTAGACCATCAATTTTCCTAGTATAATTTGTGGGTTTAAACTTTCTTCTCACAATTGTAGGTCGCCACATGTTGAGACTCGATAGTCATGTAAAAGAAGTTCCTCTCCATTTCTACAAGGCGTTGTAAGTGGTCTAGCATTGAGGTTACAGAAACAATTCTGGATGGTAATTAGCATTTGGTCTAGATAACAAATTTTGCAATTCGATTCTTTTTGGGTGGGCATTGTAGATTTGTGGTATGTTATAGATTGTCTACCCTTGTATGTTTACCACATGATAAGATACTAACATTCTTTAAGGTTGGAATTTGTTCACCGACACATGGGCTGCGCCCTGCATAGCATGTGAAAGTTGTATTTTTGGTCTAAACAAACTCTTGGTTTCCCCAGTTGTCGATAACTTGATCCTTGGTTTCTGCTATGTATTGTACTATACCTTCCGAATTGTAAGTTGTTTTGATTTTTTTAGATGCACTGTTTTTACTATGTACTGTATTTAGATACATATTTATCTAGTTGTATAATAAAAGTATCTAGATAGAAAAGCTAAAGCAACTTACAATGTGAAACGAAGGGGGTAAAAATAACACATTTTTGGCACTTAGTACAAGTTATGACTCGTATTGATTTTCAGCGTTAACAGATCTTTCATTGGCTATTATGTTGCTTGGCCAAGCAAAAACTGGCGTAGGATAAGCATCGTTATGCATTTCCTTCCACTGTCCATGGATGATGAGAGCTCAGGCAAAGAATGCGTGTTGCAGCGAATGGGCCTGTGGTTTAGTGGTAGGGTTGTCCGGTGGGACACTACCTACTAGGGTCCACATCTTTTTTTTGAAATTTTTCAAGAATTTTTAGAGTACGCGTGTGCGTTCGGTGGTATTGTGCGTTTTCCGCGCATTGGAAGCGACGCCTAGTCTCTTCTTTGTGTGCGTGCGGTGTGAGTGTGTGGGTTGTGTGCGTCTAAGTTATACCTGATAAAAAAAACGCGTGTTGCAAATGACCATGTCGTACTAGGCCGATTGGCGTGACGCGGGAACATATCGCGCCAGTGGCGTGTCATCCACCCACATCTGCACCAATCTTTCAGCATGTGGCATTGGCATCGTCGTCGCCGGCCCGTGACACGATGGAGTTATCTTGTCACAGCTACGCCTAACAAAAAAAAAAGAAATTTGTTTATAAACATTATTATTTAAAAAGAGGTTAAGAAAATGTCGCATCGCATGGCGTGTTGTTCCTTTGCGCATCCCTCACAAAACAAAGAACTGAGATGTCGGCTACGCTCGGCCATGCACCAACAATAAATTATATATAGGTTGCTGCAATGGGACGAACATAACGTATAATAAATCTTTTAGACACGTAGCAATCTTCGGTTTTCTCTAACACTAGTACTAATAAGTCTTAATTAATAATAGCACTCTTTGGTGGAAACTGGTGTGAACGATCTGTGTACATCAAAGAGTATTTCTAATAGGCTATATATAGGTTCCGCTGCAATAGACGAACATGTTTAGTGGTACTAATAAATCTTAACTAAGACGTAGCACTCTTCGGTGGAAATTGGTGTCCGTCTCCTATAAGTAAAACAAAATCTAAGTCTTATTTAATAACTAGTACTAATAAGTCTTAACCACCAAACACACGATAGCACTATATTTGGTGGAAACTGGTGTCCCAAAACACTCCTAAATAAGTTGCTTGAAAAAGAGTATCATCTAGAAGAAAGTTACGAAGAACAAACTATATATTGACCCATGTTATATAACTAGTAAAACAAAATCAAACGTTAAACAAATAACAGATGATTCTGTCGACAAGAACCACCAAATGAAAGAGTCGATGTCATATATTTAGAAGAAAAGAACAGCAGTCCCAAAGCTTGAAAAACAAATGATCTAGAAGAAAGTTACGAAATGCATCTTGATTGAGGAGAGAAGGAACAAATGAATTATTCTTGTCCGTCCCCGACTTGTTTGACGGTAAGCACTGAAAAGGTGTCCAATTTTCTTTCCCCAGTGCCGTGTGCCGTGCCAGTTAAGTCACCCAGTGAGGCTCAAATCACGCGGCAGCCAGTCCTGTCCCCCTCACATGACTTCAACCATACTAGCAGTTTGCATTCCGAACAAAAGTATTTAAGACAGATGGCCTAGGTTTAGTTGAGACTCGAGATGCAATGCATTACACATACATACTACTCACATAGTTCACCTCTTGATCATCTTAGTTCAATGGAGCTAAAACCTTTGACAGGTAAATATTGGGCAGCAGCAACCCTCCTGCTGCTTGCAGCTGCTCTGATGCTTAGCACCTCATGCTTCGCCTCTTCCATTGCCAAACCTTCACCTCCTGCTGCCACAGCCACCACCAACTTCTCGGACCTCTCCGTGCTCCTCACGTTCAGGTCACTCATAACAAAGGATCCCTTTGGAGCGCTGTCCTCATGGGGCAACAAGTCGCTCCATTTCTGTAGATGGCAAGGTGGGAAGCATGGCCATCGTCGTGGTCGCGTTGTGGGTCTCGACCTCGGCTCCCTCGGTCTGGTCGGTACCATCTCTCCTTCCATCTTCAACCTCACGTACCTCAGAAGGCTCCACATGCCAATGAACCAGTTTAGTGGGCACATACCACATGAGCTCGGCCTTCTTGGTGATCTTAAGCATCTAAACCTGAGTGACAACGCTCTTGGGGGAGAGATTCCGGTTGATCTTTCTCGCTGCTCAAAGCTCCAGACCATAAGCCTGTGGTATAATAACCTCCAAGGAACAATTCCAGCCAACCTAAGCAGCTGTTCAGTCCTCAGAACAATTGAACTTTTTGCTAATTATCTTGAAGGAGAGATACCGAGTGAGATTGGTACACTGCAAAATCTTGAGCTCCTCAATCTTTTTGACAATGGCCTAAATGGGAGCATTCCCCCTGAATTAGGTAACTTGAAAAAAATTATACTTGCTTGATCTGAGCAATAATGGCCTTACTGGCTCCATCCCAGCAGCAATTGCCAAGCTTCATTCTTTGCAGTACATGGACTTCGGGAATAACAAACTGACTGGATCTGTTCCAGCTTCTTTAAGCAATCTCTCCTCGTTGTCATGGTTGGTTCTAGAAAACAACAGTCTCTCTGGAACCATCTCACCATCATTTGGTGACCTTCCTTATCTTAACACTTTCAGTTTAGCAGGCAACAACCTTGTTGGGGACATCCCTCCATCATTAGGTAACCTTTCTTTCCTCACTGAACTGAGATTTGCAAGAAATCATTTTAGTGGTAAGATTCCTCATTCCTTGGGAAATCTTTATGGTCTTAACCATCTCTCTCTAGGAGTAAACATGCTCACAGGCACCATTCCTCCATCATTTGGGAATCTTCTTAATCTAGTTTATCTTGGTTTGCAATTCAACAACATCGTGGGGGTGATCCCGCCATCGTTATTTAACATTTCCTCTCTTCAGAAGTTGGACATGCAAAATAACAGGCTAGGTGGAATTTTGCCAGACTATTTTGGAGAGAAGTTTCCTCATCTCCAGGGACTTGCGTTGAATGGAAACAAATTTCATGGCCACATCCCTTTATCACTTTTCAACTGTTCAATGCTCAACATAGTTCAATTAGATAATAACTCGTTCTATGGCACAATTCCTTCAAGTGTAGGAAACCTCAAGATTTTGTTGAAACTGCGCCTGGATTACAACATGCTAGAGGCAAATCAAGCTGCTGACTGGGCCTTCTTGGATGCTTTGACAAATTGCAGCCATCTACAAGTCCTGCAATTGAGTTTCAACAGGCTTAAGGGTGTTCTACCGAACTCACTCTCTAATCTTTCTACCAGTCTGGAACGCCTTGAGATTCTCAACAATGAGATAGAGGGAAATATACCAGAGGGAATTGGAGGACTCACCAATTTAATGGCGCTTTACATGGGTCCAAACCTCCTCACCGGACCCATACCTTCTTCTCTTGGTACGCTTTCAAAATTGAATGTGATATCTCTAGTCGAAAACAGACTATCAGGAGAGATCCCACCAACACTTGGAAACCTCACTCAGTTGATTGAATTCTATCTAACTGGCAATGAACTTACCGGGCAAATTCCTCCATCTCTTGGAAAATGCTCATTGGGTATATTAAGCCTTGGTAATAACAATCTTACCGGCAAAATACCAAATGAGGTTTTCTTAGCCGACACAATAATAGATTTAAGCTTCCAGAACAACATGCTAGTAGGCCCAATACCTTCAGAGCTTGGTTTGTTGAGGAACATGGTAGTTGTTGATTTCAAGGGTAACATGCTAACTGGTGAAATTCCTGTCTCCATCGGAGGCTGTCAAAGCTTGCAGTATCTTTATGTTAGACAGAATCTCCTTCATGGTTCAATTCCTTCTACAATGAAAAAGTTAACAGGCCTTCAGGAGCTGGACCTTTCAAGCAACAACCTATCTGGGACCATTCCAGAGTTTTTTAGCAGCTTTGCTGGTCTCACATATCTGAACCTCTCCAACAAATTGATAGGTGAAGTTCCAGATGCTGGGATATTTCATAATGCAACAGCATTCTCAATTGTTGGAAACGATGGTCTGTGTGGTGGTATCCCGGCAGTAGGTTTGCCACCATGCTTGAAGCAATCAACAAAAAAGAAAAATTTTCCAAGGTTACCAGTAGTGGTGTCAGTGTCAACAATTTTATCTCTCATCTTCATATCTTTTCTCATATTTCAATATGGGAAACATAAATCTAATAAAAAACAATTAGATCCAATAGCTTCTAGCAGCCAACTACCAAGAGTTTCTCATGCTGATCTGTCAAGAGCAACAGATGGGTTTTCCACAGCAAACCTTATTGGTGAAGGATCTTATTGGTGAAGGAAGATTTGGTTCAGTGTACAGGGGAAATATGAGCCTCGGCGAACATAGTATTGTTGCAGTGAAGATACTCAAGCTCCAGGAGAGGGGAGCATCCCATAGTTTTCTTGCAGAATGTGAAACCCTAAGATATCTTCGGCATCGGAATCTTGTGAAGCTTTAGTTTTTGAATATCTACCAAATGGCAATCTGGACAAATGGCTGCATGTTAACAAGGGCGAGCATGGTGGTCAACAAGCTCTGAACCTTTGTCAAAGGCTAAGCATTGTCATCGATGTAGGATCTGCAGTGGAGTATCTTCATGATTTCAAGCCAAAGCCAGTTGTCCACTGTGATCTTAAGCCAAGCAATATCCTTCTGGACAGTGACATGGTGGCTCATGTTGGCGATTTTGGTCTAGCAAGGTTTATAAATAAACAAGATAGAAATCAATTTCAGTCATCAGGATGGACCGCATTTAGGGGGACCTTTGGATATGCCGCTCCAGGTGTGCAAATTTATCACATGCCATATTGATATCAAACATTTCACCACTTATGTTCACTTGTATACAATAAAATGATTAGTTGTATTCAATTGAAAATGGTTCCACAATTGCACTTCACCCTTTTTTACCCTTCTGTTTGGAAAGCAAAATATTTTACACCCTAAAGTACATTGAAACTTTGTGGAATATATAAATCATTTGAGATAATTTACAGTTTGATCTGTTGTGACATTTTTCCATTTGCATAACTTGTGCGTTATCCATTATCTGTTTTGGCAATTGGCATTAACATCAGTGATATCTAAAATTTTATGTCATCTGCTTGGTATTAACACACTGACTTTTGACTTTCATGCAATCACACTCGCAGAATATGGAATTGGCAATGAAGTTACCACCTGTGGAGATGTCTACAGTTATGGAATACTTTTACTAGAGATGTTCACTGGAAGAAGTCCTACTGAAGAAAAATTTCAGGCAGAATTCAACCTTCATAGTTTTGTTGCGGCAGCATTTCCTAATCATGTTGAGGTTGTAGCTGACCACAATCTCATTCCATCAAGTGAAGACACGGAGAGGGACCCAAACTCACTCCTTAACAAGGAAGCAACACTCTCATGCCTTGCTTCCATTCTGAGGATTGGCCTCATCTGTTCAAAACAACTACCTGCAGAGCGGATGCAAATGCGGGATGTTGTAAAAGAACTTCATAAAATCAAAGAAAAACTCTACCCATTAAGAAACAATGAAGGCACATTCCAAAGTCAGATAGCAGAAAGAACACAGGAGCAAGCACATTGAACAAATCTATGTGTAATTCATAAAGCCAAGTCAATCTTTCTGAATTCTGATTTATGCAGACGAAATTTCATTTCGCACTGATATTATCTTGTCAGTTAAATCTAGTTTGTTAATTTTAATAAATAAGAAGGATAGTGACTATGTGTAATACATGTGGATGACACCCCAAGAAATATCTGAAGCATAGTGCCAATATAAAAGAGCAATTCAGTTATACCTGTCGATATTTTGGAATGTTATAAACCGAGGCCCAGCTTATTAGACTAATCATTTCCTCTTATTCTCTGGGCTTGTGATGATTGGAGCAACAAATCCTGAGAGAGGAATCAAACCACTTCCCAGGGCAGATCTTCTCTTCAAGCACCTTTCTTGCATCATCACCTGAACCACACGCTACTGGTACGCGGCTCCACGCAGCAAACTCTGCAAAGGTGGCCGCAATGTGTCCACGGCATTCCGTCGAACACCTTGTGCGCGCTATGGAAACAGCTACGAGAAATCGCACCACGGGCTAGAGAAACAACAACGGTAACGGCCGGAGACGGGAGAGGACAAATCTATTTTTCGCGGTTAGGCTGGCGCTGCCTAACTTTTTTTTTTTGGTGGTGTGGGAGGGACTAGGGAGGCATGGAAGTGGAAGGTGTTGGTGCTTGGTGGAATGGTGGTGGCGGCTCTCAGCTTTTCAGCTTCCTGTCGGCACAGGACGAGCCGAGGAGGTGAGGAGGCAGCCCAACGCTGGATCCCATATTAATTGGTGAGCTCACACCTCATCGTCACCGAACTTGTTTGGCTAAGTAATACTAGTATACCAATGCTAGTTTCCGCCATGAGCTCTCAGGTGTGTGTTCTCAACACCAGCCATGTCCATCCCGTGCAAATCGACGGTCTGTCGCCGCCGTGCCACGGCGAGCACAAGCTGTCCTTCTTGGACCTGCTGCAGATCTCCAAGACAATCCAGCGGTTGTTCTTCTTCGACGGCCCCGACCTCCCGTCGGTCGTGACCGCGCTACGGTCTTCCCTCGCCGCCACTCTCGCAGTCTTCCTCCCCCTCGCCGGCAATCTCGCCTTCCGCCCCGCCTCCGGCGACGTCGTCCTCGACTTCTCCCCCGCCGCCGTCTCCTCGGGGGTCAAGTTCGTCGAGGCCGAGTTCTCCGGCGACGCCGACGGACAGTGACATGGCGCCGCGATTTTGGTCTAGCAAGGCCAAGAGATCGCATCAGGATGGAGCACGACGACACGCAGCGTTCATGGCAGCTCGTCACCCGGATCTCGGCGAAAAGGCAATTGCCGCACCTTTTTACTCGTCTGTGGAAAGTAAAATATTTTACACCCTAAAGTCACAAGGCCCGATAATTTACCGTTTGAAGTTGGACAGCGGTTATCCATTATCGTTTTGGCAATTGGCAGTGTCGATCCCGCACGCGGTGGCACTGACTTTTGACGGCCAGCGGTGTGGCGGTTCTTGAGGGCGTGGTCAACGGCGTCGCGGAGAAGGCCCCAGGCTCCTTCTAGCGGCGGCTGGCATTTTCATGTTGTCGTGCTGACCACGACGTTTGACACGGAGAGGACCCAAACTCACTCCTTAACAAGGAAGCAACACTCTCACGCCTTGCTTCCATTCGGCAAAACCTAAAGCGGATGCCGAGATGGAACTTCATAAAATCAAAGAAAAACTCACATTAAGAATCAATGAAGCTTCGAAAGTCGATAGCAGAAAGCACAGGAGCGCCCGTAATCTTTGAGTATTTATGCCACCGTCTCTTCTAATCAATTAGTTAAATATTTTCGTAAAAATTGATCTACACGAATTGAACAATTGAACAGAAATATCCAGTCTGCTTCATCCAAACCGGAGATCATGCAAACCGAGGCCCAGAAGAACCTTATCGCTTCGAGCAACGCCGACGAGATCCGGTCCTCAAGCTTTCTTGCACATACTTGAAAACAGCTACTGGTACGCGCCCACGCAGCAAACTCTGCAGCGCAATGTGTCCACGGCATTCCGGCGAAACCGTCCAAACCGCCGAAAGCACCTACGTGGTCGTCTCATCTAGGGCGTGGACGTCCATCGGCGCGTGCCAAGCCCTCCATTCACGACGGACGACGACATCCAACTCATGGTGAGCTCACACCTCATCGTCACCGAATTGCGCATGAGCTCTTAAGTGTGTGTTCTCAACACCAGCATGTCCATCGCGTGCAAACCGCGGCCTGTCGCCGCCGTGCCACGCGAGCACGCCGCCGGGACCTGCGTGAAGCCGTGTTCTTCTTCGACGGCCCGACCTCCTGTCGGCCGTGAGCGCGGGCGGTCTTGCTCGGCGCGCAGTCTTCCTCCCCGGCGGGCGCCTTCCGCCCGCCTCCGGCGACGCGTCCTCGACGCCCCCGCAGCCATCCGGGACGCGATCGCGCAGCGACGGCATGACCGCCTCGCCGAGCTCGACACGGGCGACGTGCAGCTCGTCCCGGACACCGAGGAGCTGGATGGCGGCCTACCGTGCCGCCCCGCAGGAGAGGTTCGTGTCGATCCGGCACACGGTGGCAGTCGGCCAGGCCGGTTCATGGCGTTCGAGACGGACTTTGGGTGGGCGTGCATCGACCCGCTGCCGAGATGGCCCGCACGGTGTTGCTTGGTCGCGCCGCATTCGGTTGGCTTGGTTTGTTTTGTAATTTGGTTCGTGAAGAAATTGATCACACGAATTGGATGGTTTGTGTGAGAGAAAAAGCACCTTACTTCGGTTGGAAATTTACGATCGTTTACGACAAGCTACGGCGAACCGTCCAAACGAATAGGCCCCCGTGTTGTGTGGACGGCGAGATGGTGAGCCGCTGCTTCACGCGCCGACGACGGGCGGTGGCAGCAACCGCCTACGCCCGCGCTCGGGGACGCCGCGGCGCGATGGAAGCCTTCTTCGCGCGGGCCAGCGCGGGCGACCTGCGGCGCGGCAAGGGCGGCGGCGCGCGTGCGCCGCCCAGCTTCTTCCTTGCGCACTGCGGTGGCAGGTGATACATAGCACGATAATCTGAAGCTGGATCGCTTTGCCGCCCGATAATGCCGTCGTTGCACCGCCCATGGCGTCCCGGACTTTCCCCGACCCCACCACCACCTCCTCAACCCGACGGCGGTGGCGCAGACGCGGCGATGAAGGCCTTCGCGGCCGGCTTCACCGGTTTCTTCCATTTCCTGCGCGGCAGTGTGACATAGCACACCCTCGAGGGCGATCGCCGCCATCAACCGCCGGCGACGGCGCGCCCTGGCGCCACCCGTCGCCGCATCGCGGACCTCGAGGGCGCGCGCAAAAAAGCGGCGAGATCGGCGTTGTCAAGAGGCGAGCTCAGGCGCTCACGCGGCTGTCCGCGGCGGCGTTACCGTGTTGGAGGTTGTCATGACAACTCCAGGAGTGCTCGAGGTTATTGAATATATTTGCAGGAGTTATCCTTCTTTAACATTCGGGGTTGGTACCGTCTTAAATGCTGCTGATGCAAGGAAAGCCATAGGGGCTGGTGCATAATTTCTTATGAGTCCTGGACATATTTCATGATCTTAGAGAAAGTAATGTTCTTTATATTCCAGGAGTTTGACACCCAGGCCCAGTTCGCTTCGCTGAAAAAACAAGCCAAAACATTGTTCCGACTAATTTGTTGTGAGAGAAAAACATTGTTCCGGCTGAAAAAACAAGTTGAAAAAGACGGATTATAAGAGAAGCGAATATGGCACAAGTGAAGTTTTATCTGCTTGCAGTGCTAGTGCAGAAGTTGACAAGGTGTACCCAGTTTCAGTGATGGGTGGAGAGACGTACATGTCAGCTCTGAAGAAACCATTTCCTCTCATACCCATGGTTGCTTCTCAAGGAATTAAAATTGGTTCAATCAAGGGGTATATGGAAGCAGGGGCATCTACAGTGGTCTTATCTGATACTATTGAAAGGATCAAGATGTCCAAGAGGGGAGATAAATTGGGCTAATTCTAAATTTCTTCGCAATAAATAAGTCCTATGGTTAGCCCAATTAACCCCTTGTGCCTAGAGAAGTGTTTCTATTGATCTAACGCACAAAAGTTTAGCAACCTAGTTCCAATTCTACTCTAGCATGACAATTCTAGGAATGTAAATGACAAGAATTGAAATGCTCAAAGTAAATGCTCAAAGTAAAGAGAGGAGAAGAAACGCGGCGATGTTTTGCTGAGGTATCGGAGAGTCACCACTCCTCACTAATCCTCGTTGGAGCACCCGCGCAAGGGTGTAGGTCCCCCTTGATCCGCGCAAGGATCAAGTGCTCTCTACGGGTTGATTCTTTGACACTCCGTCACGGTGAATCACCCACAACCGCTCACAACTTGAGTTGGGTCATCCACGAGCTCTCCGGATGATCACCAAGCTCCCAATCACCATCAAGCCGTCTAGGTGATGGCGATCACCAAGAGTAACAAGCACGAACTCTCACTTGACCACAACAAGCCTAGGGAGAAGGGTGGATGCACACTTTGCTACTCTTGATTTTCACTAATGAGGGCTCTCTTTGGATTCTCAAATCTCAATCACCTCACTAGGACCTTGCTCTTCTTGGCACTCTCTAAGGTGTGTTTCAGCTGTTGAAATGAGTAAAAGTGACTCCACACACGAGTGGAGCTTCTATTTATAAGACAGCTTGAAAACGAACCGTTATGTGCCTCTGCGGGGTGACCGGACGCTCCGGTCATGTTGACCGGACGCTCCGGTCAGTCCAACCCGCACACCAATGTTTACGTGTTGACCGGACGCTGGCAGGGTCCGGTCACCACTGACCGAACGCGTCCGGTCCCATTTTTCCCTCACTGGATGCTTATTGTACTCGATCGGACGCTGGACCCTCAGGGTCTGGTCAGCACTGATCGGACGCGTCCGGTCACAGATTTACTCTTCTGGAACCTTACTGGAGTCAACCGGACATTGCCTCTCAGCGTTCGGTCACTTGACCACTCAGTGTCCGGTCGCACCAGACGCAATCTCCTTAATCAAATGAACTGACCGGACCCTGCGGCCAGCGTCCGGTCGCACCGGAGCCAGCGTCCGATCAGTATTTGACCCTCCATTCACTTCCAACTCTCGATCATATGTGAATGAAGTTTGCTCCATAGGATCATAGGGCTGTTGTGGAGCTACCTAGTGCTAGTTTCAACAAGTGTGCACCACACCTAACTCACTAGACTCATCTAGGTCAAGCTACCCGTCCATACTCCCCTTAATAGTACGGCCAAAGGAAAAACAAAGTCCTAAACTACTCTAAGTGTCTCTCCAACTCCAATCGACACTTAGAACTAGTCATCCTTAACCTTGTCGTCCATCCTTTGAAAACCGAAACGATTTCTATCGTAGGGGCATGACAACCATGATTGCCCAATCGATCTCTATTACCGTGACCTAACTTAATTGCCTCTGCAAAACACACGTTAGTCACAGTAATCTAACATTGTCATTAATCACCGAAACCCAATTAGGGGCCTAGATGCTTTCAATCTCCTCCTTTTTGGTGATTGATGACAATACAACCTCGAGTATGTGAAAGAGTTGAGGTTTTTAACATGCTTGGATCATATAAGCTTTTAGTAATAAGGACAAAAGAGTTAGTCAAGCTTATATAACCCAAGCCATCATGATGTACTCAAATGATATGAAATAAGCATGAGTACAATAAGAAAGACTCATTTGCATCGGAGTAAAAACGCAGAAGCAAAGGCAAATGAGCATAGCTCAAGTGATATGACATATTAAAGAATTCAAAGTAGAGAGCACACATGTCATATATCACAATCACGTAGATATCACTATCACATAGATATAATAGAATGCATAAAAGTAAACACATGAATGCATAATAGTAATAGTGTATCACACAAATAAAACTCCAAATGTATATAAAAGACTAAAAGCTAACTAGGCTCCCCCTAAAAGACGCCCCCCCTAAGTCTCCATACTCGAACCCTCTCCCCCTTTGGCGTCAAACACCAAAACCTAAGGGCTGGTCGGCAGGGCTGCAGCGAACGAGTCGGGCGCTGAAGTACGAGGAGCAAGCTAAAACTAGGCAGCATCATCATCTGACCCTGAGCTCTGTGCTGACTGACCCTCTGTGGTTGGAAGCGTCGCTGAAGCGGTCTAGGTCTGAGCTGAGGCGGGTGCTGCCTGTGATGCTGCTAGGATATCTATCGTAGGATCTGAAGATGTGACAGACGAAGGGAGCCTCTGAGTAGTCACGGCGACTGGAGCTACTGCAGAAGGACCTGGGGCATGCATATGTGGCAGTGTAGGCATCCCTGTCAACTCACTAAAAGATGCTCCAAGACTCCTAGAGACTGACGTGTCAGGCACAAATAGCGAGAATGACTGATCCGGTGTGAAGCCCATCTGAAGTGGTGTGAACTGCGGGTCTACCACTAGCGAGGATAATCACTGGGACACCTGTACTGGGGGAGAAGCAAACTGAGCTAGAGGCTGTCCCTGACTCTGAAGCTCACTGGGCTGTACTGCTGGAGTCGTCGTAGTGGTGGTAGGCTGAGCAATCTAGGGCGAAGGCTGTGGCTGTGGGGCCCCAAGAGCTGTCACTACATGCTGCATGAATCCCATAAGTTGTTGCTGCATGAGTAACTGCTGCTGATGCATCTGCTGCTGATGTTGCTGGAGGACCTGCTGCTGTCGCTGAAACTCATCCTGATGAGCCTGAAACTGAGCAAAGTTGGCGGTGCAGGTGGAGTTGAGCTGGAACTGCCGACCTCTGCATCGTGTCTACGTGGAGGCATCTGAGGAATAGGCAGGTAGTCATCGTCTGAGCTATCACTAGAATCGCTCACCTCCTGTTGTGCCTCAAGCTCCTCCTCCTTAGTAGCGGCTATGCCTCTGATAATCTTGTCCTGCTGAGCTACGGACTCTGGTATATCTAGACGACGGTGAGGCTGAGTGGGTGCCTGTGGTGTGCTATGTCTGATCCTCTGTGCCATGTTATAAGCTGGAAACTCTGTGGTGGCACCTCTGTACTCTACAACCATCTCTGGTGTCCTAACTTGCACAACCTTGAGCATAAGGAATGTGATCCAATGTGCATAAGGAAGTTGCCTGCGACCCTTGAAGCCCTCAGCTATCGTGTCCTCCATCTCAGACAGAAGAAGATCCCAAATATCGAACACTGTCTGCTGCATCAAGGCATTGAGGAGCCAAAGCTGAAGGCGAGTCGAGCCCTCTCTGTATCCCAACCTAGGAAGTAGTGTCCTCCTAATGATAGTCTCTAGCACTCTAGCTATAGAAGTAAGGTCACTGGGGTTCCTCCTCGACCCCTCACCAAAGGGCTCCTTGAAGCAATGGCGCACAAGATCTGTAGGGGGCACCAAACCTCCATGAGGACGCCTGGGAGGCTCTTGCTGTCCATAACATACCTCATGTAACTTGACAGGCTGCTCCTGTAGCCTTAGTATCTCCCTGGCCCTCTGACTCATCATCCTGTAGTCTCTGCCTCTGAATACAAAGTATATAAAATTATGATGCAGGTCAACGTAGAGTGAGGCATAGAACTGCCGAACCCAAGATGGTACATACAATCATGTCCGGCCAATCAGATCTGTCAGTCCCGACAAATATGATAAGTAGGGGCGGATATGCTCTTCGACTGCTGCCACAATAGCCTCAATACTGCAGACTCTCTGAGATCGAAAGACTGCCCCACTGTTCAGATATGCATTGTAGAAGTCTTCCTGGAGCGGTGTATAGAAACCCTCTGCTGCTCTCTCATCCCTCCTAGGTGGAAACCATGCATCAAACTCCATGAAGTGAAGCTGCCGAATCTGTTTGGCCATGGCGGCCCTCAAGTCAAGATGTACTACTAGAGGCGGACCCTGTGGTCTAGGCGGTGGACGAGATCCCCTCCGTTGTGTCGGCGGCCTCGGTGAGACTGGAGCACGGGTACGACCAGAGCGGCGTAGCTGTGGCTGTGGTGCCTGCTCTGTCTCCTCAGCCTCCTTGGCCTGCTGGCCCTCCTGTGTCTCCTGAGCTGGCTGAGGCTCTACTGGTGGGGGCTGCTGCTGTGACTCCCCCTAAGGCTGAGTCTCCTCAATAGCCAGACGACGTCCAGCCATCATGATAGTCCCAGGTGGACTACCATGAAAACGCTCAGCCTCCTCAACTGCTGCCCTCTGTGCTAGTGTAAGCTGCTGATCTGCAATCACAACCCCACTGCGAGCACCTCCTCTTTCGGCATGCTCTGCGGCCTCTGCAACTGCTGCTGCACGAGTTGTCTCTGAATCTGGGTACTTCCTCTTCTTGGATGCAATCTTCTTTGTCGCCTTGCCTTTTGGATCTACAGGCAGGCGAGGCGGAGGCCTCCGATCATCATCTCCTGGACCACCCCCGACATTCTTTATGCGAGCCATCTAAAAAGATCAATTGCTGCTAACAAGAACAACTAACGCTGTCAAGACTAACTGCCCTGACACTTCCGAGGCTTGGCCTCGATCCGTACTCATGAGCTTGGCTCCGAGTTAACTGTCAACTGCACCTGACACCTCAACAGCACCGACTCGCTGCACGATGGAAGAGATGGATATACAAGTAAATACGATACATCTAATAGATGCGAAACCCTAGGAAGCAAGCAATGTAGGCAAGAAATTGAAGCGACTGGCATGCTACCTGACGAACCGGCGATCTGATGAAAAGAAGAGACGTCACGCGAGGGGAACACCAGGACCGCTAGGGTTAGGGTTCGCAATGAATCGATGACCCTGATTGCAATTTGAAGTCAATGCTTGTAATAGCAGTGTGGGTTAGGTCATGACGGCGTCGGAGTAAGGGCTTACCGGCGTGGAGCAATGGGTGAGAGCTAGCCGTGAATCTTGGCGGCGAGGGATGACGGCGGAGCTCGGACACCGGAGCATAGCACGGCGGCTTGGTGGCGCACAGGAACGGCGTGACGCTAGGGCAGGCACGACACGGGGAGGCGCAGGCGGCGGCGTGCGCGTGGGCTGGCGGTGGCGCTGGCGCGAAGTTTGGCGTGAGTGCGGGCGTGCGCGAGGAACGGCGGTGTGGGCACGGGAGACGGCGCATGGGCACGGGAGGCAGCGATGTCGGCAACTGAGGGCGATGCGGGCGGATTAGGTTAAAAACCGTGACTATGATTGGTTAATAAGGTGGCCCCGACGTGACAAGAAAAGAAACGGAGAAGAGATTAGATCTCGCACGAATCCTGTTGACCAGACGCTCCGGTGGTAGCGACCGGATGCTACCACCCAGCGTCCGATCGATTCCAGAGAGGTCCAATTCCTCTGAAATCGTGACCGGACGCGTCTGGTGGTCCATGATCGGACACAGGTAGGGTCCGGTCAGAGTTGCCTTGACGCCTTCAGCTTCGACCGGACGCTGAACCCCTCCTGACCGGACGCTGAAAGGCAGAGTCCGGTCACTCCTTCAGCAGCAATTCACCTCCTGTGAACTGATCGGACACTGGACGACAGAGTCCGGTGCAGCGTCCGGTCACTCTTTTCCAGCAAATCTCCAATGATCCTTCGCGATGCCTGTTCCCAATCAAGTTCCAACTCCAATAAGATGCAAATAAACACAAATTGGGACTGATGTGAGTGACCTCTCTCAAACCCTCAAGTTTTTCAAAATATTTTGCCTTAGGCTATAATTCTTTTTAAGAAAATAAGCAATAAGAGGGCAATTGAAGATAAACGACAAAACAACATTCATGCACATGCAATACTTGAATGTAAATCTAGTTGCTTGTCAAGTTTGATCCAAGGTTAAGCTTCTTCACATATTTTTCGGCGGTTATCTTAACCATGTTAGACAAGCCCTATTTGCATCACAAAAAAAATAAGCATGTTGTATGTTACAATGAATGCAAGGAACAACACAAGCTCATCTTTTAGTGAAGTTACTAAAATCAAGTACATTAAGCTCATTTCGCAATCTACAAAATATAGCCTCATCTAGCGATTTAGTAAAGATATCCGCCAATTGATCCTCGGTTCTTACACCTTCTAGTGATATATCATTTTTAGAAACATAATCTCTTAGAAAGTGATGGCGAATATCTATGTGCTTGGTGCGAGAGTGTTGAACCGGGTTATTGCAAGTTTTACCGCACTTTCATTATCGCACAAAAGAGGTACTTTATCTAGAACTACACCATAGTCTAGCAAAGTTTGTTTCATGTATAATATTTGTGTACAACAAGCACCCGCGGCAATGTATTCCGCTTCGGTGGTGGACAAAGCCACACTATTTTGTTTCTTGGAGGACCAAGACACAAGTGATCTACCAAGCAAATGGCACCCTCCAGATGTGCTTTTTCTATCAACTTTGCATCCGGCATAATCCGAATCGGAATAGCCAATTAGTTCAAATCTAGCTCCTTTGGGATACCAAAGGCCAATGCTTGGTGTGTGCTTAAGATACCTAAGGATTCTTTTTACGGTAATTAAATGAGTTTCCTTAGGATTAACTTAAAATCTTACACACATACACACACTAAACATGATGTCGGACCTAGATGCGGTTAAATACAATAAGCTACCAATCATAGAACGGTAGAGAGTTTGATCAACTTTGTTACCTCCCTCATCTAGGTCGAGATGTCCATTAGTAGGCATTGGTATCTTGATTGGCTTACATTCATCCATCTTGAATATCTTGAGAACATCTTTTGTATATTTCTCTTGAGAGATGAAGATCCCTTCTCTCAATTGCTTGACTTGAAAACCAAAAAAGAATGTAAGCTCACCAATCATGGACATCTCGAACTCCTTCGACATCAATTCACTAAATTCTTTGCAAGAATCTTCATTTGATGATCCAAAGATGATATTATCAACATATACTTGACAAATGAAGATATGCCCATCAAGCTTCTTGATGAATAGTGTGGTGTCGACCTTCTCAATGGTGAAGCCCTTCTCTATGAGGAAATCCTGAAGTCGCTCATACCACGCTCTTGGGGCTTGCTTAAGCCCATATAACGCTTTGGACAACCTATAAACATGATTAGGATATCTAGGGTCTTCAAACCCGGGAGGTTGATCAACATAGACTAGTTCATTAATAATGCCATTTAAAAATACACTTTTCACATCCATTTGATAAAGTTTCATTTCATGATGTGATGCATGCAAGGAGGATATGAATGGCTTCTAGCCTTGCAACCGGTGCAAAGGTCTCTCCAAAACCCAAACCTTCAACTTGAGAGAACCCCTTTGCAACTAGTCTTGCCTTGTTCCTCACAACAACACCTTGATCATCTTGCTTGTTTCGGAACACCCACTTTGTTCCAATGACTCTTGCACCTTTAGGTCGCTCTTCAAGAGTCCACACTTGATTTCGGGTGAAGTTATTCAACTCATCATGCATGGCATTGATCCAATCTAGATCTTGAAGAGCTTCTTCTACCTTAGTAGGTTCAAAGCAATAGACAAAAAGAGTGATGAGCAATAAATGAAGCAAGTTTTTGTGAACGTATCATCACTCCCTTTGATGGACTCCTTATGATGAGATCTTGTGGATAATCTTATAGTAGAGGTGTGTTTCTTCTATTGACCACTTGAGGAGGAGGTTGTGGAGCATCAACATCTTGTGCTTGTACCACCATTTGCTCATGGGATACATGAGTATCTTTATTTTTCACTCTCCCATCTTTTTCACCATCTTGTGGCACACTTGATGAAGAGGGTGGATCAATCACTTGTACATCATCTTTATCATCTTTTGGCTTGATGTCTCCAACCAGAATGTTCTTCATAGCCTCCCTCAATGGTTCATCACCTACATCATCAAGATTCTCATGTGCTCCTTGGGAGCCGTTAGATTCATCAAATTTTACATCATATGTTTCTTCAACCAAGCCGGTGGCATGATTAAATACTCTATATGCTTTGGACTTTGATGAGTAACCAACAAAAAACCCAATATCACAACGTCTTTGAAACTTCCCTAGGTGTTGCCGCTTCTTATAGATGTAGCATTTGCAACCAAACACCCTAAAGAAGGAGACATCTGGCTTCTTCCCATTGAGCAACTCATAAGGTGTCTAGCCAAGAAACTTTTGAAGGAATAGGCGGTTAGATGCATAGCATGCGGTGTTGATTGCTTCTGTCCATAGAGCTTTGGGGGTGTTGTACTCATCTAGCATTGTTCTTGCAAGAGTGATCAATGTCCGGTTCTTTCTCTCAACTACACCATTTTGTTGAGGAGTATAGGTTGCAGAGACTTCATGTTTGATTCCAACTTCATCACAATATGCCTTTATGTTTGTGTTGTCAAACTCTTTTCCATTGTCACTTCTTATCTTCTTGAGCTTCACTTCAAATTTATTTTGTGCTCTCTTGGCAAACTTTTTGAAGCAAGATGCAACTTTGGATTTGTCATGAAGGAAGAACATCCATATATACCTTGAATAATCATCAACTATCACAAGACAATAAATATTTCCTCCCAAGCTCTTGTATGTTGTTGGTCCAAACAAATTCATGTGTAGGAGTTCTAGCACTCTTGTGTTTGACATGAAAGCTTTTGTTGGATGAGTATTTACAACTTGCTTGCCGGCTTGACATGTACTACAAAGCTTGTCCTTCTCAAACTTCACATCCTTCAATCCTCTCACCAAATCATTTTTCATTAGCTTCTTGAGTGAACTCATACCAACATGAGCAAGTCTTCTATGCTATAGCCACCCAAGTGTTGTTTTGGTGAATAGGCATGTCTTCAAGTTTGCATCTTCAGAGGTGAAGTCCACTAGATATAAGTTGTTGTATCTAAATCCTTGAAATATCACTTGATCATCATCCTTCTTGGATACAACAACTTCCTTCTCGGTGAACAAGCATTGGAAGCCAAGATCACACAATTGTCCAACGGATAGCAAGTTGAAGCTCAATGAAGCAACCTATAGCACATTGGAGATGGAATGATTATTTGATATTGCCACTTTGCCCAATCCTTTAACCTTGCCCTTTGAGTTATCTCCAAATGTAATTCTCTCTTGTCCATCTACTTCTTCATCAAGTGAGGTGAACATACGAGGATCACCGGTCATATGTTGTGTGCAACCACTATCAATAACCCAATGACTTCCACCGGTCTTGTAGTACACCTACACACAAGAGATTCAAACTTTAGGAACCCAAACTTATTGAGGGCCCTTCACCTTCTCAACAAGTGACTGAGCAACCTAAATCTTTTTAGGCCTATTCTTGTTAGAAGGTCATAAGAACATGACTTTCATCTTTCCACTAGAATCATTTCTAAGCATGTAATGAGCATTGAGGGCAAAGGGTCTAGCATGCTTGGGCAAGGGTTGTGGTGGTGGAGTTTGGCACTCATGAGCAAAGTGGCCTTCTTGTCCACACTCAAAGCATTTCTTTGGCTTCGGCTTTGATTGTTGTTGTTGAACTTGAGCCTTCTTCTTCTCTACATGTGCCACATATCCAATGCCACTTCTATCCATCTTCATGACGGTGTTCATAAGTAGCTCACTTTGAAGATATTTGCCTTTTGTGAACTTGCTCAATCCAACCTTGAGATGCTCTTTCTCCAACTTAAGCTTCTTGTTCTCTTCCTTAAGAGCATCATTGTTCTTTTCTTCCTTGAGCTTCTTGTTTTCCTCTTTGAGCTTCTCATTCTCAAGGATCAAGTCACCATCATGATCAAGGGTTTCTAGCACAATGGTGTTATGGCTTTTGATTTCTTCAAGATCTCTCTTGAGCTTTGCATTGTCATTCTTGAGCTTGACATACTCATCATAGTCATTGCACTCAACCACTTGCTTGCTCTTGATACTAGAATCTTGCTCAATGCTCTCAATGATCAAGTCATCACATGATGTAGCTATATCAATCTTAACAACATGGTTAGTAGCATCATGCGGCTCATTGGATAGAAATTCTTGAGCAATAGCAAGATTATCATGATTAATCTTAAGAGTAGTATATTCATCTTTTAGCTTGTTGTGGCTAGTGATGAGCTCATTGTGCACCCACTCAAGTTTATCATATTTATCTTTAAGCTCTTTCTTAGAAGATTTGAGCTCCTTGAGTTTGGATGACATAGCATCAATTTGCTTTTCTAAGCTCAACATTAGCCTTTTCTATTTCATCATATTTTGCTAAAAGTGAATCATTCTTAGCATCTAGTTTTTCATTTTTAGCTCTACTCTTTCTAATGATCTTAGTGTATTGTCTTAGTATTTTAACAAGATCATAATATGAAGGTGAATCATCATCATCATCACTATCGCTATCATTATCACTAGCTTGCTCATCATCACTACTATCATCATTCTTAGTTACCTTGCGTTCACCCTTGGCCATAAGACACAGGTGTGTAGAGGATGATGGCGGTGGTGGCGGTGAAGATGAGAGATCAATAGCTATGGCGGCCACCTTCTCATTGTCACTATCATCATCGGATGATCCACTAGATAAATCAATGTCCGTGAGCCAATCACCAACAATGTAGGCCTTTCCACTCTTCTTTTTCTTGTGGAAGTCTCTCTTCTTGCCATCTCTTTTCTTGTATGGCTTGTTCTTCTTTTCATCTTCTTTTTCATTGCTTGAGTCATCTTTCTTGACCTTGAACTTGTTCTTGAACTTGCCTTTCTTGGGCTTGGTGCATTGGTGTGCTAGATGACCAAGTTCACCATAATTGAAGCAATCCATTTCGGAGATTGGCTTTCTCCTAGAGCTTGTGAAGAACTTCTTCTTCTTGCCATCGAACTTGATGCCACTCTTGTTTAGCTTCTTTAGCATCTTGGCAGCTTTCTTCACCATGAGAGCAAGATCTTCATCTTCTTCATCACTTGAACTCTCATACTCAAGTCTTGCTTTGCCCTTATCTTGACTAGCTTTGAATGCTAAATCTTTTTCTTTCTTCTTAGTAGAGGATGAGCCATCTTGAGGTGTGATGTGCATGTACATCTCATGAGCATTGATCTTTCCCAAGATTTGTGTCGGTGTAGCGGTGGAAAGATCACCTTGATGTAGCACGGTCACAATATGCCCATATTTGTCAATGGAAAGGACACTCAATATCTTTCTCACAACATCGGACGGTGACATTTGAGTAAGTCCAAGCCCATTGACTTCCTCTACAAGAACATTCAAACGTGAATACATTTCATTAGCACATTCTTTAGGAAGCATTTCAAAAGAGTTGAGCTTTTTCATGACAAGATGATAGCATTCCTCACGCTCACTCTTTGTTCTCTCATGGAGCGCACAAACGTCTGACCATAGTGCATGGACGTCTTTGTGGTTCCTTATGCGGTTAAACACATCTTTGCAAAGGCCTCTAAAGATGGTGTTGCGAGCCTTTACATTCCATTTTTCATAGTTCACTTCATTGCCTTGAAGTTGTGCGGGATTCTTAGGTTTTGGGAACCCATGTGAGGCGGCTCTAAGTATTCCAACGTCTAGAGCTTCTAGGTATGCCTCCATGCAAATTTTCCAATATGGAAAATCATCCCCCTCGAAGATAGGAGGAGGACCATCCCCGTGAGACATCTTGCTCTAAGCGATTAAGCTTAAAAACATGAGCACGAGGCTCTGATACCAATTAAAAGGATCAAGATGCCCAAGAGGAGGGTGAATTGGGCTAATTCTAAATTTCTTCGCAATAAACAAGTCCTATGGTTAGCCCAATTAACCCCTTATGCCTAGAGAAGTATTTCTATTAATCTAACGCACAAAAGTTTAGCAACCTAGTTCTAATCCTACTCTAGCATGGCAATTCTAGGAATGTAAATGAGAAGAATTGAAATGCTCAAAGTAAATGCTTAAAGTAAAGAGAGGAGAGGAAACGCGGCGATGTTTTGCTGAGATATCGGAGAGTCACCACTCCCCACTAGTCCTCGTTGGAGCACCCGCGCAAGGATATAGCTCCCCCTTGATTCACGCAAGGATCAAGTGCTCTCTACGGGTTGATTCTTTGACACTCCGTCACGGTGAATCACCCACAACCGCTCACAACTTGAGTTGGGTCATCCACAAGCTCTCCGGATGATCACCAAGCTCCCAATCACCACCAAGCCGTTTAGGTGATGGCGATCACCAAGAGTAACAAGCACGAACTCTCACTTGACCACAACAAGCCTAGGGAGGAGGGTGGATGCACACTTTGCTACTCTTGATCTTCACTAATGAGGGCTCTCTTTGGATTCTCAAATCTCAATCACCTCACTAGGATCTTGCTCTTCTTGGCACTCTCTAAGGTGTGTTTCAGCTGTTGAAATGAGCAAAAGTGACTCCACACACGAGTGGAGCTTCTATTTATAAGACAGCCTGAAAAACAAACCGTTATGTGCCTCTACGGGGTGACCGGACGCTCCGGTCAGTTCAACCTGCACACTAGTGTTTACGTGTTGACCGGACGCTGGCAGGGTCCGGTCACCACTGACCGGACGCGTCCGGTCCCATTTTTCCCTCACTGGATGCTTACTGTACTCGACCGGACGCTGGACCCTCAGGGTCCGGTCAGCACTGACCGGACGTGTCCGGTCGTAGATTTACTCTTCTGGAACCTTACTGGAGTCGACCGGACGCTGCCTCTCAGCGTCCGGTCACTTGACCACTCAGCGTTCGGTCGCATCAGACGCAATCTCCTTGATCAAATGAACTGACCAGACCCTGCGGCCAGCGTCCGGTCACACCGAAGCCAGCGTCCGGTCAGTATTTGACTCTCCATTCACTTCCAACGCTCGATCATATGTGAATGAAGTTTGCTCCATAGGATCATAGGGCTGTTGTGGAGCTACCTATTGCTAGTTTCAACAAGTGTGCACCACACCTAACTCACTAGACTCATCTAGGTCAAGCTACCCATCCATACTCCCCTTAATAGTACGGCCAAAGGAAAAACAAAGTCCTAAACTACTCTAAGTGTCTCTCCAACTCCAATCGACACTTAGAACTAGTCATCCTTAACCTTGTCGTCCATCCTTTGAAAACCGAAACGATTTCCATCGTAGGAGCATGACAACCATGATTGCCCAATCGATCTCCATTACCGTGACCTAACTTAATTGCCTCTGCAAAACACACGTTAGTCACAGTAATCTAACATTGTTATTAATCACCAAAACCCAATTAGGGGCCTAGATGCTTTCAACTATTTTTGACAATCAATTGATGAGGGATGGGAAATTCAATGAAATTTCAGAACTTGCAAATCTAGCAAATTTAGAGGCATTGCAGTTCACGAAACGAGACAAATCTGACAATTCTACAAGCATCACAGATTCGCAGTCTAGAATATGAGGTGTGTAGTGATAGCCCTTCGTCTCGCCCTCGCGTCATCTCCCACTCGGGCGGCCCGAGCACAGAGCCACCCCTCCCCTCCCCCGCTGCGCCGCTACGGGAGCAGGCTGCCGGCAGGCCGTGTGGCTCGCCGTGATGGCCGCGGCGGGGCCTCTCCTTGCGTCTCGATAGTGCGGCGGCATGGACTACAGCGAGCCAGCTAGGAGTAGCATCGTCTGAGCCGCGTGGGGCTCGGCGGTAGCGCCGGTCGAAGCCGGGGGTAGGCGCTCGGTGATGGCGGTGACGGGTTCTTCTTCTTCTTCCCCTTTGTCGTCCCCTTCCTCCTCGCATGGCAGCGCCGCGCTAGGCTGCTCCTAGGCCTAGGCGGCCAGATCCGATCCACTGGGGTCAGATCCGACGCCCCCAGGGCGGGGGGCGGTGCTGGTGGTGGCAGCCATGGTGGTGGCAGCGGCGCCGGCTTGGGGCACCGGGTTCTCTGCCCTAGCGGCCGGATCTGGCGTCCTTTGGGCTGGGGGCGGCGCCCACGGTGGTGGGGCACTAGCATCTAGTGGCAGCCGGTGGTGGCCGGCAGCATCGCTGCTGGTGCCAGAGCCGGCGACGACGACCGGCAACGGCTTCGGTGTGCGGTAGATGACGTGCATGGCAGGGTAAGCCTGATTCCACGTTGCCTGGTCGGAGGGGGTGGCGGCCGACGTAGCTATGCGACTGCTGCATGCAGTCGGCGCGTCGATGCTCCTTTGGGAGGTTTCGATAGGATGGCAGGGCTGTGACGACGGCGGCGAGAGCAGGCGTCCATGGTCTTGGCTGGATGTTTGTGTCGGGGAACCCTCTGGGCGAAAGCCTTGGCGACGGCGATGCCTGTGGGCGCCGCGTCCCTTGCTGAGGGTGTCATGTTCCCCGGCACTGCCTTCCATGGGTGAAAGCCTAGTCCATTTTGGACGAGTGACGGTGGCGTTATCAACGACCTCGTCTTAGCCACGATGTTGCCTTTGGTTGATGCTCGTAGCTTCTTGGCGCCTGGTCTGCATGTGGAGGGGGACTTGTAGCGTGAAGTCGGAGCTGCCGCATCAGGGAATACAGCTCGACAACGATGACACGAGGCGAACCACCCCCTTCTTCGTCTACTTGGGAGGCTTGAAGATTTTGCAAACAGGGGTGGCCCGGAGGATCGAGCTAGGAAGTTGGAGATGCTCTTTGTTTTGAGCTTGGCAACGATGACCTATTGTGGCCTCTCTCGCCCGGGCGCTGTTTGTCTTCATTAGGTGCATCTAGGCCTGTCATGGGAAGTCGGAGCTGCTAGCTGCTTTGCAACCACGCTCGGCAACAATGACTCATGGCAATTTTGTTTCCCTTCCGCGTCGCGTGGGTGGGTCAGCCCTTCGTGTGGCGTGTTTTGGCACCATGTTTGGCTACTCTTCTTGTATGTAAGATTCATTCGGGCGAAAGAGCTCCTGCATTTGTTTAAAAAAAAATACATAGCACGATAGTTTTGTCTATGTAAGTTCGTTGCATCGCATAGTCTTCAACTCTTCATCACATCTTATGTTCATCATCTTCTTCACAAGGTATCACGTCTGCACGCTCATTCCTTGCGCTCGCTTCACGCCCTACTCTACTCGTCCCAGATGGCGTCCTCGCCGCCATGGCCAGTGGCCACCCTGACCTGCTTCGTTCTGCATTTCCTCCGCCGCCAACTCGGAGCTCAACCATCATCTTGCCTCCCTGTAGCAACCCCAAACTCGCCGCATCCCCGATGCGGTGCGACAATTTTTTTTTCAGCCAATCTATGTCTCAAGGCGCCACGAGCTTTCTTTGATCAGGTTTACTTTCAACTAAAAAAACATTCAACTCTCTTAACTCTCGCCTTGTTTAGTTTCACCTTAACTTCCAAAAAGTTGCTACAGTACCTGTCACATCGAATGTTTGCGGCCCGTGTATGGAGCATTAAATGTAGACGAAAAGAAAAACTAATTGCACAGTTTGGTGGGAAATTGCGAGACGAACGTTTTGAGCCTAATTAGTTCATGTTTGAACACTATTTACCAAATAAAAACAAAGATACTACAGTAACCCAAAATTCAAATTTCACGAACTAAACAGGGCTCTGTTTTCTGTAGTGCCAGAACCATCGTTTCCGGCCCAACCCACGGTCCAACAGCCCAAGATCTGACCGCAGACGCACGCTCAGGCCGTACCCTTCCACGCCATCCAGCCAATCGGGCGTCTGTCCTGGCATGCTCCGTCCAATCGCTCTACGCCACGTCACCTCTCTTACGTGCCCTTCCCTCCTCCCCCACGGTGGCGTTGGGCTCCTCCTCCTATAACACGCGCTCCCGCTTCCACTCGGCGAGCACCGGTCCACCGCGCATCGGACCCCCACTTGTGCCGATTCTGCTGATCCCTCGCCGTCGTTGGTCGGCGAATCGACACCATGGCCGCCGCGCGCCGGGGCCGCGGCGACGGTGCCAACGGCGTCGTCCGTCCCCGCCCCCGCGACCGCGGCGTCGGCGGCGGCGGGAGCATGGCGGGGCGCGTGGCCGTCCTCGCCTTCTGTGTCGCCGGGATCTGGTCCGCCTATATCTACCAGGGCGTCCTCCAGGAGACTCTGTAAGCCCTCTCTCTCTAATGCTGTCCGAACTCCGCCACACAATTAGAGAAGCTGGGGACAATTTGGTGAGTTTGCTCGCCGGTGGTTCAGATCCACGAAGCGGTTCGGGCCGGAGGCGCGACGGTTCGAGCACCTCGCGTTCCTCAACTTCGCGCAGAACGTCATCTGCTTCGTCTGGTCCTTCATAAGTGAGCGCCCTCTTCCTTTCCTCTCGCTCCGCGTGGTTGCCTAATTGCATTTCGTGCAGCGTCGTGGGCTCGTGGTGATCGATTCCGTCGCAGTGTGGGTGGCGACCGTACACGAGGGTTTCTGACTTTTGTCTTGCTTTTCAAGTGATTAAGCTGTGGTCGGGCGGGAGTAGCTCTGATGGCCGTGCGCCGCTATGGAAATACTGGGGCGTCAGCGTCACCAATACCATCGGGCCGACCATGGGGATCGAGGCGCTCAAGTACATCAGCTATCCAGCTCAGGTATGGTTCCACCTGCTTTTGCTGTCTCACCTTCCTTGGTTGTTTTATGCACCGTCCCGGACATTGTGTTATGTTAATAATAGGTTCCAGTAATATAGTTCCTGGCACTTATGGATTGAGATGTTATGATAGAGTTAATTAACGATAGGGAGCTCTGTGGAAGTGCTTCCTTAAGTGAAAGGGAGAACACTGCGTTGCTTTTTTTTTTTTAACGAGGATAAACTCTGCTTTTTAGAAAGCAAAATGTAACGGTACAGGGTACGGCCGGGGTTACCAGCTACAAGAGACAAAACAAAAGGTTCAATTCAAGAACTACAATTAAATCTCAACCACATCTGAGATCGAGTAAGCACTGGTCTTGAATTCCTTGAGCCACTTCAGGACGTCCTCCTTCATCTGAGTAATTCGCTCCCTGTCGCCTTCCTTAAGCAAGTAACTCCATTTCAGCATAAAAGATAGGGCAGTGTATATAACATCAGTGGGCGCCTTAGGAAATTGTTTTTCAATCATCATTTTATTCCTGCAAGTCCATAGTGTCCAAGCAAATCCTGCAAACACAAAAATTATCAACCTCTTCGGCCAGGGCCCCCTGCCCAATAACCAAACACTGCGTTGCTTGGAAATGTAGATGCTGGCATAGTGGCAGTTGGTATTATTTTGGTGGAACCATCGGCACGGCACATGTGGTTCTGCAATTGATACGTTGTGCAGGTTCTGCATTTGATATCGATTACCTAACACCACATTGGGAGTTTCAGTTCAACTTCGATTGGATTTTGTCACCATTCAACAAGAATGACAAGCTCCTTTGTTCATGTGAACTTGGCCACAAATCAAGTTAGATGACTCTTTAAAATCCTTTGAACATACTAATATGAAGGGCGTGTGTTATGGATTTCTACTTCATGATGGTATATGAATTATTTGTATGATGTTCTTGTACTAAGTATGCAACTCATATATGCTATTAATATTTAGATGACTGAATGTTCTGTTATGTCAGTTGAGTTACAAGTATGCTTCCAATCATGCTTGCTGATAGCAGGGCTTTGAAACACATACAGTTGCAGTCATTGTTTGATATCACGTGTCCTCAGATTTACTGGAAACAAAGGAATAAAGCTATATTTCCTTTCTGAATACCAAGTTCTTTAATGTGTCCCCTTGTGTGGAATCAACTTTTCTAATTTAGCTAGAGCAATACTTGAAAAGAGGAATCGCAATTAGTTTCTTTTCATGTGGTTGTATAACGATCTCCAGTAAACGAATAAGAATCCTGACTGATTTACTGTTGGTGTGAACAGGTGTTGGCAAAATCTTCTAAGATGATTCCTGGTAAGTCTACATTTACTTATACACACTGCCCAGTGTATGTGTATACCTACATAAAGTATTGGCAGTGTACATTGCATCTCAGCGTCGCTTGTTCTTTTCTTCTTGGACTGTCCAATTTAATTCATTTCGCTGAGTAAAGAAAACTACAGATAGCAGAGTGAAAGTGCAACGAAAGATAATGCCTTTTTCTTTAAAGTTGAGACATACCCTGCTCAACAATATTATGAGTATAATTTTGCATTAGCAGGAACAAGGATGGGGATATTTTTATTGATATCCATGTTGGCTCAATGTGTTTTATTAGGGATCATAAGATATTAATTGCCCCTGACATCTAAGCCCATATGGTTCTTAGAAAATGAATGTGTTTGTGCCTTACCTTCTTTTCATTTACAAAATCATCACAGGGTGAATACTAATTAAGGTAAACCTCTTTTGCCAACTAAACTCATGGGCGTTCTATCTTATTTGCCTGCATGATTTAACTGTTTAAGTCGCCAATATACTATGAGTTGGATCTTATGTGCATTGCTTACCGAAGCTATTCCAATAGTTTATATTAACGAAACTATTCTATGAGTTGTTGGATTAGTAATTGTTTGTATGTATCTAAGTTTTTTTTCTTAAAGAAATGTATTCTTCTTCAACATTGTGTGCTGCATATTGATGATTCTCCTCTGACTAGCAATTCAATTCATACAGTAATGTTGATGGGAACTCTTCTCTATGGTGTGAAGTACACACTTCCAGAGTATTTTTGCACCTTTCTTGTTGCTGGCGGTGTGTCCTCCTTTGCGTTGTTGAAGGTAAGATGATCTTCAATTTGTTGATTCATCAACTGCCATACTAATGAGCTAATGTTTTTGTGGTGCATCTGATAGCCTTCTAACTCATCTAGTTTGCACCTTTTCATAATCTTGATGATACTGGAATAAGTCCAAAAACAGGATGAAATTTATACTGACATATTTTATTTTAAAGATGAAACATTTGGGGTAAATTTTCATTCCAGAATTAAACATAGAAAATATTTTCTTCATATTCTGTTAGATCAAGAACTCTGTGGTGTTTGGTTATGGCACCACCCGAAGGAAAACTATCTAAATTTGTGCCATACCATTATTTCAATTGGATCACTATTGCTTTTATAAGCCTGTAGCTTTTTAACTATACTGCTCTATGCAAGGGCTGAACGTCTAAAATTTGTTTTCTGCTACTTATCAGACAAGCTCCAAGACAATTAAGAAGCTTGCCAACCCTAATGCACCTCTTGGCTATACATTGTGCTTCCTCAACTTAGCTTTTGATGGGTATACTAACTCGACCCAAGATTTAATAAAGTCAAGGTAATTATATCCTCTTTATTTCATACCAAGCTATCATGAAACATTGTGATAATTGTTCTAAATAAATGAAATGTTTGTTGTAGGTACCCAAAGACAAACCCATGGGATATAATGCTTGGCATGAACCTCTGGGGGACCATATATAATGCTGTAATTATGTTTGTTGTGCCATTACTATTTAGTAATTGGCCATATGCAAATGGTTTTGAGGCATTGAGATTTTGCCAGGAGAACCCAGAGGTGGCCTGGGACATTTTCCTGTTCTGCCTATGTGGCGCCGTGGGGCAGAACTTCATCTTTTTAACCATCAGCCGGTTTGGCTCTCTTACTAACACAACAGTCACTACCACCCGTAAATTCATGAGCATTGTGGTTTCATCCGTCATCAGTGGCAATCCTTTATCTTTGAAGCAATGGGGTAGTGTTGTGATGGTCTTCTTAGGCCTTTCTATCCAAATATATCTCAAATGGAAGAGAAAGAAGGGCAGGGACCACAAGGAGTAAGCTTGATTCTTGAACCTGTTCCGATTTGTAACTTCAATTGGACAGATCTGTTGTGAGATTGACCAGGATAACGTTAATGCACTCTGATGAAATTAGGAGACTTTTACATGAATTATTATGAGCGATACCTAGTATGAGGCTGTGAGATATTGGTAACATCTCGTAGTTTCTGTTCTACAGGGAGGAGATGCAGCAAATTGTGTTGCATTGAGGGCAAAGTTGTATGATGACCAGTGTATTTTTGTTCTCTCTCGAAAGTAATCTGTTGTAGAATTAAAATTGCAACATCTAGGTTTTTTTGTTCTAGTTCATGTATACCTGTTATGTTGTGTTTGGAAGAGCAGTTATGTCTTAGACATTTTGGAGACTTGACTTAAGTTTGAACTAAGCCACAAGTTATCATGTTGAGGAAAATTGGTCTAGGAATGTTTATAATAAGGATTTGGGATTGTTATCTTCCCAATCCTAGCGAATAGAATTGTCACAAGAACATTACTCATGTTGTAGCAAGATATATGAATCGGTGTGGCTAGCATTCATACGTCCAGATGCTAGCCCCTGTCCGGACGCCCGCGCTCGGCCCGCCTGTCCCGCATGCTACTAAACCTACCCTGCCTGCCCTGCATGCACGTTAGCTCCCACATGCAACTAACTGTCTGCCTTGCATGCAACTGTTGCGCCTGTACATCCGCCCTCGCATGCAACTGTTGCGCTTGCACATCCGCCCCCTCCCCCCGCATGCAATTGCTGCACTTGCACACCCACCCCCGCATGTTAGTGTGCCTACGCATGCAGTTGTGCGCCTCGTGCCTGCTGATGCCCATGTAGGTGGGGACCATCCACGCCCGCTTCGCTTGCCGCACACGTGGGGACCGCTGCGTCCGTGGGGGCGCCTCTGCATGCGTCCACTTCCTGCGTCTGCTAATGTTGTAACATGAAGCACTTCCGCAACATATGTATGAAACAGGTGAAACATTTGCAACTAGCAACATATGTGTATAGCAACTGCAACATGTGCAACATCCAGATAAAACACTTGCAACATACATCTGAAACATTTTGAATAGACCCTTGCAACATATGTATATAGCCACTGAAACATATGCGACATCCAAATAAAATACTTTCAACATACATCTAAAACAAATGGAATATTTGAAACATACACTTGCAACATACGTGAATAGCCATTGCAACATATGCAAAATATAGATAAAAGACATACAACATCTAGATAAACACATGCAGCATCTAGATAAAAGATATGAAACAAACATCTAAACGCATGAAACATACGGAGCTCAATGCCATGAAGTATGCGGGCCCCGCACTCCTTCTCTCAGTTGGTCGTTCTCTCTCTGGCAACAGCGCCTACACAGACCCTCATGCACCGCATGCACCCCAATCGAGTGAGGCCGCATGCACTCCCATGCGCTGCCCCGCGCCCCACGCCCGAGTGGCCGCATGAGCTCCCATGCGCTGCCCCGCGCCGCATGCACCCTGCATCGAACAAGTGGCCGCACATGCTCCCATGCGCTGCCCCAAAGAAAGGACCGGTGCGGGCTCCGCCTGACTGCAACTACGCGCACCGCTTTTTATCTTGGTCGTCACGCGTGTGCGGGGGTTGGTCCACAGACACTCTAAACCAAGCATTACCGTATACTAATACAATGGGTGCTCCATACTCCATTAGCGAAATCTAATGACAAATTGATATCAGTGGATTCCATATTTTCATTGTACGCCACTTTTTGGCAATTGAATTTGCTTAAGAGATTCATGTGTTGTTCAGTTAGATGTTGCTCTCGTGGGTTTGTCTTATGCTACTAGAAGAAAATACCCACCTAAGCAATAAGGAATAATCCATAACTGAGGAGCCTAGCCCGGTGAACATAGCAATTTCTTTCTTACTTGTGGAGCATAAGTTTAACTGTTGATTCCTTTTTGTCTTCCAAATTTACGTGGGCCACCGATTCTATCTGTTGACAGATTTGATAACAACAAATCTGTCAGATTTTTGGCCAATCAAAAAAGAAGACAGCTCACAAAAAGAAAATCTGACAGATAATACATAGTTTTGAATCTAGCAGTACAAAGTTTGTAATGTCATAGTTGAAAGTTTATGAATCTTGAGTGTACAGTTTTAAACCTAGGAGTACAAAAGTTTATAATGTCGTAGTTCAAAGTTTTATAACTACAAGTAAAAGTCAGTTTTTTTTTTCTGAGTTCTCTTTTTTTTATTGAACAAATCTGTCAGCTGATAGCTAGACAGTCCGCTTTGAGGACAACACGAATCTTCAAACAAAATAAACGGCCCAGAATCTCACTGATATAAATTAAGATTTTCTGTCGATAGAAATATAGCAATTTTCATGTTTTATTCAGTCTCGGAATCGTTGAACTAATAACCGCAAGAAACAAAGACGATGAACTTGCTGTCCAGTGTCGATTGCTACCGTCAATGAGCAGTGGGCCTGTTCGCTGGTTGGTGTTGATGCTAGTTTGGATTGGCTGGTGCTGGTTTTTTTGAGAGAAAAACACTGTTGATTGACTGATTTGAGCTGGCTAAAACCAACAAACAAACAGGTTTAATATTATTAACGTGAATGCTCATTGTAAAATCCGTGTTTATTTTGACCATATGCGTGACGCATCGGTGCGTCGCTCACAAGTCACAGCCCGGACGCAAAGGCTCGGAGATTCCTCTGCGACGTCCCCCCGACGGCGGTCGCCTCTTTGGCGCGTTGGCCCAGCACTGTCCGTGCTTCCCATGACCATCTCGACGCACCGCTGGAGCTCACCACGCCCCACCACCCTATGCCGGTACAGTCCCGATACCCGTGAGACAAGATATGGACCGGGTCAGGCCCAGCCTACAAGGCATATACCTTAATACTATAAAAAGATGTGATTTATTGTATAATATCAAATATGATATTTTCTTTATAACCCTACCCCTTCAGAGTATATAAGGAGAGGCAGGAGTCTCCTAGACGATATATCGAGTCTGATACACAATCAATACAAAAAACATAGCACTGGATGTACGGTGTTACGTCAAGCTGACGGCCTGAACCTGTATAAATCTTGTGTCTTGTGTCTCTGTTACCACCTAGTTCGCATCACGCGTACCTCCACCGATTTATCTACTATCGTGGGTATACCCCTTGGTAGACTACCGACAAGATTTCGTTGACAGTGGCGCGTCAGGTAGGGGTTGTGCGTGCTGATTTTATGGCGAACCAGATGTGAATATTTTCTTCAACCAACGTCGCCGACAACTCGACGCTGGCACGCAGCGGATCACTTTTCTCGACGAACGACCGCACGTGCTGGAGTCCGACGCCTTGCCATGCGCCTCCAACAGACGCAACACGACAACAAGATCGGAGTTAAGCAATCCAAGAAAGCTAAGTCAAGTAGCTTCCTAATTAAATATTGTTATTATACTTCCAGATATATCCATATGTTTGCATGATTCGGTTGGGAGAAACCTAATCACATCTTGTTGTTGCTCGTGATTTCTGATCGGATACGCAAGATCGTTTCCGTGGATCACGACAATTAGCAATCAAGAAAGGCGGCCGGCGATAACGCGATGTGGAGCAGTGTTTCCACCAAAGATGATGGTCGGCCATACAAGCTAATTAGAGTAATTAAAAAGATATACAAGCACATATGCATCTGGATCTACACCACCATGCAGGCAACCTCACGTATCTCAGGCATGCAAGGAAGATCTTGACTACGCCCTCGCGTCGGTCGGACACGCTCAAGGACTTCGCCTTCCCACGCGGATTGACTCCGTCAAGCTCCGATTATGTCCGTTCGCCTACGACTCCGCGTACCCGTCCGAGCTGTCAAACGAACCGTCCGAGCCGTCAAGTGAGCCGCTAAGCGAGCCGACCGGACTACTCGTTCCGATTGCCTGCCACGTCACAATGATCGCCGCAAAGAACGGCGTTATAACGACCGCGACCGCCGCCATGATGACAGGCCAGAAAGCTCGAGGGCCGGGCAATTTCATCTCCGCCGACCAAACGTTATATCTAAATATAAGTACCTTTTTATATATGAATATTTTAAAAAAAAATCGCCATGATGTTTCTTCATACTATTCTCTACATGATTATTCTCCAAACGACTTTTCTCTATGTATACCATCTTAAAGATGACATACGCTTTCGCCTCAACGGCTCTCCGAACAGCCACGTTTATGCTTGTGCTCTCCAGAGACGGCCCTGTCTCTGGCTTCTCCCTACATGTGCATGAGCGTCTGTCCTCTGCGTTATGGGTGGTCGGCAGCGGCTCCTCGGTGATGCCTATAATCCTAAGCGTGCACAGGAGCTAAGCTCTTTACGCCATGGGGTGTGGGATAGCCGGGGTTGAGGAGCTCAACCAATAAACTAACGGCTCGAGACAGTTTATATTAAATATAAACATATCTTCAAAAGAAAACTTAATGTTTATAATATATTTAAGATATTCTTTATCAACTCGTCGATCAGCCACATTCTCACTTGCGTTACCAGAAATAGCCTTGTTCTCGATCTCACTACTATACGTGCACGGCGGCTAGCCCTTTGCGTTATGGGTGATCGGCAGTGGCTCCTCGGTGACGCATATGCTCTTACACGTAAATAGGTGCTAAGCACTCTATGCTATGGAGTATGGGCTAGTCGGGACTGGTGATGCGATACAGAACCAACTGGCAGGAAGTTACTCATATTTAAAATATAAAACTTCATACAAACATAATGTCTATATATTCCGCTCTATTGTCTTCATCGTCGAGTTCATATATTTATTTTTACATCATGTACTACTCATTCTACATATTTATTACAGATTAACGTCCGGGTGGTCGCACCACCCGGTCTTTGGACTTCTCCGCCGATCAACTGGTCGGACCGCTAGGTTCATAGACTTCATCGTCGATCAGTTGGTCGCACTATTCAGCGTTCACTTCTACTCGGCGCTTACTTCGCCGTCGATCAGTTGGTTGGGCTGCTCGGTGCTCGATTCTTCGTCAACTAACTGGTCGGATTGTCCGTCGCTTTATCGTCAGCTACGCTGGGGGCTCGCCAGCTAAGCTGGGGACGCCTCGATGTTTGGATTGTTTGTCGCTTTATCGTCAGCTAAGCTGGGGACTCAGCGTTCGGATTCTTCGTGCAAGAGTCGCCAGCTAAGCTAGAGACTCCCTTGGTGGTCGGATCTTGGTATGTCTCATTAGTGTGCTATCAGCTTGCTCCATGCTGTTCGGATCAGGGTGCTGATCTTGGGCAGCACGTCTGGTCTTGATACGCACATGTCAGATGATGTTGACAAGCTTTCAGATTTATTTTCTTTGACCCTGCTACAAGATTCATTCTTCATCTTGTAGCAGACTCGGAGACTAAGTGGCTACACTTCACCTAGCGGTGAATGTAATGCTCTTTTCTTGATTTACCCTCTTTATTGACTAAATCATGGATAATTACTCGCAAACGGAGTCTAAGTGGCTAGACTTCGTCTAAGGTGGAGAATTTTTAAATTTTTATCTTGAGCCACTTACATCCTTCCGGTAAGCTTTACTTGGCTAAGTTCGAGATCTGCGTACCAGTTAAACCGATCGGCTTCGACTTTCACCGCTCAGTTCATGAGTTAAATTGACCGACTTCGACTTTCACGCGTTCGGATCATCGGTTAAACTGATCGGCTTCACGTCAAACTACTCGAACTTGTTCAAGACAGCGTTGCTCAAAGGATACAATGCGCTCAGGGACTAGCTGTGGGGGTATGGCCCCCGATACCCACAAGACAAGACATGGGCCACGCCCCAAAGGTGACCCAGTCCATAAAATCAAGGCGTGCACAGCAAGACTATATGAAGATGTGATTTATTGTATAATACCAAATATGATATTTTTTTATAATCTTATCCCTCCATAGTATATAAGAAGAGGCAAGTGATCCCCTAGATGATATATCAAGTTTGGTACACAATCAATATAAAATAATAGAGCACGATATATAGGGTGTTACGTTAAGTTGACGGTCTGAATCTGTATAAATCTTGTATCTTGTGTCTCTGTTTGATTCACATCACACGTACCTCCAGCGATTATCTACTATACCGTGATATACCCCGACTAGATTTCTTCGACACACCCCATCGCCGTCCACCCACGCACGCACGCCCACGCGCGCAGACGCCTCCACTAGTGCTGCCACGGTGGGCTGGTCCGCCTACCTCGGCACGGCCACCATCGGCACGCCGCCCGTGATGCTCTCCAGCGTCGACTCCCATCCGCAGTGCGTGACGAAGCACCCGACGGCGCCGTGCGACAGGACCTTCGTCTGCTTGCACCACTCCACCACCATCCCCCGCCCGCTATCACCACCACCACCGCCGTTGTTGCCCTCGCGCGCCACCAGGAGGTACGCCCGCGCCTCAACTCCTCCTCCTGCCGCTTGCTCAACGAGAGGTCGCTGCCGAAGGACACAAACACCACGGAGCGCGGCGGCTTCGTGTCCAACCAGTCCATGTACGCTGTGGCGTCGTTGGGCTGGAACAGCTCCACGCATGGCCGGCACGGCTCGTCCACCACCACCGGGCCCACGGCGACGAGGTTGAACCGCGGCACCGCGCGCAGCGCCTCGGGTTCCAGCGCGTCGAACGTGTCCATGAGCACCGTGGGCCTGTGCTCGTCCAGCGTCAAGAAGATGTCGCGCATGCAGCATGTCGAGCGTCAGGTAGTTGCGGCTCCCCGGCGAGACCATGGACGCGAAGGACGGGAGCGCGTCGGCCTTAAGCGGCGGGAGGCCCGGCAGGAGGATTACGGCGGCGGCGTGAGGGTCCGCGTCGCTCGCGCAGGAGGAGTCCAGCAGCGCGCCGTCGCCGTGGAAGTAGTGGTAGTACACGGCGAACACAGTGGCCGGCTTGACCCAGTACAGCGCCGCGGGGACGCCGTGCGCGCGCGCGACGGCGGGGACCCACCCGACGAGCGCGGTGTACACGACGCGCGTCACGGGGTGTCCCCGCCTGGCGAGGCGGGCGACGATGGAGGCGAGCATCTCGGACCCGACCTCGCGCGCGCGCTCCCTGTACGAAACGACGCAGTGCGCCTCCGGGTTGAACTTGAACCCGCCGCCGAAGCCGTCCGAGTACGGGATGTACGAGACGACGCCCTGGACGACCTCGCCGTCGGGGGACGTCAGGTGTGGGAACATGTGGCGGTGGCCGCTGACGGCGGCGGAGAAGGTGACGCGCACGTTGGGCATCGCCGACGCGACGCGCACCGCCAGCCGCCGCGCCGGGTCGATGTGGCTCTGCATCGGATCGGTCACAAACAGGAAGTGCTCCTGTATTGTCGCCATCGGCCTCGATCTGGCCGGCACAGAATCAAGTGATGAGCTTACCATCTTCGTGCTACTGCTCACAACGAAGTTCGTATGATTGTGTGATTGTGACCTGTAGCAATCCAAGGGCTGTCTATTTATATACGCGCATTCCGATGACATCTAGGAGTATGTGTTATGATTGCTCTGTCTGCTCAGTAGGAGTAGGTTTCTAGTTGTCGTCGTCAGGTCTGATCCAAAGATTGTGAAGATGTGCATCCAGCTGAAGATTCTACATGACGATGTCTCATGTCCGTCCAGTAATAAGCTGGACATATCACATATGAACATATATGCAGATACACTGGTATGAACATAGAGCTCGCCTATGCCCCCTCCATCTCCGTATCCTCACTCCTGCACTGCCACCACCAGCTACATCAATTTGGCTTGGGGAGAAGTGGTTACCTCTGTGTTTGCTTGAATTAGAGGGACAAACTCAAATCGTATCTCTGAGGAATATTGTCTGTGGAATGACTCAAACCTCGGCCGCCAATGAGTAAAGCCCTAACCAAATACCCATAAAAATAGATTTCACTCAACCCATCTCAGCCGAACCAATATGAACCAAGCACATGGCTAGGGTTTATTTAGTCGAAAAAGGTTTCCAACAATGATCTTGTATCATACTCGAGAATCTATTGTTAATTCTGATATCATAACTTGTTGGAACATAAGTCATAAGATATTGAACCTCGAGAAGTATCGCCAAAGACAGTAAAAACACCTCTCTTTACGGTATTTTTTTTGGGATAAACTCAACAGTCTCTTCCGATCTATGTTATTAGAGCGAAAAATGAATTAATTTTCTATCACAATCTCTTCTAATATATACGGATTGAAGAGGATTGCTACGAATCTAAAATGTTTGTTCTCCAAGATTTTAGATAGAGGCGGCACAACATACAAGGCCGTATCCACGCATCGACACAAGCATCAACACCACGTCCCCACACCACCATGGCCGCCAACTTAGATAGTTAGATCTGGTTGGGGGGATGTCGGATTCACCCTCCATGGCACTAGATCTACAACCTTCCCTGCTCGCCGACATGCGGGCACCACCACGCCTTGCTGGACCATAGCGGCGGTGCACACCACCACGCCTTGCTGGGCCGCTCCAATACAATGTACGGAGTACTTGGGCCACCAATCATGGGATTTGACTATCGCCACTCGAATAATAAGTGGGTGCCGTGGTTGCCAAGCTGAAACCATACTCAAGTGATCTTTATTTATTTATTGATAGTATAACCGCTGCAGCCTGCAGTTTAGACCAGCCATAGATCACTTTTACCAGTTCCTCTTCCTCTGCACCAGTCGAATGTCAATGGAGAACCCACCTCCCCCTCAGCAGCAGCATTTCCTGTTCGTGACTACCCCGATGCAGGGCCACATCAACCCGACGCGCCGCTTCGCCGCCCTCGTGATGGCGTCCAACCCGGACGCGCGGGTCACCTTCTGCACCGCCGTCTCCGGGCACCGCCGCATCTTCCCGTCGCTGGCCTCCCCCGACGAGGAGGCCGTGGACGCCGCGGGCGTGCTGCACGCTCCCTACTCCGACGGCTTCGACGACGGGTTCAACCCAGCGGTGCACGGCGCCGGCAACTACAGGGCCCGCGCCAGCGCCGCGGGGCGCGAGACGCTGTCCGCCGTCGTGACGCGCCTAGCCGCGAGGGGACGGCCCGTGACGTGCATGGTGTACACTTTCCTTGTGCCGTGGGTGCCAGACGTCGCGCGCGCGCATGGCGTGCCCGCGGCGCTCTTCTGGATCCAGCCGGCCGCCGTGTTCGCCGTGTACTACCACTACTTCCACGGCCACGACGCGGCCCTCGCCGCGTGCGCGAACGGCCTCGATCCGGACGCCACAGTCGCCCTGCCAGGTCTACCGCCGCTCAAGCCCGAGGCGCTGCCGTCGGTCGTGTCCATCACCTCGCCGGAGCACAGACACCACGTGGTGCTCGACATGGTGCGTGAGCTCTTCCTGTCTCTCGACGAGCACAAGCCCAGGGTGCTCGTCAACACGTTGGACGCGCTGGAGCCTGACGCGCTCCGCGCGGTGCCGCAGTTCGAGGTCGATGCCGTCGGTCCCGTGGTGCCGCCGGACGATGCGTCTACGTCATCACGCGCGGACCTGTTACACTGCCACGACGCGAAGCCGTACATGGAGTGGCTGGAGACGAGGCCGGCGCGGTCCGTGGTGTACGTGTCGTTCGGGAGCATCCTCCCGGTAAGCAGGCGGCAGGAGGAGGAGATGAGGAAAGGCCTGGAGGCGACCGGCCGTCCGTACCTGTGGGTGGCCCGAAAGGCCGGCGCCGGTGGTGCGAGCGCGGACAGCAGCAGCGCGGCCGACGGCGACGGCGCGCAGGGGATGGTGGTTGACTGGTGCGACCAGGTGCGCGTGCTGTCGCACCCGGCGGTGGGGTGCTTCGTGACGCACTGCGGGTGGAACTCGACGCTGGAGAGCGTGACGCGGGGCGTGCCGATGGTGGCCGTGCCGCAGTGGACGGACCAGCCTACGGTGGCGTGGCTGGTGGACGCGTGCATGGGCGCCGGCGTGCGCGCGCGCGCGGACGGCGAAGGGGTGGTCGAGCGAGGTGAGCTGCAGCGGTGCGTGGAGATGGTCATGGGCGACGGTGAGGCCGCGGCGGCCATCCGGGCGCAGTCTGATTGTTGGAGAGAAGTGACGCGTGAGGCGGTGGTCCGCGGCGGGACGTCGGAGAGGAATCTCCGAGCGTTCGCGTTGGGTACGGCTGGGGGCGATGCCTGATCGACCAGCCACGTCGGGGCACGAGATTGCTGCAACATTTGTGCATACGATGCGTGGACATTTCCACTGTTCGTGCAGAAGAAACTTGTCAATTAAAATAAATTGCGTGTTTGGTCCATCTATCTGTGCTTCCTAATAAATTCATAAAAGCATTTTCCTCTTCTTCACTCGCACCGCTCCCCTGCAATACGGAGGACAGCCGTTTGCCTGTTTCAGGCTTTCGATGGAGCTGCAATTGAGTTCAGTGCGAGCACTGCAGATCCAGTGATGCTTGAACTTGGGAACAATCACTTGGGCAATTGCTCGACCATGACAGCTTTTCTGAGTACAGTGAGTACATTCCCGGGACCATGACAGCTTTGCTCGATCACAGTTCATTGTCATTTGTCATGTCACTCTTCGAGTGCTGCTGCCAGCACATGACAAACAGTTCATGACTCCACCGACTGAATTCCGACGGACGGCCGAGGCACATGTCACCCTTCAAGTGCGGCTCCTTGCACCGTCAACAAATGCCATGAGATTACAGTACGACGAGCCTCCTTTTCCCATAGCCTCCGCAACAACCCGCTTCCATTCCGCTGCCATGCGCCTCACCTCCGTCCCGTCCCCCATAACATCCTCGACGCACCGCCGCAGCTCGGCCGCGCGCAGCACGCCACCACCGTCAACTTGCGCGCGCACGCCGACGCGCCACTCGCGCTCGACGAGCCGCGCGTTGGTGCTCTGCTCCGAGACCTTGGGCACGCCGCTCGCCACGCTCTCTAGCACCGAGTTCCATCCACAGTGCGTGACGAAGCACCCGACCGCCGGGTGCGACAGCACGTGCGCCTGGTCACACCACTCCACCACCATGCCGTTCTTGGCACGCTCACCCAGCTCCAGCTCCGTCTCGGCTTCTTCCGCGAGCATCGCCCTGTTGTCCTTGCGGACCACCAAGAGGTACGGCCTCCCGCTCACCATGTAGGCGTTGAACTCCGCAACGTCGTCGCTCCCGCCAGCGTACCCGCGCTCGGTGCCGTCGGAGAACGGGTGGAACTCGAGGCGGCCGTCTTCCTCGGGGGCGCCGCATTTGCCATCGTCCGTCGACTTGGCCGCCGGGGACATGCGGCTGTGCGCGGCAATGGTGGTGGAGAACGTGACGAGCACGTCGGGCGCGACGGCGAGCAGCCGCCTGGTGAGGCGCAGCGCCGGGGCGATGTGGCCCTGGAGCGGGTACCGGGTACGTGAGCACTAGGAAGGCGCTAGCGGTAGCCGGTAGCTGTGTCAAGCATGTGTATGGTCATGGAATTGTCGAAGCTGCTTCCAAGATGGCTTTAGCAAAAGAATTGAACCTGTCTAGTTGAAACTCGTGTATTTTGAAGGAAACCAGCACAACAAAGCACACGAATTCTGAAAACCAAAAAACCATGTGTTTTTTTTAACCTAACACACGATTTTGGGCAGCCTAGGTAACACAAGAGTCCCAGCAGAGAAAGAAAAAACCATATGTTTTTACCTAAAGTAGCACACGAAATCCATCCAGGAAGAAAAACCGTGTGTTTTAGGAGGAAGTAGCACACGGATTCTGTTGTATCTTAAATCTGTTGTAATTGTCTTCTGTTGGAGTTGTAATCTGTGTGAGGAGAACAAACAAGGCCCACAGAGAGGAGATCTGTTGTAGTTGTAATTGTGCAAGTGAGCCCAGAAACATGACGACAAAAAGGCCCATGTTATCAAGTCCCAGGCCCATCAGCCCAGCAACAAAATTCCTATGAAATAAAACACCTACATGGGAAAGAAGGAAACCCACACACAACAGATCGGCGGATCTGTTCGTGAGGAAAGAGCTCGCAGAGCAGAGGAAAAGGGGGAAAATCACCAGATCCAAGGAGGCAGGACTCACCTCAACATCCTCCAAGGTTAGTACACCCCACATCTAAGGATTGCATGTGTTAGATACCTGCAATATGTCCTCATCAAGATTTGATGGTCTCAAACAATCTCTACAAGGAATTTTACCTCATTAGTTTACAAATCAAGAGACAAAGAGTAGAATGCTGATTAGATTTCTTTTTAGCACAATCTCCTCTAGTTATCTCTACTAAATAACTAGTGGAGGAAGAATTTCTAGAAACAAGTAGTAAATTAGTGTCGGAGGATCCAGCATAGATTACATGAGATAAGAGCATCATTTAGATAGCTCAATCACACACACACACAGAAGTCAAAATTTCCTTGGCCAATCTCTATAAGGACTTTTGCAGGCACACCACACATATATCCTATGCATTTGCTATATTTTTAGGTAATAATTGACACTTTGGATGGGAACTCAGAACCAAACTTTGATCTAACAACACCAGATCGGATCAAGAAGTGGCAAGAAACCTTACAATTAATGTACCAGACTAACCAGGTACTAGTTACTTCAAATAATCATTTACCCATTGCAAGTAGACATATGTCAACAAGTATATATGTTCAAATAGATGCAGGCTGGACAGTATGCATTTCCAAATCCTATGTTCACAAATCTAACAGATATCAATTACAATGACAACTTCAAACTACATTTTTTTCTCTTACACCTACCGACTCAGTATGCAGAAGAGCACAAGACAGCTTCAAACTAAGTAGCAAGTAGACCAGAACACCATTTCCTAGGTCGTCATCTATAGAGACCGCAACGACAGCTACTGTCACATCATATGTAGAGACCACAACAATAGCTCCTAGTCCATCATCTGTAGATACTGCAACAACAGCTCTTGGCCCCTCATCTCTGAAAACCGCTCCTGGAACTGCAAAACAAAACAAGCTAGAGTTAACAGACCTGACACAACTTGTTCCAGTATGTGTAAGTAGCCAAACAGGGATTAACATCTTACACAAATGTCAGAGCAGTAGAAACTAAGACCCTGTTCGAATGGTATAGTTCTGGAGGAATTTGGATGGTTTGGAGGAATTCTGGAGGAATCTGTGAGAGGAAAACACTGTTCCGGATGAAAAAAGAAGCAGATCAAGCCAGGTTTAAGGGCACGCGAACGGGGCCTAAAAATGAAAAACTATCAACAAACTAGAATTAACATGCACACTGCAACACAACCACAAAGACACAACCATGACAAGAGTGCTAGTTCTGAAGCTATAATTTTTCTTCATGTTGGACTAGTCTGGCTATCATGCACAGAAGGTTATAATGTTTTTAATTTCATGTTCAAATAGGAGATGAGATAATAGACCATCCCATGGACTTACTTGAAATTTAGACGATTGTATGAGCAGCAGATTACATCTTACACAAACTGATTGGTCAATATCAGAGTCAAAAATGCCATATCAGGTACATACAGACAACTAAACAATTTGATTACATTTATAAGCAAATTACAAAATATGTACTACTACCATAAAAAAAATGGACTTATCTTTGAAAAAAACAGGATTTCGCTGATGACAATGATGGACAAATGGCAAGCATTGCTGATGATGATATATCTAAAAATGAACACCATCATTGGCAAACTGATGTATTCAATAGCATGGAGATTGATGAGGTACATAGAAAAAAATCATGTGGCCAGCTATTTCAGTGTACAGTGAAATAAACAATTATTTGTATTACAAATGCCATTACTCATAAACTAAGACTACTCCTAATATATTAACAGGAATAGCAAGAACATCAAGATGATCAACCGACAATGTCATGAAAATGACTTGACCATCATACAAGCAGAATCAACAAGTACATATGTTACATCAGCTATAACAGATGATAATGACCTAGTAAATGGAAGCCAGGAACTTACAGAACAAGAGATTAAAGAATTCATTAGAACTGAACAGCTTGCTGCATCTGAAGGCAACAATGCACCAATTGACAGCATCTACACCCCACAGCTAGACATGCAATTTGACAATAGGGATGTTGCTCAACACTTCTTCAACTTCTATGCGTTCCTTGCTGGATTCAAAGTTGCCATAACACATACAACAAGAACAACAAGTAAGAAGAGAAATAATGAGGTAGTCAAAATGGAAATGAGATGCACTCGTCACGGAAAAGAGAAGGGACCAAAATCTTTAAAGCAAGAAGAAGCAGACGTAGATAAGGATGTTGGAAAGAAACCAGTAAGGAAAAGGAAGACAAGCATGCAACACAAATTAGGTTGTCCGTGTGTTATGATGGTCAAAGAAGAAGGACCTAAATGGAAGGTTAAAACTCTTGATTTGGATCATAATCATGACCTAAGACCTAGAGATAGGGATAACCTATTCTCTGGTCATAAGTACATGACCAACATGGAGAAAGGGCTTATCAGGACTCTCAACGATAACAATATCCTGACCAGGCAGATGGTCAGTATTTTTTCATACCTGAGAGGTGGTCTAACAGCTCTACCCATGAAAAAGAAAGACATAAGCAACTATAGGACAAAGCTGAACAGAGAACTTAAAGGTTCAGATATGACAAAGGTTCTGGAATATTTTAGAAAGAGACAAAGTGAGGATGCTTCTTTCTTTTACAAGCTTGATTTAAATGACGACAAGAGAGTAAGGAACTTGTTCTGGACAGACTCATGTTGCATGAAATATTATGCAGAATATAGGGAGTGCGTAAGCTTCGACACCACATACATGACCAACCGATACAACTTACCTTTCGCACCATTCGTTGGGATAACAAGCCATGCAGAAAGTTGTCTCTTCGAGTGTGCATTCCTGCATGATGAGACAATAGAGACTTTTAAATGGGTGTTCGAGTCATTCCTTGAAGCAATGGGAGGGAAACACCCAAAGACAATCATAACTGACCAAGATAAGGCTATGCAATCTGCAATACAGCTAGTGTTAAAAAACACAAAGCACATGAACTGCTTGTTCCATATCAAGACAAAGTGCTACACCAAGAATGTGAAGGTCTTTGCAGCTAACAATGGGTTGTATGAAGACTTTGAAGATATTGTCAACAATAGTCTCACAGTGGAGGAATTTGAAAGAATATGGCAGAAGATGATCGAGGACAACAAGCTACAAAGGAACAAATACTTAACTAAAATGTGGGAAATGAGACACAAGTTTATCCCTGTCTTCTACAAAAACGACTTCTTCCCATTCATACAGACCACATCCAGAAGTGAGTCACTTAATTGAAGAATGAAAGCTAATGTTGGCCCGACATACAGTATCATGAGCTTCTTGAAAGAGTATGATCGCATCATTGAAACCATAAACAGAGCAGAAAAGCTAGAAGACACCTACAGCAACCAGAAAAGGCCAAAGGAGTTCATTTTTGGCTACAGAATAGAGCAGCAAGCAGATGAGCTATACAACAGAAACATATTCAGAAAGTTTCAGATTCAGCTGAAGGCAACAGCAAGGCTAAGCTACAAGGAGACTGAAGAAGGAAAAATGTTTGAGGTCTGGGAGAAAAGCAACCAGATTCACAACGTCCATAGAGTGAGGACGTATACAGTAAGCACAGACCTAACAGAGGGGAAAGAAGAATTTACCTGCATATGTGCAAAATACAGCAAAGATGGGATTCTATGCTCTCATGTCCTAAAAATAGTCATTTAATAGGAAATTAACATGATTCCAGATAAATATTTCATGGAAAGGTGGAGAAAAAATAGTATGAAGGTACATGTTCAAAGAGAACAAGAAGAAACACTTGCAACAAGTGCATTGTTGAGGTTCAATATACTATTCAGAAAGTCAGCAATACTGAATTCAAAAGGATCACAAAATGAGCAGGCAATGGAGTACCTCATGGAAAAATTCAATAAGATGGAAATCAATTTAGATAGAATTTTATCCACTCAACAAATAGGTGAAGGAGACAATGAGCAGCAAGGGAATGTAGATGGAGAAAGTATAGCAGCAGAAACTATAGATACAAAGACTGAAATAGAGGATCCAGAAAGAATTCAGAGAAAAGGAAGGCCACCTAAACCTAAGAGATTCAAGCCTTTTATAGAAGATATAAAGAAGAAAATGGTGGCAGCACAAAAGAAGAAGATGGCGGCTGTAGAAAAGAAGAAAAAGAAGAAAGCAAAAAGCACTGACAGTATAGGTAACACAAAACAAATAAACACATAATTTGAATCAAAAAATAGAATTTAAATCCAAATACACATATTCTTATTTATGAGACGTAATAATATTTTGTAGGCTCCCCGGTGAAGCCACAAAGAAAGAAGAGGAAGGAAACAACAAGTGGTAGCACTGATCCCGAAGCCACAACACACTGAATGTAGCATTTCGAGAAATACAACCCAAATACAGCCAACTTCAGTTTCTTCCACATTTCCCTGAAACAGACCAACATGTTCATGCCATTAGAACATCACTGACCTCAGAAGAAAGGCAAAAGTCTAAAATACACCATAGATAAACTAAGGATACACAAAAACAAATCAAAGAGGCATACATGTGTGTGTTGACAAAAATCACAAATCAAAGTAATTCTATAGGCACACCACTCAGCAATCATCAACTAATCCTAAACTAAAATTATAAATATATCTGTTATGCATTTGCTATATTCCTATTGTAAATAAATTATAAAACAAAAATAAGGAAATTGCACATTTGACATAGTGCAACTTGTACTTGCTGCTAATGCAATTATACTGTACATGTATAGATTTGACATAGTGAGAAACAAATGGGTCAAGGTGTGGGAACATATAATCAGGTGGCAAACGGAAATCGCTCTGTGCTACCTTTGATTAGTCTTCTACGCAAAGATTTATGATGTTTCTTCACATACTTCTGAATAAAAATCAACAAATGCCAAAATATTTCATAGAATTTGTTTCTCAAGTTTCCTAGCCATATCACTACAAAGACTGAATGAAGATTATATAACTGAAAAGGACAAATAACAACAATATCTTGTGGTTAGCACTGAAAAGGTGAGGTAGCACAAACCACAAGAGACAATTTTTTTATGGAACCACAGATCATTTGTCCTAGTATAAAGAAGAGGTGACTGTGGTGACTTAAGACTTAAGAACAAACAAATGGATAGCGAACATGGTCTATTCAAGCACAATTACAAAACAAAACAAACAATTTTTTTCTATAGAAGGACATAAAACAATTTTTATTCTATTCAAGCACAATCACAAAACACAATAGACAATTTTTTCTATAGAAGGACATATAACAATTTTTATTCAATTAAAGCACAATCATAAAACACAAGAGACAATTTTAATTCTATGGAAGGACAAATCACAATTTTTACCTATGCAAACACAATCACAGAACAAAGATCAAAGATGAGGAGACGCCTACCTAGAGACGGATGCGTCAGCGGATCCACTGCCACTTGGAGAATGTAGAGCACCACACTTGGCCACTTGGTCAGCCTTTCTTTTCCAAGACCTGCTGTAGGAGTCAATCAGACACTCCATGAAACAACATATAGGACATTCACCAAAGTATATCATGCTCAACATTTTTAAAAAAAAGGTAATGCCTATAACATCACTAATCGGATCAGATCCTCATCTTTAGAAGAACAAGAATGACCTCCACAACCATCGAGCTTGTCCTTGAGCACAGTTAACATCAAGCATCCAAAAAAACACAAATAAAAAGATTTGAACATGTTTGAGCAGAGATCACAATTTCTTTTCTACGGAGGCACAAAAACAAAACACAAGACATAATTTTTTTCTATGGAAGGATAGATCATATTTTTTTATATGGATGCATAATCACAGAAGACAAGAGATTTTTTTTCTATGGAAACACATAACACAATTTTTATTGTAATCAAGCACAATCACAGACCACAATACATAATTTTTCGCTATGGAAGGACACATCACAATTTTAATTCTATTCAAGCACAATCACAAAACACAAGAGACAATTTGTTTCTTCTTCTAATCATGCTGCCTCCTGCAACTTGCCATAGACCTGAGGGAAAAAAACAACTATCAAATTCAATGAATGATGTAACAATAGAGAAAATAACATTGGAACTAGTATTGCCTCCCTGACTTTAGATTGACCATCATGTGCACAATTGAATTCATTGAAAACCATGTCATTGACAAACTTGATGCGAAGGTGCCCAATATCATCTTCAGTATACTTCTCTATCATATTGAAATTTAGTTCAAAAAGCTCTAGGTTCTTCATAGCGTAGATACCACTATCATTGATTATGTTGAAAACATGACAAAAGAAAAAGATAGGAGAAAATACTATAAGCACAACAAAAATGATATGGTCTATATAAATCAAAAAAGGACTTCACTTCACCTACTTCTCAGACTGCTAAGGTATATCTGCAAAGAACACACGATATCCATGGAACCCATAGTCAATCTGAACAACTTCTGACCAAACCGTGGTCAAGTTTTCTAGCTAAAAAGCAGGTAAAGGAAATAAATCACAGTACAGATATATATTTTTCATTATTTGAACAAATTTTTCACATTGCATACAAACAATAGTATTGATCCCTATGTTGCTGATACTTACAAATTCATCTTTCACAGCTTTATGGAAAGCTGAGTCTGCTCCAAAGCGTAGTGTGCATGAATCCATGATTATACACCATCTCCAACTAAAATACACAACAACCATGTACCACCGATCATGGTAGAGAATTGGAAAAAAAGCTGACAAAACAACACACAATTAGAAAAGAACGGATTATTAGTACAACTGCAATGCACACAACATATATGCAATTTTTTTTAAAAAAGGATATGTTACTTACATAGTGGCTGTGTGATAATGACCTTGCATGACCAGTACCCTTAAAGCATCTCACAGCGGTCTCATATAGCTCCTTCTCATTCTCATCATCACGACCGTGATTTCCAATAAGATAATCCTACAAAAAAACACATTCATCAATGTTATTTTATATAGTTACTACATATAATTTACAGAAAACATCAAGGAATACTCACACCAACTTTAGAGAAGAAAAAAATGCTTATAAGAAGTCCTAGGGTGATTCCTATGGAATAACAATCTGCACAAAGCATTCACTACAAAATAGTGCACCTTTCCTCCCAGCTTAAGAGAAGATGCAAGTGCACTTAACTTCACAACCACACTTCCATAATTGATTACTGAAAGACTGAAACAAAAAGGAAAACAATTCATAATTACTTGATACAAGTGTTCTCACAAGTGGTGCAGAACGCTAAGGAGAGGAGTTTATAGAAATTTATAACTTACTCCAACTGTCCACTACTTTCTACCATCTTTAGTACAGCTTCATACATATCAACTTCAAGTCTAGACACTTTAATTTTCACCCGAGACAAAATATAAGGGCTCATCTTGTACTTGCTGGGGATCGCAAGCCGCCTAGGATGATGAACAGCAAGCTTTGCACTAGAAGACTGCCAAGGACCTTGAGTAGACAACGACTCAGAGTCGATTGAAAAACCATTGCTGCCCATAGTCCTTGAAGACAATGAAGTCCCACCAAGTACTGAAGCTTCTCGATGGGATGGAAGAGGTGCTTTAGTAGGTGTCTGCAAAAATTAGAAGAAGAAACACATAAATTTGTTCGAAAAAAAGAAAAAGTAAAACTCAAATAACAGGGCTCATACAGTTTCATTCCATTCTAGAACTACAACACACACAAACACACACACGGCTGAGACATATAAAAAGGGGAACGCAGAAATGTTTCTATTGCCTTTATTCTCAATATACATATATATACAACACTAGTACCACTAAGGTACACTAGAGCATGGATAGTACTACAACTACTTGTACTAGCTATTACATGGCTGAGAGCAGCACCAACTACTAACAATTGTCCTTCCACTACCATGGCTGCAGCAAAAGCAAATCAGCAGGTTATCTCACAAGACAATTGTTCCAAAATTGATAAAATTAGAAATGCCATTTTACAATGTCAATGTGTACTCCAGAAGGGCTGATTGCAGCTAGAGGAACAGGAGCAATTGATTCTTTAGGAGTCTTAGTAAGAGGTAAAGACTCCATATGCACAAGGTCCTAATCAAGAAATACTATGATATTAGTTACAGAAAAGAGATCACAAGATATGTCACAATACAAAATTGATCCAATCTAATAAACAAGCTTATAGTTTCAATATTGTCATTTCTCTCGGTCTCAACAGTTTCATGATTGCTCACGCTACCGCTTGGACCAAATGGATTAGAACTCATCCGATCAATAAAAGTCCAATTTTCTGGTTCAGGGCTAAATCGGAAGTAGAAGCTGCTCTCAGATTGAACCTATCAAAAAGTGAAAATAAACCAGGTGCTATAGTACAGTTAATAAGACAAACATATTACAACCACGATTTTACAAAAAGAACAAGTTATAAACATATTACCATAGAATTGACTTTTTCATGCATGTCATTGGATACAGCACATTGAATCCCAGATATCACTCGATCAATAGGACAAGCTGTACTAGCACCTGATAATGGACCAACAGGACGCCATAGTTTAGGGTCTTCAACATAATTTCCCAAATCATCCTCAAATTCAAACATTCTAAAAGATAGAATGCTAGGACTATTAAAGTAAGGAGCCTTATTCTTTATACAAGGTTTCTCAACAGCTGCTTTCCCTGGTTAATAAAAATAAAATGGTAAAGAAGATTGAAAATTACATGTGACAACAACGGATATTGCACATGTCAAATACCATAATTGCTTTATTTCAAATGTGCAATTTACTGCTAATAAAAGTGCAATCTAAAAAGTGCTAACCGTTAAGAATTTCAAAAGTGCAATTTACTGCTAAAGAGAATGCAATCTACAAAATAGGTACTAACCGTTAAGATCCGGAGCAGGAGCTGTATTTTCATCTAATTCAATTTCTTTTAAACTGTAGGGGATACTTTTTTGATCTGAAACATGAGGAATAGCACTTGAAGCAGCTTGGGCATTCTTCACTCCACAAAGACCGTGACTACTCAGATAACCAATAGGATTCTTTGGACTAGGTGCTTCTCCTGTTTGTCCTACACAGAGACCATGCTCAAACAGGTGCCTAGTTCATATATCATAGATTTGTTAAGCATTTTTTTCATCAGCAGAACAAACCTGGGGCCTTCTCAACCATACTCATCGAGGGGGTAGCAGCAGCAGCACTAGTTGCTTCGCCTTCCTAAACCATAGGAATCGAGGGGGAGCAGCACCTCCATTAGTTGTTTTGCCTTCCTGAACAATGGAAAACAGATGTAACAAGTCCAGTCAGTAGGATATTTCCTTTACTTGATCACTGCCTTAGTACTGTCTAGCAGGATAAGACACAAGAGAAGGCCAAAGCACACTATCACATGGATAAGCATTCAGCTTCTAGTGTCATCCATCAAAAATAAAAACAACATTGACAAACACATACTCACTTTTAGATGAAGCTTCTAATGTTTACTTGCACCTTTAGAAGTTTGCACTAGGACTTCCTCAACAATTACAGGATTGTCCGCCATACCTCTAATTCCAGCATTATCAACATTTCTGCGACTGAGGGGGGATTTGCGAAGCCTTGTAGAGAGTCTTTGTCGAGTCATAGAGCCTACATTGTCGGGACTCGAAGATTGGGATGCTTTGCTTTTCCTCTTGCTATTCCTTGTACCTAAAGTTGCACCTAAAAATATACAAAAAAAATATATGAGCAAGAGATACAAAAGTTAACTGAATGCTGAAACAATGTTACAGAACACTTCATCTACCTAGAGCTAGTGAGTCATTGGAAGGAAGAATTTCAGTTGACTGGGATGATGCTTTTTTTCCTCATCTGATTCGTTGCACCTGATTCTGCACATGAAAAATATGCATAAAGAGTATAAACAAGATATACAAAAGTTAATTCAATGCTAAAACAAATGAAATAGAGCACTTCATGTACCATGAGCAGATGAGTTACTCGAAGGAAGAATCTCAGTTGGCTGAGAAGCAGCACAATACTCGGTACCAGAAGCATTGTATAAGCCATATGATTCAATTTTCTCAGTCACAAAAGCTTCTTCCTTGGGATGGACATCTTCCACAATGCCATCTATACCAGCAGCAGCATCAACTTCTTTCATAGCTGTTTTACCTCTAACAGCAGCCATTGTTGGATCCAAGACATCTTCTGAAACAATACCATCTGCTGGAGAAGGCAGTGGGGCTTCATCTTCAGCAGGCATAGCATCAACACCTCCATTATCAGCATTACCATGTGCTGGAGAAGCCACTCTGGCATTAGAATTCTAAGCCTCAGCAGGTGGGTCGGCGGCATGACAATAACGCTCATGCATGTACTTCAACATTTTGGCAACAAGTGTGCCAGGACTCCTATAGCCAAGTCTTGTCAAGTGGTTTTCAAAAAGCTCACACATAGCATCTTTGTCCTGTAATGTCAAGTTAATAGTACCATATGAATCATGTATTTTTTAATATAGAAGAATACTCATAAACATACTGGACAAGGCACCTACCTCTATACGGATGAAATCACAATGTTTATCCAGAGTATTCCTAAAGGAATCACGAGCATCTATCGGTAGGTATGCTTCTGCATAGCAAGTGTCCTCAATGGATTTCACCTACACAAAATGTATTCAAGTCGGCCAGTGATCTCAAAAACAACAAGAGATGTATGTGTCATGTAATACAACATGTAATACAACAAGAGATCTCAATAACACTGAAATCATCACATAGTTTGGCGGTGATATAACAGACAACACTTATTGGGCGCTTTCCATAGTTCTCACCAGACACACGATCATAAGAAGCATATTTGTTAATCATCGAGCCCTTCCAACAGAGGATCCTTGGTAGATTTGGGGGGAGCTCATTACGTTTTCTAAAGTTGACAAAATGAAGATAATAAGCCTACAAAAGATTTCAAAGACATCACTAAAATAGAGTACATATCCAAGACAAACAACATAATACAGAGAAGAAAGGAGCAACACAGAAACACTTACAGCAAGAAAGTATCTACAGCCACCAATAGTGCTTCTATTCTTCTTTCTGTAGTTTGAAATCGAAGCAAACAGCCAAACAAACACAAACTTGGACCAATCCCATTCTTTCACCTTAGATACGTCAATCAAAGCACCAAGGTACTACGGGCTAGGAAGAGTACTAGAGTTTGCACACAGAAAAGTGGACAAAGCAACAACCATAAAGTACCGAAACACATCATCATCTGACAAAGTGTCACCTAACAACTTTTCGCCAAAGGTCTTGATTAGGGGTAGAGAAGCCTCATCGATTTCAGAAAGAAACTTGGTCTTTGCAGAGTCATTATGATTTTCCCTAATGTCTTCACCACCTATTGAAAGGCCTAAGAAAAGATGAACTGCCTCTGCAGAAAATGGGATCACTTTCCATCCAACAACTATGTCATAGCAATTCAAATCAACGTGATCTGCTATCCACTGCATAAAGCCTCTACGTGCAGAACAACCATCATACTCCAGCAAGATATCGAAACCCTGATCCCGAATAATATTATTCTTACGCTCATCCAATTTGACAATTATCTCTCCAAAATACTTACTATTGAACCTAGAGGATGCTCTCTCTGATGTACTTGCAACAGCACTTGATTTCTCTTTATCCCTGCCTCTAACAGTTCTGTTAATCTGAAAACCGATGCAAAAAAAATATAAAAATTCTAGTTAAGCTACTGAATTCAGTAAACATGGTGATAAACAAAAAAGAAGATTAGTTAGGTACTGAATTTACCTTTTCAGAACGCATCCGGACGCCAGACCGTCTTGATTTCCCTTTGTTGTCACCAAACTTAGCAAACTGAAAGAAAAAAACACAAATAAATGGCTTGCATCACACTACAAAAGATAGGGTGTAAATATATTATTATTCTTTCAACTGTTCTGGCCTAAAGAGAACAATAGAACATAGATAACTAGACGTCAAGGAATAGACAAAATATTAACATAAAAATGATTTCCCTGGCCTAAGAATTTTGTAACTAGTCTATATCAGACAACTGCACTACAATTTAAATACATGAATCTTCACCATACAAATTTTAGAACATACTCTAGATAAGGCTTCCTGCACATGCTTGAAAGTCTTCAGCATCTCAGCAGTATCAATATCATCATCTACTGGATTTCGATCCTAAAAAAGGCAACACCATATATCATATTATTATAATACACAAGTGGACAAACAAAACAAAATTAAGTGAACTTAGTACCTCGCCAACATTCATAGAATCAGAGTTGTTGTCTTCTTCAGAGTTCATAGCAAAGTCATCCTCACTCTCACCATTTCCAGACTCAGCATCAGAAAGAAACTCATCATCATCCATGGCTACATAACATAACAAAAAAATGGTTAATGACCTCATTGCTAGCTGCAGCCAATAAAAGAAGAAGCAAAACAACTAGCTCGAAAAGTAATTGAACACTTACAGAACAAATAAAAAAATAACTGAGAGCCTTCGTGAAAAAATAACCTAAAACTCCAAACAACTCAATGACATGAATTTTAGGACACAAAAAATGAACTAAGATCACTGGAATAACTAGAGCCAAATATATTATATATCATAGTTCAATATAATAATTACAAGCCAGCAATAGCTGGTATTCATAAAAAACCAATACTTATAATATCAACTAACCAAACTACAACTCAACATCATCACCATCGTTTACACTAGGATACCTATATCGGCACAGAGGGCACGACTTATCGCTACCAAGCCACTCAAAAATGCATATCTTGTGGAAGACATGCATACAAGGCAGCACCCTCAGTGTCTCCATGGCAGCCTCTAAAGCAGCTTCGTCATCGTCCTCTTTTCTGATATCTAAGACATCCAAGCAGATAGCACAGACATCGTCGTCTTTCAAAGGCACTTCTACTAAAATAGGTTCCCTTTCAACGCGAGGAGCTGACGATTGTGGGGGGTATGACCCCGGATACCCACGACAGACCACATGGGCTGCGCCCTCAAGGGTGACCCAGCCCACAAGACAAAACCTTGTGGGGCACGACTCTGGTCGGCGCCTTTCGCAAGATATCTGGAAGATATCCTGAAGATACTACGAGATCTGTTAGGATATGTATGATCCTAAGATTCCTGTAATCAGTTATTACTTTTCGGTTGTCTCTCAGATCTCACCGACTTGTAACCCTGCTCCTCGGACTATGTAAGGTGGGCAGGGACCCCCTCCAAACTCACGCAATATCATACAATAGCTAATACAAACCAACAGACCATAGGAGTAGAGTATTACGTCATACTGACAGCCTGAACCTGTCTAACTCGTGTGTCTCTGTTGCCTTCTTGTTCTTGATCTCACGCTCCTCTGTCGATCAATCTACCTTCGTGCGATACCCCTCGGAGGACTGCCAACGATATTTTGTTGACAGTTGGCGCGCCAGGTAGGGGGTTGCGTGCTGTTTCCTTGTCAAACAAGATGATTTTTTTTTCGTAGGCTCTTCGTTCCTCCCACAGCCCGACCAGATCTTCACGGCCGGATCGATCTTCTAGATCATCAACGCTGACGGAGTCGGAGAGCTCCTCGAGCCGGCGCAGGTCGTTTCTATGCCGATCATCCCCGCACCTACGACTGTAGATCCGATCTCGAAACCACCTCTGAGGTCGCCTTCATCAGCAATTCGCTGCCCACTTCCTCGCTACCAGAGGAGGTAGATCAACAACGACGATCTAATCGAGTCCATCGATCGGGTTGGTCTGAAGCTTGCCGATTGCCTCTCCATCACCGAATCGGCCCTGGATACTTTGGTTCAGCGCCGACCACCCTCCGATCCAAATCTATTGGAGGCTGCTCAGAAAACTCCATGAGTTGTGGCTCCACCCTTCGGGCTCACCAACGTCGCCGCTACTTACCAAGACGCCCTGAGGGGAAAATTCGCCGACCAGGTGGGAGACGCCCATCCACTCGCCGACTAGCTCGCCGTCCAACCTTCGCCAGCCGTCAACATGCTACACATAGGCCGGTGCCCTGGAGCGTCCCTCTAGACCATCCCGGAGGAAATTTCAGGCTCCGAGTCTCAGGGCTCTATGGTGACCCTCGCCGAAACCTTCACCGAGCAACTCCTTCTCCCACCCTTCCGGGGTGGCATGATCTTCAACGTCAGCGTTGACAGCCCTCCTCGAAACGGCGAAACCGAGGAGGAACGTGTTGCTCATGAGAACTGAAACGTCAACTGCGCGCAGTGCTGGGAAAACGAGGCAGCCATTGCGAGGGCCGAGGCTGCTCGAAATAATTGGCTCGACTCACAAGGAAGGCCACTCCCGCTCCACCGTGACCTCGACGAAGAGTTTCTCCGCATTGACGGCCACGACATCTTCAAGACTCCAAGCGCCAATCTGTCAGTGGCCGCCAACGAGCTCGCCCGCCTCCCGCAGACGCCCGAGCTCGCCAAGGTCGCCGCCATGCTTAAAGCGGCACACTGTCAGGTTAATGATATCCGTGAGGATTAGAGACCTTCATGCTCTACGAGCATGATTTGTTGATCAGCTACGCCGAGATCCAATCATCGCCCCAGTCAAAGTCGTTTCGCCGACCAGTCACTACCTCTCTAGGGCGGAGCTGGGGGCCACCGCGCCGAACACCATCGCCAACACGACCAGGAGGTCGAATAGGACGCTCGAGTGCACCTCAGCAACCTCTGGAATGCACGATGGCGTATCGAGCAACGTTGCTTCGGTCGCCATGAAGACGAAGTACGCCGCCGCCAGGAGTACGAGCAGGAGTATAGAAACCCGGACTCAGCTCTCGAGCCGATCGACGCCGGCAACGCTGTGGCCGACGCCGACCACAACCCTGAAGGGCCCCCAGTGTTTACGAGGGTGCTCCGAACACTTCAGTGGTCTCGTGGTTTCAAAATCACTAGGGTCGAGCCCTACGAGGGAAGGATGAATCCAACACAGTGGCTACAAGCTTACGCCACCGCTGTCCGCGCCACCAGAGGAGACACCAGTGTCATGGTGAACTATCTCCCCAATCATGCTCATGCCACTCGCCATGAGCTGGTTTATTAACCTTGCTCCGGACTCCATCGGATCCTGGGAAGAGCTAAAAAAGTCTTCATCGACAATTATATGGCTACGTGTACTCGGTCGGGCACCAATCATGATCTCAACCGCATCAACCAGAAGCCGCCCGAGCTCCTTCGCAGCTACATTCGACGCTTTTCCGAGATGAGGAATTCTATTCCCAACATCACGGAAGCTGGGGTCATCATCGCCTTCATTCGAGGACTCCACCATCGCGAGCTTCGCTCCAAGTTCAACCGCAAGCCGCCCACAGGCATTGGCGAGATGATCACTATGGCCAACCAGTACGCCGATGCCGAGGAAGCCGAGGTGCGCTTCAACGAGGATGCGGGCACTCATCGCCCACCTCGCCGCTACGATGACTGCTCCGACGATCGACGCCACAACGACCGCCGCTTCGACGATCGCAGTTACCATCGTGACAGCGGCTGTGATCGAACAGAAGGACCCAAGTCTGGCCAAAATCGCCGCCGTCGGCCAGACCACATCGTCGCCGCCATAATCAACCTCGCGCCAAGCACAACTACGACGAGCAGTACCAAAAGATCCTCGATGGCCCGTGCCCTCTTCACAAGAATGTCAAACACAAGATGAAGAACTGCCTCGGGTTGGCTAAGGAGTTTCAGGACAAAAAGATGGAAGACGACGCCAACGACGAAGTCGGAGGCCGCCGACCACCTAGGGGCAACAATAATGCCTTCTAGGACCACGACAAGGTGGTCGCCACCATCTTCGGGGGCCTCGCCTCCATCGAGAGTAGAAGAGAACGGAAGCTCGCCACACGGCTATGGCAGAACCTCTTAAATTATAGGGCCCACATGCACCTGTCACTGTCCAACGACCTTTGACATCTATGCATCCATTTCTGGTAACTTAAGAAGACTATCGGGTGTCCTCGGGGAACCCCGAATCATCCACGATTTCTGAGCAGGATCACATTACAGAGTTATTGTAGTATTACAACATTTATTCAAATATCTACACCAGAGTAAATCAGCGGAAGACTTACAATAACATAGTTTACAAACCATTTGTTTCAAACCATACAACTAAGTTCGATACTTATTACAAACCAAAGTAGTGCAGTGGCATTATAACATATTACAGAACACACAAATAAGCTGCCCTGCCCAAGGGCCACACATCTACTTCTCGTCGTCAGATCGAACAATAGTCATGCAGCACGATCTAAAATAGATTTGTTCATGAGGCTCACCTGCAACAAGGGTCAATGAACACTGAGTACAAAAGTACTCAACAAGACTTAACCGAAATAAGAATTAAAAGAACGCGGGAATGCAGGCTCATGGGATTCAAGGTATGGCTTTAGCAATAATCAAAGTTCTATTGCGTAAAAGCACTTTAATAAAATTATTTATATCAACATTTAAAACTTCATAAGATCATATACAAAGCTGACACGATCCGCAATGAAATCATGAAACTTCATATCCAACACTTTCTTGAACCATTCTCCAATTCCAGTTATTTATTACTACGATGATGAACAGTGAGTTGAGTCTCCATAACCGAGGAGCAATGACGATTCGAACCGATCAAATCCCAGCTGGGAATTCCATACCACATGACATATGCAGGTCCCCGACTTACATATATCAATCTACCCTCAGATCCTCTAAACAAGAACGGGTACGCGCCACCCGAGAATACAGTACTCCACCAATCCAGCCCATTGCCACGTGGGTACACGCTATTCCCGCCATCTCTCCACTCCCAGTGCGCGAGTAGCTATTCTCGTAATAGAATATCCAAGTTAAGGCTTACCGGAGTATGTGGTTTGTACTACAAAGTCTCACCTCATGCAATTCAACAACGGTACGGGCCTTAATCGACACAGGCGAAAAGAACCCGCTCACAAGACCTCCATGTCTTGCGGCTCCCATACACCGAGTCCGCCCGGTCTAGATTTATTACTCCACATTCCCATATCACATGATAACATAAGTAACCAAAGATCCATTTAAAACTTGCAGATGATAGGTAATCACCCGACTTTCATTGCTCTAAGCATAGCTAAGCAAAACTAGGCATATACGAATTTAAAACTGGTAATATGGTAAATATGGAATAACAAGGTTGGTAATGTACCAATTCGGTTTTCACTTGACTCCTAATCACTTAATGTAGTAAAAAGAAGCAAAAGCGAAATCAATTTGTAAAATACAAGGTAGGGTTCTATGCATCCGGGGCTTGCCTTCGTTGACGGAAAAGTCTGGGTCCGGAGTCCTTCCATCGATATCAACACCAACCTCCACAGACGGATCAACCTCCTTAACTACTTGATTAACTACCACGTGCTCACCTTCGTTCACTATACGTAGTAACAATGCCATGTTTAACATGATGCGAGATACAAAATATGATGCTCGATGATGGATGCAAAAGTTAACGACTTGAATACAACTTTCCTTCGCGGTACAGTTACAAGTCAAACTAACTAAACCATTTTCGTAACACTCAGATCAATTGCCAAGGATCATTACCAACTAATGACCCAAGGACATCACTCAATCAAAAATTCAAACAAAACCTAAATCACTAAAGGTTACTATTTGTCTTTATGAATTAATTAATTAATTAAGAATTATGAAATAAATCAACTTGTTCCAATTGACCTCAAAATTTTTGCAAATGTTCATCACATGATAACTAAGTGGCAAAACAATTTTCATATTTTTTGGATACAAAAATAAGCCTAGAAAAATCCTGGAAACTCATTTATTAATTAATTGAGCAATTTTTATCACATTCAAAAAGTACTGAAAAACAATATTTCATATTTTTCTTAAATATTATTCATCAAAGAGAGATCACACAAAAATTTTCATAATTTTTGGAGCTCTAAATAAATCTACACAAAAATAACAAATTGCATCACTATTCATTCAAATATGAAAAACAGAAAATTCATTTTGAACTACACATTCATTGACACACGGGTCCCACCTGTCATCCCCAACCTCTAACTTTGACCGCGACGGCGACGGCGCTGACCGGCGCAAACTCGCCGACGGTGAGTCCAACGACGAAGGCAAAGGCACCAACATGCTCCCCACGACTATGCGCATCAACTGACGTCCTTAGTTGCAACGACTGCGGCACAAAATGAGCACGGCACCGGCCATGGCGGACACGGTGGCGCTACGCCGGCAAAACGAAACCGAAAACGGTGAAACAAAAGGCACAGGAAGAACCAGGAGCTCACCCCGATCACGTTGAAGGCGATGGACAAGCCGGAGGAACAATAAAGAGGTGGGTCAATGTTCACGGTGGTCACGACGAAGCAGAGATCATCGACGGTGGCGAACTGGCGACTGCAGTGGGCAAAACGACCAAGCAACAATGGATTAAGCACCACAGCATCGAGACAAAGCCGTAGGTACACTGATCAAAGGCAATGGCTCACCGAAGAGCGCTGGCCACGGAGAGGTGGAGCTCGGCAGCGCTGCGGACGGCCGCGAAGAAGAAGGGTTCGCACCGCGGGTTCTCGGCGAAATCAGTCGACCACAGCTGGCTGGGTGGATGCGCAAGGAGACGGAGCTGGAACTGGCTTTAGCTACGATGGTGGAGCACTACAGCGACAGTGCGAGCTCGCCGGAGATGAGCAAGGCCGACGGGAAAAACAGAGCAAGGGAAAAGAAGAACAGCGACTGCCCCAGAGCTTTATAGGACGGCCAAGGAAGCAAGGAGAAGCCATGGCGGAGTCTTTCCCGTGCCAGCGCGAAGCCAAGGCCGCCACGCGCACACCTGGAACCGATCAGAAGGTCGCCAGCAATGTAGCAAGAGCGGCGAGCACTGTTCATCAATATTACATAATTGCCATTCGTTTTAAAATCCAAATTACTCCCAAATTTGTATAACAACTCCAAAATCTCCAAAAATAAAAGTTGTTCAAAATCAAAAGTTCTTCAACTTTGCTTTTATAACCACCCCTAATTCGGTCTACATTTTGAAATGCAAATTTGAATTCGAAAAGGGGACATTTAAGGAATTTTGCCTTTTCAAATAACTTCAAATTTTACTAAACAACTTGGAAAACTCCAAAAACAAACTTTGTATAACTTGACAAGATCTACACTTTTGCTTTTAAGCTCAACCCCAAAATATGCTTAGATTTTGAAATGAGTTTTCAGGGTAGGATTTAATTATTGAAAATCAGAGTTTTCGGAATTTCAAATCAATACAAAGATTTCGAACTTGATTCAAACAATACCAAGCAACACTTATAACATAAAGGTAAACTTGTTTTAGTGAATGCATATCAAAGTTTGCAATATGACCGATGCCTTGCAATGCATATGATGATATGTCCGGTTTTTAATATTTAAACACCCAGGGTGTTACAACGGCAGGTGCTCTCCGTCACTACGGAAGACGCCATCGCCAACCCCAGTTATCGCCCATGGTCCAAGGTACCCATCACCTTCAGCAGGGTCGACCTGTGGGCAGACATCCCCTACATAGGGCGTTTCCCCCTCGTCCTCGACGCAACCGTCTAGAAGGTGCTTTTTAGAAAGGTGCTCGTTGACGGTGGGAGCGCTCTGAATCTTCTTTTCGCCAGAGCCCTAAAGGAGCTAGGCCTTGGGTTATCAGATCTCACACCCTCCAACTCCTCCTTTTGGGGTGTGGTACCTTGCAGGGCCTCCAAACCACTTGGAGAGATCACCCTACCAGTACAATTCGGCACGGCAAGCAACTACCGCGTTGAACACATCAACTTCTATGTCGCCGACTTCAACACCGCCTACCATGCCATACTTGGTCGGCCAGCTCTAGCCAAGTTCATGGTTGTACCGCACTACGCGTATCTGGTGCTGAAGATGCCTTCGCCTGTAGGAGTTCTGGCCCTGCGGGCCAACCTCTCCATCACCAACGCCTGCGAGACAGAGAGTCTCGCTCTCGCCGAAGCCACCGACCTCTCCATCCAGATGGCCAGTGTGGTCACTGAAGCCAAGACATTGCCCACCGACGACATGGAGATCCTTGAGTTGGAGCCTCCCCGTGCCTCCACCAAGTCCAAGGAAATAAAGGAGGTCGGCCTCGGATTCGACGACCCCTCCAAGACCGTGAAGATTGGGGCTCACCTTGACCCCAAATAGGAAAGTGCGCTCGTCTCCTTCCTACGTGCCAACGCCGACGTGTTTGCTTGGGAACCTGCAGACATGCCGGGGGTACCACGGGAGAAGATCGAGCACTCATTGAATATCTTGTCGACCGCCAAACCGATCAAGCAGAAACTCCGTCGATTCACGCCAGACAAGAAGGAGGCTATTAGGGTAGAAATAAAACGGCTCTTAGCTACTGGATTTATAAAAGAAGTGTATCATCCTGAGTGGTTAGCAAACCCTGTTCTCGTTCGAAAAAAGAACAAAGAATGGAGAATGTGCGTTGATTACACTGATCTTAACAAACACTGAACTAAGGACCCCTTCAGTTTGCCTCAGATAGACGAGGTTGTAGACTCCATCGCCGGCTGCGAACTGCTCTCCTTCCTTGACTGTTACTCCAGCTATCACCAGATCTCCCTCAAGGAAGAAGACCAGATCAAGGCATCGTTCATCACGCCCTTTGGTGCATACTGCTACACCACCATGTCCTCGAACTCAAGAACGCCGGGACGACCTATCAAAGGGCCATCCAGATGTGCCTTGATCAACAGATCGGCCGCAATGTCGAAGCTTACATCGACGATGTGGTCGTCAAGTCCAGGACCGTCGACAATCTTATTGCTGACCTCGAAGAAACGTTTGCCAACCTGAAAAAGTACCGATGGAAGTTGAACCCTGCAAAGTGCATCTTTGGAGTTCCATCCAGAATACTGCTGGGCTACATCGTTAGCACTCGTGGCATTGAACCCAACCCTGACAAAGTCTCCACCATCACCAACATGAAACGGCCAACATGCGTCAAGGATATACAGAAACTTACAGGCTGCATGGCTGCTTTAAGCCGCTTCATATCACTCCTCGGTGAAAAAGGGCTACCGTTCTTCAAACTCCTCAAGGCCTCCGAGCGCTTTTCCTAGTCGGAGGAGGCAGATACAGCTTTTGAGCAGCTCAAGTTATTTCTAACAAATCCTTCGATCATGACGGTGCCACGGCCAGACGAAACTCTCCTGATCTACATCGCCGCTACTTCTCGCGTCGTCAGCACAGCCATCGTGGTCGAACGCGAGGAGGCCGAGCACACCAATAATGTGCAACGTCCGGTATACTTCATCAGCGAGGTCCTTAACGAGCCTAAAACTCGTTATCCTCAGGTCCAAAAGTTGTTATACGCCATCCTGATTACATCGCGTAAGCTCCGCCACTACTTCAAGTATTACAAGATCGCCGTGGTCACCGAGTTCCCTCTAGGGGACATCCTCTGTAACAAAGAGGCCAACGGCCGTATCATCAAGTGGGCTGTCGAGCTCGGCACTTACTCCATTGAATTCAGAAGCAGGTCTACGATCAAGTCTCAGGCGCTTGCTGATTTCGTCGCTGAGTGGACCGAGATCCAAGAGCCCATCGCCGCCACCTGCCCTGAGCACTAGGTGATGTACTTCGACGGCGCCCTTAACATCAACGGTGCTAGTGCAGGCATTCTGTTCATTACGCCGACCAAGGATAAGCTCCAATACGTTCTCCGGATACACTTTCCGGCCTCCAACAACGCCGCCAAATATGAAGCATGTCTCCACGGACTCCGTATAGCCGTTGAGCTCGGCGTCAAATGCCTCATGGTATACGGAGACTCCGCGCTGGTCATCAACTAGCTTAACAAAGACTGGTCTTGCTCCAGCGAGAAGATGGATGCATATTGCGCCGAAATCAGGAAGCTTGAAGGAAAATTCTATAGCATTGAGTACCACCACGTGGTACGCGACCAGAATTAGCTCGCCGACCATTTATCGGTATGAGGCATTGGGAAGGACTCACCGAGGGTAGGCTGCCATCCGGTGGTAGCACGGTCAGGAAGAACGCCAGCCTCCACCAATCTGTTAAGCTCCGCCTCTCCTGTTCGCGACGGCACCCACTCTTCGTCACGCCGGGCGCTGGCGCTCGCCTTTTTGGGGCTTGTTTTCTTCGTTTTGGCAGCTCCTTTCTTCGGTGCCATCTCTCAGATGTGATTGGGGTTTGGCGGTGGAAGCAAATGTGGATGCGAATCTGGAAATGCGCGGATTGAGGATGAAGATGGAATGGCAAAGTGGCAAAGATGGGAACGTGGGATGCGGCGGCGCAGTTATAAAGCACTTTCCCTGCCCTTTCGCATTTGAGGGTTTTTGAGGAACCGTTCCCGCGATTTACGCCCCTCTGAATTCTCCGACGCGGCTTAATGGGCCGTAACCTGGGCTTTCACGCATCCACAGCCCACGTCGCTCATTTATCGCTACCGTTGGTTATCACTCACCGAATAATCACCGACTTCTCCGCCATTTATTGAGGCTCAGTAACAGTTACTGTACAACCATTACTCTGGTTTTTTCTCCACGGTTGGGTTTTCAGATATCTCCGTAAACGGCTCAGGGATTGGCTGCCTGCTCGGCTGGTCTTTTTATTATTTTTCTATTCCTTACCCTAGCACCACGTGACTGCGTCACCTACTATCAGGCTCGGGGACTAAGTGGGCACACTTCACCTCGCGGTGAATGTGCTCTCTCTCATTTCAGGGCTACACTCAAGGACTGGCTGCCTGCTCGGCTGGTCTTTTACTATTCTTCTACTTTGGACCCTGGCACCACATGACTACGTCATCTACTGTCAGGATCAAAGACTAAGTGGGCACACTTCACCTCGCGGTGAATGTGCTTGCTTTATTCCGGAAGACTCCATGCCTCGTGAAGTTGAAGAAGACTATCTCCTTTTCTCGTGGTTGGACTCTAAGTGGGCACACTTATTCCACTGCGAAGAAATTTTCGATTATGAACTTGAGCTCCTTACACCCTTATGGCAAGCCATGCTTGGGTTATGCTACTCGGCTACGGTTTGTGCTGCTCGGTGACAGTACACGCTGCCCGGCAACTGCTCATAATTGCTCGGCAACTCATCATGGTGGTCGGACCATGAGTTCGACTGCTCGGCTTCGTTCGCACCTGCTCGGACAAGCTCAAGACGGCATTGCACTACGGGTACAAGGCGCTTGGGGACTAGCTGTGGGGGGTATGCCCCGGATACCCACAGCAGACCACATGGGCTGCGCCCTCAGGGGCGGCCCAACCCATAAGACAAAGCCTTACGGGGCACGACTCTGGTCAGCGCCTTCCGCAAGACATCTAGAAGATATCCTGAAGATACTACGAGATCTGTTCGGATATGTATGATCCCAAGATTCCTGTAATTAGTTATTACTTTCCGGTTGTCTCTCAGATCTAACCGACTTGTAACCCTACTCCCCGGATTATATAAGGCGGGCAGAGACCCCCTCCAAACTCACGCAATATCATACAATAGCTAATACAAACCAACAGACCACAGGAGTAGAGTATTATGTCATACTGACGGCCTGAACCTATCTAACTCATGTGTCTCTGTTGCCTTCTTGTTCTTGATCTCACGCTCCTCTGCCGATCAATCTACCTTCGTGGGATACCCCTCGGAGGACTGTCGATGATATTCTGTCGACAATGATTGAATAACAGGGGGACATGAAGAGCTCCGCATGCGCCTATCCATCTAAACTCAAACGATCAAAGATGAAAATATTAAAGCTACAATCAACATGTTGGAAGCTTACAGAACAAATAAAGAAATAACATAAGTACAGATTACAACTGAACTAGCTCTACACTACTTTGTGCTAACACTACAGGTTCAGACTAGAAAGAACAAAACAAATTGATACAGAGATTCCAACATATTTGTCGCTCTTAATATTTGGGTTCTCTAGTTTCAGTTTCAGTTATTAAATGCCAGCGGACAATAGCACATGAAAAATTAATATTATCAAAATAGGAGTGTGACTTGGAACTACAGACTCTACATACTCCCTGTAATCATACAACCTATCTGATTTAGCAGATCAATACTCACTAATCCAAACATGGCATTCAACAAAAATCAAACAGATAAATACTCAATAAACCAAACGAAACCAAACAGCTTAGAAATTGTTTGGTTTCGTTTGGTTTATTGAGTATTTATCTCTTGCAACATGGCTTATGCTCAACACAAAAGAGATCGGTAAAATTACCATCTTATTTTAGATTATCTTATTTCAGAAACGGTTACACAAGTAATTAGTAAAATTACCATCTTAAAGGCACTGTGGATACTACAGAAATTCAGTTTGATTAATGAATGTAGAAACAACAATGACTAAACTCTAATATTCAGACTACACCATCACCATCACCAACATTGAAAAAGGAAAAAAGAAAAAAGGTTGAATTGCATGCCTATAAATTCATCACAGACCAAAGAACTGGCCACAACAGAAGATGCCTATGAGGTTGCCCTCAAAATTGAAGAAAAAACATTAGCTCTAATCTAACAAACTTTAGCGCTAAATCTAATCCTTTGGGCCTTGTGTTTCGCCCCCAAGTTCTAACAAGCATTGAATTAAAGAACAAAAATAAGGAAATTGCACATCTAACATAGTGCAACTTGTACTTGCTGCTAATGCAATTTTGTTGTACATGTATACAATTTAAAGATCTGGCTCATGCAAGTATTGCTACTTTTACCACTATTAATTCAACTACTAGTTTTGATGTGGTGCAGAACAGAGGTGCCTAGGAATGGTCATAATCTCACATACTAATTGGTTATTTATCCTAATGACATATCATCATTTATTACTAAATGCAGGCAAAGAATAGGGCAAAATTAGACTGGAGCAGGAAGTATTATAGATCACTGAAACTATGGACGGGCATAACTTTTAGCTAATATAAATGTCAACAATTAAGTTTAGGTTTAGAAAAAATCTATTTCCCATGAACTACAGGTGAAACCTCGTAAATTTAACATTACTAAATGATGTACATCATTTACTGCAGGTACCATATAAACATACAAGTAAAAACTCAGAACCAAACTTTGATCTCAAAACAGTAGATGGGACAAAGAAGTTACAGGAAACACTACAATTGATATACCAAACTAATCAAGTACTAGATTAAAATATTGCTTCAAACAATCATTTACTCAGTACAACTAGACATATATCAATAAGTATATATGTTCAAATACATGCAGGGTGGACAAAATGCATTTGCAAATTCAATGTTAACAAATCTATCAGACATCATTTAGCCCAGGCTTACTAAGCAGTGCAACTGCAACAAATAAGTAATTGCCCTATACAAGCAGACCAACTGATGCAGCAGGCACAGATCACTGCTCTGACGACCGCGATCCACCAGGCACAATTGAAAGGCTAAATTACTAACCAAGACTGAGATAATGTCTTTGCAGTACAAAAATTCTACAGATGCAGTCCATATTTGCAGAAAAAACTGAATAACTGATTCTCAAATTATCATGGAACAGATAACACAATAAATAGACAGAAAGATACTAAACACAACATGTGTATCAGACATTTCAGAGCAGTACAGAAAGAGAACACTGACATTTCTGAAACATAAACATAGAAGGATTGATGAAACAAATCAAAATGCTCTCATGATCTTCAGGCAGCACATCGAGCAGCTTCCCGAGAAAACACACGTACTCCAACTCCTCTACCCAAGCACCATCCCTCAAAGCATTTCAACCTACGTTGCACATCATCCCCACCCCATCTACAGAGGAATCGACGACACACAAGGCAGTGGAATCGACGATTCATCCCCAACCCAACGAAATCCACAACCAAAACCACCAAATCCAATGCAATTCAAGCCCGCTAACAACAGCGCACAACAATCTACCTGCCTGCAACACCAAATCCCCTAAATCCGAAGAAAATCCAACCTACACATCAATACCAGACTACAACCCTAAAAGCCCCACCCAAATCTCCATCCACCGAACTAGCTCAACCCGAAATCCCACAAATCCGAGCACTCTATGCCTCTGCCCTAAACAAAGTAGAGATCCACGAATCCTACACCAACACATCTTCCAGGAGTCCGAGACGAAGAACCACGAGTTCCCCCGCACCAACTGCCGCTGCCGCCGATGAATTGCCTCAAGCGTGCACCGGGAAGCAATTCAGCAGGACTCCGAGACGAAGAACCACGAGTTCCCCCGCACCAACTGCCGCTGCCGCCAATGAATCGCCTAGAGCGCGCGCCGGGAAGCACAGAGTCGCCGATGACGGAGAGCGTGGCGAAATGAGGAGGAGAAGGGGAAGAAATGGGAGAGAGAGACGACTGCTTGGCTACCGGCGCGAGTCCCAAAAATACAAACAGTGTGGGCATATGGGTGGGCCCTGTGGGTCAGCGAGACAACGAAAGGGCACATCGGTGGGAACTGACCAAACATCTTCCAGCCCTCCATCCACCGATCAACGCTGCAAAAATTTGTATGACACACTAGCAACAGATAGCAATTCTGAAAGAATTACAACAAAATCTCAAAACATAAAATGAACGTTGCATATCCGTGACCATGAATCCAAATCATATATGGCCAGAGTATGGTGGAGAGATCAAATATCATTTCCTACTTCTCTTCTTGGCAAGGCGCCTGCCCCTGATACAATCTTCGGCAACGAATCCAAGCAGGCCCGCAATATCCGCAGTCAACATGTCCTTTGTCACTGAAAGAAAGAACACAGGCCAATCTTCAAACGGCGCTCCTCGCGCCATCCACGAACGCCATGAGATTACGATCCGACGACCCTCCTTTTCCCATGGCCTTTGTCACTACCTGCTTCCACTCCTCCGCCATGCGCCGCACCTCCGCGGCGGCGTCCAGATTCCCCATCACCTTATCGATGCACCGCCGCACCTCCGCCGCTCGCAGCACGCCACCGTCGTCCACCTTCGCGCGCACGCCGACGCGCCACTCGCGCACGACGAGCTGAGCGTTGGTGCGCTGGTCCGACATCCGGGGCACGCACACCATGGGCACCCCCGCCACCACGCTCTCCAGCACCGAGTTCCAGCCGCAGTGCGTGACGAAGCACCCGATCGCCGCGTGCGACAGCACCCGCACCTGGTCGCACCACTCCACCACGACGCCGTTCTTGAGCTCCTCGTCAACCTTTGTCTCGGCGTCCGCGAGTAGTGCGGCCTTGTTGTCCTTCCTGACGACGCAGAGGTACGGCCTGCCGCTCTCCTCAAGGCCCCGGAGCAGCTCGTCGAGATGCTCCCTCGCCATCGTGGCCAGGCTGCCGAAGGAGACGTACACCACGGAATTCGCCGGCTTGGCATCGAGCCACTCCATGTACCTGGCGTCGTCGTCCTGCTCGAAGATGCTGGCGTCGTCATCCCCAGACGGGAGCACCGGGCCGACGGGGAGCACGTCGTGTGCCTGTGTCCCCACGGCGGCGAGCGCGCCCACCTCGAGCTCTTGGCACGTGTTGACGAGGACGGTGGACTTGGGGCTTTCCTTGTCAAGCGTCTCGATCAGGTCGCGGATCGTGGTGAAGATGCTGTGGAAGAAGTCGGAAGGGTCGGTGGAGTCGGTGAGGAAGGACGGCAGGTCGGCGACCGTCTGCGGGGCCAGGCCCGGCAGCTCCACGACGAAGGACGGGTCGTGCCGGTGCTCGGCGACGACGCCCGCGTGGCCGTGGAAGTAGTGGTGGTAGATGGCGAACACGGCGACCGGCTGGATCCAGTAGAGCGCGGACGGGATCCCGCGCTCCCGCGCGACGTCGGCGGCCCACGGGAGCATGAGCGTGTACACGACGCGGGAGACCGGGCGGCCCCGCGCCGCGAGCGCGTCCACGAGCTGCCCGAAGCTGCGCGCGCCCGCGGCGTGGAAGGACGCCATGTAGGCGTTGAAGGAGCCCGGGTCGGGGCTCCGGACGTACCCGGCCTCCGTGCCGTCGGAGAACGGGAGGAACTCGAGGCGTCCGTCGTCTTCATCGGAGTCGTCATTGGCGCCGTCGTCGGGCTTGGCCGGGAACATGCGCCTGTGCGCGACCTCGGTGGTGGAGAAGGTAACGAGCGCGTCGGGCGCGGCCGCGTGCAGCCGCCTGGCGAGGCGGAGAGCCGGGGCGATGTGGCCCTGCAACGGGAAGGTGAGCACGAGGAAGTGTTGCCGCGGCGACGACATCTCCGACTCTCACTAGCTAGCGCGCCCGCGTCTGTCGGTCTGTCATCTGCGTGGCCCGAGCTCCGCCACAAGTAGCCAAGCAAGCACGAGCCCGTGCCCGAGTAGATGCTGCGGTAGCCGGTCGCGGACTAATCATTTATCATTGATGCACGTGCCTTGGATGTATATCGATCCTGCCTGCTTTGATGCTTTCTGGTCGTAGGACGATTTCATCAGAAGAGAACAAACGGGAAAACGCCACGATTCACAGCGATGTTGCCCGCTCGGTCCATATATGGATATTATATGATACAAAAACCATCAGCTGTAGCTGCGTTCAGCCAATCAGCCATACCCACGAAACGTCAGGGTACGCGTCAGTTCCACAGCTACCTGCGTCATCGTTTGGCGAGGTGGAGAGACGTATCCTTCTCCTTGGAGGGAGGCTGCCGATCACCGATCGGTGGTGTCGTCCCTGTCCTCGTGCGTGCCAAATGTTCCCTCGTCTACACTCGTCTCTAGGACGGCAGCCAGCGCACCCGTTCTGTCAATTGCGTCCAGCTAGTTGCCTGGCTGTGCACGTGCATTTCTCCGGTTGAGTTACCGTCGATACTCGTCTTTGTCTCGGGACTCGTTTAGATTGTAAATTTTTGTAATCCGGACATTGTAACACGTTTCGTTTGTATTTGATAAACTTTGTCCGATCATGTACTAACTAGGCTCAAAAGATTCGTCTCGTGATTTACAACCAAACTGTATAATTAGTTACTTTTTTTACCTACATTTAATGCTCCATGCATGCGTCCAAAAATTGATGTGATGGAGAGAGAATGAAAAAATTTAGAATTTGGGGCAATCTAAACAAGGCCCCTTTGGAGAGAAATTCTGCCACATGCATCATGCATGCCTTCGGTTGATCGTGCGTTCCGTCGACAGCAAGCATATGTCACCTGCATTACAATCTATATGTGTTGCATGCTTGAATTTGTTTTCTTAAGCAAAACTATCAGTTGCCGGTTGGCAAGTTGCGCGGCTAGTATTAAAAATCGAAGTATGCATGTATCTTGTAGTTGTATCTTATATTTTATCACAAAATTGTATATTTTTTGAAAGGGAAAATATTATATTCATTTCATCATAAGCAGAGAACAAAGATTGGGAGGAATATCCCCCAAAAGAAGTTTTGAAGTGCTAATCTCGCATTACAATGAGAAGAGTGGTCTAAAACCTGACAAGAAAAAAAGTCATGAACTTGGAAGAGCCTGCCTTGCTCACTTTGCAAGTTCATCAGCAGTCTTACTTGCTTCTCTTTTGATTTTTATCATTGAGAACTGTCTTCCTCTTGATGTCTCAGTAAATTCTGCGACGATTGGCCTTAAAGACCAATGACCTGGATTCTGGCGCAGAGAGAATCTTACTGCACTGACGAGGCAAGCAGCTGGCAAATAGTGAGCGTGTTGGCCACCTGCAGATCCAGAAATATTTACATATTTACCATCGTTACAATGTGAGTAGTATAAAAAATACTATATCAGCGACTCATGTGTCAGTGACATATTGTAAGATGCCATCTGTAATAGTGGTAAATATGTAAATGCCCCGCAGATTCAAGGCAGCAGGAAGTTTGGCACCAAGCAAGAGAACCTGGGCTTTAGCCTCCAAGGCGTCCAGGGGCGGATCCAGCAGTGGAGATCGAGCAGCAGTGTTGTTCAGCCCCTCTAAAATATTTCCTGGATCCGCCGCTGAAGGCGTCCAATGTTCCAAATATGGCAACCTGGAAATGGTTGTGAGCACAGAGACATCACAAAATAGTTTTGGCCCATCACACACCAACATAGGCATTAATTGATGGATTTCCTGCATCTAAATTAGGATATTGGTTTGATGTATTGGAGAGAGGGAAAAGTGTCTTCCACAATTGCCACACTGTAAGACTTATCTAAAGCAACACTAATGTACTCGTCTTAAGGAGCTGTTGCCTAAGGGCACCTGCAATTGTTAAAACATATAGGATCACTAGGAGCATAGATCTAACCGGGTACTTGCTGTTGAATAGAATCATGAATCCTAGAACATCTACCAGTGCAGTAACAGTAGGTAGAACGAGAGAAAGGGAAGGGTAGAAGATGGACACATCAAACCTGACACCGCAGTGGAGGGGGATCCGCTCGCGTCCGCCATGGAGTCGATGTCTGCGCTAGGGCAGCGACGGTCGGGGAAGACGGGTGGTGGCGCGGCTGGTGGCTTCCCGTCACTGACTGCGCGCCCTCTAGATCGGATCAGGCGAACCTCGTGACTTGAGCCTCCGGCCCCCACCTCTATTTATTACACAGTGTGACAGGGGCCCTCCAGCCATAGTGGGCTGGGCGCCCCGATCAGGGCGCGGATCAAAGGCCCAACTGGGCCGTTGGATCTAGTTTGGGATTAGAGATCACTCTAACAATCTCCCCCTTGATCTCCTACCATCTTTCAATTTCATATCATTTACTTTTGTTCATTCCATTATAAATTAGTGTATAGAGCATGTTTCATCGTCATGGTAAATTGCCGATAGATTTAATAGCTACAACACACCACTCTGTTCTGAAATAGATACTTAACTTTGGGCCTTCTTTTGTTCAGGAATTATAGGCTTTCCCTTAAACCCATGCCGGCTACATGTTCTCTGAACACGTTGGGTGGTAAGCCTTTTGTAAGCGGATCCACGAGTATCTTTTCGGTACTTATATGCTCAAGACTTATGACATGATCCCGGACTTTATCTTTCACAACATAATACTTTATGTCAATGTGTTTGGCAGCACCACTTGACTTATTGTTGTGAGCATACTGTACTGCTAGATTATTATCGTAGTATAACTTAAGTGGTCTATAGATGTCGTCAACCACCTTCAAACCGGGTATGAACTTCTTTAGCCAGTTCACCTGCCCCGTTGCCTCATAACACGCTACAAACTCGGCATACATTGTGGATGATGTAGTGACGGTTTGCTTTGAGCTTTTCCATAAAATAGCTCCCCTTGCGAGAGTGAATACATATCCAGACGTTGATTTTCTATCATCTCCCGTATAGTTAGAATCATAATATCCCACTATATGGAGTGAATCTAATCTTCTATACGTCATCATGAGGCTTTTCATTCCTTGCAAATAACGCAAGACTTTCTTTACTAATTTCTAGTGTTCTGTTCCAGGATTGCTCTAGAATCTGTCAAGTAACCTGGTAACAAATGTCAAGTCAGGGCGCGTATATACTTGAGCATATTGCAAGCTTCCGACAGCTGAAGCATATGGAACCGCTTTCATTTGATCGATCTCATATTGGTTCCTAGGACATTGAAAATCCCCATATCTGTCGCCCTTGACTAGAGGAGCAGGTGAGGGACTACATTTGTGTATACTAAATTTCTTTAAGATCCTTTCTATGTATGACTTTTGTGACAGTCCTAATACCCCTTTACTTCTATCTCGGTGAATCTCGATCCCTAGAACGAACGAAGCTTCACCAAGATCTTTCATATCAAATTTTGAGGATAAAAACTTCTTTGTCTCCAGCAGTAGACTGACATCACTACTAGCAAGTAAGATATCATCCACATACAGGACAAAAAAGATAAACTTCCTATTCTTAAACTTTGCATAGACACAATTGTCCTCAACATTCTCTTTAAATCCAAAATTTCTTATTGTCTGATCAAACTTCAAGTACCACTGCCTTGAAGCTTGTTTTAATCCATAAATAGATTTCTTTAGACGGCATTCCATTCGTTCTTTTCCTTCCATGACAAAACCTTTCGGTTGTGCCATGTAAACATTTTCCTCCAAGTCCCGGTTGAGAAATGCCGTCTTTACATCCATCTGATGTAATTCTAAATCGTAATATGCCACTAATGCTATTATGATACTGAAGGAATCCTTACATGAGACTGGAGAAAATGTCTCATTGTAATCAATGCCTTCTCTTTGCGTAAAGCCTTTTGCCACAAGTCGCGCTTTATATCTCTCTATATTCCCTTGAGAGTCAAGTTTTGTTTTGTAGACCCATTTACAACCTACTGTTTTGGCTCTTTTAGGAATTATTTCTAAGTCCCAAACTTTATTGGTATTCATAGATTTCATTTCATCTTCCATGGCCTCAAGCCACTTTGATGAATGATCACTTCTCATGGCTTCTTCAAATGAGGTGGGATCATCCTTCATTTGAAATTTCTCAGTGTTGTATACTTCATAGTCAGCAGGAATAGCTGATTTTCTAACTCTTTGAGACCTTCTAGGGGCCTCCATATTTGGCACATCTTCTGTTTGAGGCTGTTGTTGCTCCTCCTCATATGTGGCAATAGGTTCTACAGGATCCTGAAGAATAGATTCCTCATCATCATTCATTGTTGTCATAGACGGAATAACAACAGGTGCTGACACCACAGTATCTTGTAGTGTCGGTGCAGCGACAGCAGGTAGTGAGAAAAATAGCTCATGAATCATCGGAGTGGGCGCATACACTCGCTTCTCTTCAAGGTCAATTTCTCGAGCTACCATGCTCTCCCTCATTATTTCATCATCTAGGAAGACAGCGTGTCTCGTTTCCACAAACTTTGTATGTCTGTTTAGACAGTAGAAACAAAAACCTTTTAACTTTTCTGGGTAGCCAATAAAATTACAACTTATTGTTTTGGGATCTAGCTTCCTAATGTTTGGGTTAAATACTTTAACCTCAGCAGGACTCCCCCACACACGTAAGTGATTTAGTGAGGGTACTCTTCCTGTCCACAACTCATACAGTGTTTTTGGCACCGACTTACTTGGTACTCTATTGAGAATATAAATGATGATTTTTAACGCCTCCATCCACAGGCTCAACGGTAAGGTGGAGTAACTTATCATACTGCGCACCATATCCATCAGGGTACGATTACATCTTTTAGCTACTCCATTCTGTTGAGGTTCACCCGGTGTAGAATACTGGGCTACTATGCTATTCTCCTGTAAGAACCTTACAAAAGGTCTAGGAACTTGGCCATATGGGGTATGCCGACCGTAGTACTCCCCTGTAACAGAACCGACCAATTATACGAAATTAAGTAAGAAAATCATCCGCCAGAGCAGACGATTTAGCAAACTTAAGCCCGTATAACCCGGTAGTCCGTGAAATCACGAAGGATTTCAAACCAAATTCCATTCCAGCCAAGATCGTAATAAGTTTAGCGGTCACCATCACATATTACATAAAAGTTCACAATCTCAGATACATCAGAGTTTCAACATAATTATTACAAAACAAGTTCGAATAAAAGTAGCGGAAGCCATTTGTTCAAACCACACACACACTCACGCGGAGTTCAAATATAGTGCCAGCGAATGATCATCTCCAACAAAAGCATTAGACGAGACGTAAGGAATGACCATGCCCATGGTCCTAAGCATCACCCATCATAGGATAAAGGCAGTTGATACAGTAGCCGTAATACATCTGTCCATCTGCAACAAGTGAGAATAAAACCCTGAGTACGAGAAGGTACTCAGCTAGACTTACCCGACATAACCGAAAATAAATGACACCAAGGATTATGAAGGGCTTTATAGTAGGGTAGCTGACTCATTTGCAAAAGAAGCATTTTTAGCATTTCAAGAACCTTTCTAAAAGCATTATTGTCAAGTTAATTCTTATTAACCTGTCGACTAGATTTGCACCTAAACTAGAGCAAACATATGATTAAGCGGATAATGATAACCAATGATCATTAAACAACTTCCATACTGTCATATTCACTATAACTGTCCAAGTGTTCCATAAACATTTACTACGATGAAGTAACTCAAGTCAAGTGCTCACTATCTAGGAGCGATGGCGATTCGAATCGATTCCTAACCAGCTGCTGATTTATTCCTTACACAAACCTCACTCACCCGCTAAAGTGAGATATTGATCACCGAGTCAACTTTCCAGGTATCTCGAGTTTGCCAGGAACCACATGTACCCGAGGGCCGACCGACTGCACTTTGGTCTTATCATCTCGCCCCCGTGTCCTACCACACCTGCTCCGGCACAGTGCGCTGCGGGCAATCTACTCGGCCCGAAAAATCTCCCAGCTTCGCGGTCGGAAGGTACTTTATCCGGCCAGCTAAATGTAAGGCATGCATTCAACATGACTCGAGGCCCAACAACGGTCGGTCCTTAATCGACACAGACGGAAACACTACAGTCCAAAACTCTGCAAGTCTCCGTCCGGTCTCAACTTCATTTAACACTTAGTTATACCATGACTTCATAGTCATCCAAGCAGATCCAGGTAACCACCTATAGCTCGTAGGTGATAGGAAATCACCCGACTTCTATCGGTCTAAGCCAGCTAAGCATTGACTCGACTACGGATACCAGGGTAACAAGGATATAGTATAACAAAGGTAAACAAGGTATAATGCAGCAACGGTTGCAAACAACTCCTGAACGTAATGCATCAATTAAAGTAAAGCATTTAATTAATCATTGCAAACCGAGAGAAAATGCTCCGGGGCTTGCCTCTCTCGAAGGAGCTCGGATGGTGATCGGGGCACTCCAGAAGTTCCTCAATGTCCTCCTCGTCGGCTTCTGGCACTTCCTGCGGCTGCACCTCGAACTGCTCCTCGGGCTCCTCGGGTATGACGACTGGGTTCTCGGTTTGTGATCCTGTATGATGCAATGTGCGTAAGGGCTTATGCAATCGGTGCTTCGGATGAGATGAATACAATGGATATGTTTGAATGCGAGGTAGTCAACATCATCCAAGAAAATATATTACAAGCACATGTCATCTACTGCATTCTCTTCTACTACTAATATGTTAAGTCAACATATCTTATTAAATGCTTCAAAGATACACCAAAGCGAACATTATTAACTAACTTGCATTAAAGAGGATTATTTTATTTCATTTTAAACTAGGGCTACAACAGCAACCTATATTTCTGGTGCTAAAAAAACTATGAAAATCCACACAAGTATTAATCAATGATAAAAGGAAAATCTATAACTCAAAGACTACACATGCACTAGCTCTGAAATTTTAACCAGAGCTTCTACTAAGCAAGACTAGCATACCCACAAAATTTCATAATTTTTGGACCACAGAAACTCAAGATAAAATTTCAACAAGTTTGCATGCATCTAAAAACACATTTCAAAGTCCTATTTAATTCATCCAAAATTTCTAAAACCTGTGCTCATATAATATTTTTATTAAATACTAGACATTACCAGGAACTCAACGAAATTGGAGCCATAACATTTGGATCTACCAAACTTGATTTACACATTTTTGAATCGTGCACACAAATCTATGAAAAACAAAATAAACAAAACAAAAGGAAAACCTAATCAGCTACTGGGCCAGCCCGAACGGATTAGGCGGCCCACGACTGCGCGCGCACACAGTCCAGAACGGCGCAGCCCAGTTCTGGCTCCCTCTCAGCAGCGGCGACTGACAAATGGGACCCGTGCGTCAGCGAGAGAAAACAGGGGACGGAGGAAGACGACGGCGCGACAACTGCGAAATTCGCCGACGACGATTTCTCCGGTGGAACCGAGGGCAAAGGCGTACCCACCTCGACCTCCCACATCCATAGCACTCCTAAAACTAGACTCTAGCGGACTGCAGGGATGTCGGCCATGACCCACGGCGGCTCGGCCATGGCGCACGGTGGTGCTCCGGCGAACCCAGGCGGTTGGTGGCCATACAAGGCACGCATAAGCTTTCCATGAACAAGACGGACCTTCCTATGCTACGACTACCGGCTACAGTGAAACGGTCAGGCGGGACCGCGTGAGATCACCAGCGGTGACCAAGGCGGCCCTGCCGCGGTGGCACATGGTTCGGCAATGCCGCTCACCTACAGCTTGGCTGGCTCCGTGAGGGCGCTGACGAGGTCCGTGAAGCGATGGCGGAGCTACTGGTGGGATGGTGGTGGCTGTGGCACCGTGGCGAGCTCGAGCAAGCTCGGCGAAGCTGATGGCATCGGCGGTGCGCTGCGGCTGTGAATGGGGAAGGCAACGGAGGAGTGGATGAGTGCAGAGCGCGTGCGGAGGGCAGCAGGGCGCGCTCCTCTTCAAGCCAGCCAGCGCGCGGCGTGGTCAGGGCGAGCCGAGCGCGTGGCGGACACGCGGCAGCTGCCATCTCACCTCGGTCGGCCATAACAGGTCTGAAACTAAAACACTGTAGCGCGATTCAGATAACAAGAAACTGACTGACAGCGCCAAATGGTGATGCTCTATCTCCTAATCCGTTGATCGTTAGCGAAAGAAATCAAAACAAAAGTTGTACACCTACATACCAGCTACAAAACTCATTTAGAGGTCAATGTCTAATTTGCAAAGGAGAGAGAGTAAAATCATGCCAAAGTCGTGCTCAAGAAACTGAAAAGTGGAGTTTGTACTTAGAAAATTTCTAAATGTTGAACCCAACCCAATTTCTGACTTGTGGGACCATTTAGAGCATGTTGTGCACATTTTCATGACTTGGTCACAAAATAACTTTTGCTCCTTATATAATTTGCTACAACTTTGTTTTAGGTTTCTCAGACATGCAAACATTCTAAGTGGTACTTTTTGAACAGTCAAACCAAAAAGTCCTAGGGTCAAAACAAGTCAAACCCTGACTTGAAAACTTAATTAGGCAAAATGATCAACATGAACATTGTTCCTAATGACCTTCTAAGTATAGCTAAGTTGTTTAACAATATATTTAGCCATACCACACATTTTTCATACAAGAATCAAGCACTGAATGTACTGAAACGATGAAAAACAATTAAAATGTTATTTTTGTTTCATAGTCATGTTTCACATGTTTCATGATCTTGTTGCATTACAATAACTAGCTAGGTTCCACTAAAGTGAGTTGCACATGTTGCACTTGGGTGTTGCACACTCTTTAATTCACAAAAACAACACTCATGAAATATACAGTACGTTGCAATGTTTCGATAACATGTTTCATGTGATATATGCTCATGAATGGATGAATGATGCTCATGTTCATGAAATGCAAGTGCAATTAGGCAAGCCTAACACCGAGGGGTGTTCTGACCCTCCCCTTATAAAAATCTTGTCCGAGAGATTTGGGTTACGAACCATTTGTTATAAAAATCTTCATAAGCTTTTTGTAGATACTCTCCTGTTTCCCAAGTTGCATCTCCCTCATCATGATGATCCCACTGTATCTTGTATGTTTTCACCACACTATTCCGAGTAGCACGTTCCTTAGTGTCTAACACCGGACGGGTTGCTCACGATACACCAAATCTGATTTGAGTTGGATACCTCGAGGTTCTATTCTTTCCTCCTAACACACATAAACATTTCTTGAGATGTGATACATGGAAAACTAGGAAAGCGGTACTCATTGTCTCGGGTAACTCTAACTTGTAGGCTCTAGGACCTCTTTGTTCTAGGATCTTGTATGGTCCTCTGAATCTCATTTGCAAGCTTTCTTGAACTCCGAACCTTTTCTTCTTCATTGGCGTGACTTTCGGATAAACATAATCACCAACTTCAAACACAAGGGGTCTCCTTCTTACATTCGCATAACTTTTACGGCGTGATTGGGCCGCTTTCATATTCTCAATGAATAATCTGAACTCTCTTCTCGGCTTCTTCTATAAAGTCAATGCCATAATACCTTCTATCACCGAGGCTCGACCCAATTTAATGGTGTTCTACATTTTACGCCATATAAAGCTTGAATGGAGCCATCTTGATGCTTTCTTGATAACTATTATTATAAGAAAAACTCAGCTAACGGTAACCATGATTCCCATGATCCCTTAGAAGACAATACATGGGCTCTTAACATATCCTCCAAAAGCAGCATTCACTCGTTCATTCGACCATCCATGCGAGGATGATAAGCGATCTGCTGCGAATCAAACTAGTTCCTAAGCCTTTGTGTAAATGTTACCAAAAGTGAGCCGTGAGCTGTGAGCTTCTATCGATACTATGGTCTTTGGTATACCATGCAACCTCACAATTTCTGCGATATACTTCTCGGCATATTGAGGTGGTCGATAATCTGTTTTTGACAGGCAAGAAATGAGCGGTCTTGGTAAGCGGTCCACAATTACCCAAATCGAATCATGTCCTTTTTTGAGTAGTGGGCAAACCCGTGATAAAATCCATACTTATATCGTCCCACTTCCAACTAGGGACGGACAAGGGTTGCAACATACCAGCAGGTTTCATGTGGATGGCTTTCACTCGACAACATGTGTCACATCTGACAACATATGTTGTAATTTCTTTCTTCATTTTGGTCCACCAATAACGAGATCTTAGTTCTTGATACATCTTACTACTTCCGGGATGGATAGATAGCTTAGAAAGGTGAGCTTCATCCATGAGTTTATTCCTAAGCTCTCGATCCTTGGGAACCACAAGATGGTCGTCAAACCACAACACGTCCTGTTCATCCACTTTAAAGTGTTGAGATGACTTTTCTTTTATTTTCTCTTTGATGTGGAATACGCCCTTGTCGGTTTTCTGGCCTTGTATTATCTTACTCTCCAAAGAGCAACTAATCTAAATACTATGTAACACATCAGGATGCATTAGATCGAACCCATCTTCAAGTAATGGCTGCACATTAAAGTAATGTGACTTTCTGCTTAAAGCATCTGCCACTACATTGGCTTTTCCAGGATGATATTGCACATTCAAGTTGTAATCCTTAATCAATTCCAACCATCTGCGCTGTCTCATGTTTAGCTCTGGTTGGGTAAAGATATACTTAAGACTCTTGTGATCTGTGAAAATGTTGCACACATTACCAAGTAGGTAATGTCTCCAAATTTTTAGGGCGTGCACAACTACAGCAAGTTCAAGATCATGTGTTGGATAGTTGACCTCGTGCTTTCTCAATTGACGTGATGCATAAGCAATGACTCTCCTTTCTTGCATAAGAACACAGCCCAATCCAGTCTTCGATGCGTCGCAAAACACATCAAATGGTTTCTCGATATCTGGTTGTGCTAGAACAGGAGCAGTGGTCAACAGTTTCCACAAAGTGTGGAAAGCTGCTTCACACTCCTCTGTCCACACAAACTTGTGATCCTTCTGTAGGAGACTTGTCATTGGTTTGGCAATCTTCGAAAAGTCTGGTATAAAGCGACGGTAATAACCCGCTAGTCCTAAGAAACTTCTAATCTCAGGAACTGTGGTCGATGCTTTCCAATTCATAACTTCTTGCACCTTACTTGGATCGACTGAAACTCCATTCTCTGACAGAATGTGACCAAGGAAAGGAATTTCCTTCAACCAGAATTCGCATTTGCTAAACTTAGCATAGAGTTGATGATCCCTAAGTCTGGTCAAGACAGTTCTCAGATGCTCTTCATGATCTTTCTCATTCTCGGAGTACACCAGAATGTCCTCGATGAACACTACCACAAACTTATCCAATTCTGGCATGAAAACTGTATTCATCAAAAACATAAAGTATGCAGGAGCATTTGTCAAGCCAAAGGACATGACAAGATACTCATACAACCCGTATCTGGTGGAAAATGCAGTTTTCGGTATATCCTGTGGCCTAATCTTGATCTGATGATAACCGGATCTCAAATCTATTTTTGAGAACACCTTGGCCTTGGATAATTGGTCAAACAGAACATCAATATGAGGCAAGGGATACTTATTCTTGATGGTTATGGCGTTGAGTGGCCTGTCATCTACGCACATTCTCAACGTGCCCTCTTTCTTCTTCTTCACAAACAAGGCGGGACATCCCCATTCAGACTTGCTTGGTCGTATAAACCCCTTTTTTGATAAATCCTCTAAGCGCTTCTTCATTTCGGCTAGTTCATGGAGGCATCCGATAGGGTCTCCTTGAAATCAGAGCTGTTAGGGACTAACTCAATTCCAAACTCAATCTCCCTATCCAGGAGGAAGACCAGTAGCTCATCCGGGAATACATCCGGAAATTCACACACTATTGGAATCGATGAATAGGAATGGCTGCGTAGTAGCACATGTAACACTTATAAGGTACATTCTCCGAGGCAATGGTACTTGGAAAGTACCCTCACCGAGGGATCCTTAAGGGTAAGTACTCGACTTCCGGTATCTATGATTTGCTCCCCAATCCTTCATCCAATTCATCCCTATAATGACATCCAAAACTAATCCGGGCATAACTATTAAGTTCACTCGGAACTTCCCGCTACCTAATTCAAGGGTTGCCCTCGAACCATCCGGTTGGTCAAAACATCAGCCCCCTCATTGAACTTATACGGTACCCATAACCCAATTACATGCATAGTTGTCCGAGGTTTACGTGCAAATGCTTGACTCATAAAAGAATGCGACGATCCGAATCAAATAGAACAAACTGCGCAGGGTTTTCGTTGATGAGAAACTTACCCCGGTGGTGGGCTCTCCTCGTGAATTTCATCCCAAATGTCGTACTATGCACCCTAGCATTATAAAGTCTGCTTTGCTTCTTCTTGGGCGGGTACGGGCAAAACCTCGAGAAATGGCCGAGTTGATCACAGTTATAACAGGGTCCCCTCATCGTGTCCGGCGAGATCCACAGTTCCCTTGGAGCGCCTTTGTACCATGATTCTTGGTGCTTTGTTGGATCTGCTTTGTCATCTTGTAAGGCTTCTGGGGTCCATGGAAATTCTGACTTCTTTGCTGAGGTGGCCGGAACCTAGCGCCAGGTGCCAATGGGCGATATGGAGGACGACCTCCCATAGGTGCTCTAGCTTGCGACGGACCACCTTCAAGGGCTCTCTTGCGTGTCTTGGCTGCGGTGCTAGCGTTGTTATTCTTCTCCTGCTTTAGACAGTCGCTGATGAAGTCATTGAATCTAACATGGTTGTTGGTACCAACATGCTTCATCATTTTTGGATTGAGTCCCCTCTTGAAACTGGCTATTCTTTTAGCATCTGTGTCAACCATGTCGGGAGCATAGCGACACAAGTTGTTGAAGGCATGCAAATATTGCGTCACGGTCTTGGTGCCCTGGTTCAACGCCAGAAACTCTCCCAACTTCATCTCGGTCAGCCCGGGTGGAATATAGACTCCATGGAAGGCCTCAGCAAACTCTCTCCAAGAAATCTGAGCATTTGGAGGGAAGGTGGTGCGATGGTGCTTCCACCACATTCCCGCTAGTCCTTGCAACTGAAGTGCAGCATACTCCGTTTTCAACACCTCAGTCATCCTCAACACACGTAATTTATCTTCCATTGTGTTGATCCATTCCTCAGCATCGAGTGGCTCTATTGCTTCCTTAAATACTGGCGGCCTAGTGTCCATGAAATCTTTGAAGCTGCTATATTGGTTCACTCCCATGCCACCACCTTGATTGTTACCACGTTGAACGTTGTTGGCGATGGTGCGCAGAAAATCCTCCATGTTCTTCTGGGATTGTTCCGCGTTGCGCTGACTCCGGCATTTGCAGGCGAGGAACATCGGGGGTAAAGCGGGGAGGAGGTGGCAAATGCGGTTCATGGGGAGGTTCATTGTTGTTGCCGTGGTTTCCACCACCACCACCACCACCATCACCCCCCACCGTTAGCACCCGGTCTCGGTGCCTCATACGTGGTTGGTGAGTGTTTGTCATCGCATATTTCAGCAACAAGTAATGATTGAGTGAAGGCTGTAATAATTGTGAGTGAAGGAAAAATTATGCCATCTTTGAATTTCTTGGAGAGAATAAATTCATACAATAAAACAGAGGCACAACGATCGCATCCCAATTAAAACAACAGCACTTAATCAAATTACTTCAATGGCAAACATCGCGTCCATACAATCCAATTGCCAGTATACATACACTGGACTTTTTATGCGTTCAGATATCGCATTCTAAATCAAGTTCCAACCAAATGCCAAGTCTCATACGTTCAAAGAAACATACAATAGGATACATGCCAACAAAAGAAAGGTCATCGCGACAGGACCTAGATACTAGCGCAAGGCAACTATCCTACTCCTTGGGGCCATCGTCGGGATCGGAGAGGTCACCATCGCCCCCAGGTGAAACTACAGGCTCGTCCTTGTTGTCGTCGTTGATATCCATGCCAGCGGCGTCTGGTGGAGCATATGGGCCAACCCCATTGTAGAGCGCGTGAAACTCCTCATGCAGGTTGCCGTTGTATTCCTCTAGCTCATCGACCCTCTGTCGCAGAAGGTTTCTTGTGTTCCAGGCTTCATTCCTTTCCTGAACCAACTGTCCTATCATGCGGTCTGCATTGTTGTTGGCTTGAGTCAAGCGTATGCACTCATTTGCATAGCTCTATCACCTCTCTCAACCGCTTTGATCTCATCTGTAAGTTCATATCAGCCAACTGCTCCTGCAAGCTAGCTATAGCACGTGCCTGTCTCTTCTTCTGCTTTCTCCCCTTGAGCTTATCCTCACCACGCAAGCCAATCAAAGTCCAGTAGGTACTCTCGAGACCCTCATACGCTCTGATGGCGGCGAACATAGCACTCATTGCCTGGTTGTCGCTAGCTTTGTCCTTTTTGGACCTCGACTGGGGCACTTCCACGAGGTGAACCCAAATGGCATCACGAGGATCATCCCTAGGAAAAGTGCCAGCTAGAGCTGCTGCAAGCTCACTGGGAAATCTGCTCATAATGTCCCTGATGACACGGAAGGCTGCTCCCTCTACACCCTCAGCTAGAGTGCGACCCTCAAACTCCAAATGCCAACCATCCCAATCTGGAGCATCACCGAGAGCAGGAACCGTGATCTCCACCACTGCTCATGAGTCCATCCTCCTCGCTAAGCGGCTCTCATTTCAAGAGTACACCGGCTCTTGACCCTCTGGGTACCCCACATCATGGAGCACTCTCCAAAGCAAGGTCGGCATGCCAAACTCGCTCAAGAAGGTGTTCGTGGTGCGGTGCTCCCTCAGGGCCAATGGACGTCGAGGTGCTCTTCCTCCGGTGGACTTACGGGCGGTCTGCTGTGCGGGCCATCTGTAGCAAAAGTTCTTTTATTACCTCAGGGAAACATATTTTAGGTGATACAACTTTTATCAAAATGAGATAATCAATTTATAAGGGGAGGAATGCATGACATGAATGAAATGCACAAGTAACATGATGTATGTATGCGTGCGACGTTCTCACAAACTTAGGAATAATAATTTCTAAGCCGAATTAGGTGGCATACAAACGATCTCTCAAATACATAGCTAATCGTTCTACACGATAAGCGTTGTTATGTACTGCAGAAGATTCATTTTAGCCCAATTCCCAATGAATGCATAAAAGCGGTAAAGTTTTATCTACACGCTCTACACGAATCCCGGATCGTGTACAGCGGTAGTAACTACCCGAACCATCGTCCTATTGACGGCATCGCCTCCACAGACGGAAGACCTATACATGAGATGCCTTTGTAAAACATGCGTAGAACATGTAATTACTCCAGCATCATATAAGCATTCACCCTAGATCGGCGGTGTATCCGATCATGCTCTCACAACTCACACTTACCGAGGCGTAGAGGCAATTGATCCATACATTACCACTCAAACAAGTGGCACTCATACAATAGCATGCCGTATGAGCGACGAAAGAGAAATATGATGCAAGAATCCCAAGTCAGTACTTAATTAAGCCACCTAGAGTCCTTAACTGGGCATAAAGGATATGACCACTGGCACACTTTATAGCTTGGAAATCATGTTTTTCAAATGCCTTTTTGTTTTAAATACAATTGTGAACAGTAACACGCTAAACCATGCTCCGATACCGGTATGTGAGAACCGACCAATTATACGAAATTAAGTAAGAAAATCATCGCGGAAGCAGGCGATTTAGCAAACTTAAGCCCGTATAACCCGGTAGTCCGTGAAATCACGAAGGATTTCAAACCAAATTCCATTCCAGCCAAGATCGTAATAAGTTTAGCGGTCACCATCACATATTACATAAAGTTCGCAATCTCGGATACATCGGAGTTTCAACATAATTATTACAAAACAAGTTCGAATAAAAGTAGCGGAAGCCATTTGTTCAAACCACACACACACTCACTCGCTTGGAGTTCAAATATAGTGCCGGTGAATGATCATCTCCAACAAAAGCATTAGGCGAGGCGTAAGGAATGACCATGCCCATGGTCCTAAGCATCACCATCATAGGATAAAGGCGGTTGATCGAGAGTCGTAATACATCCGCCCATCTCGCAACAAGTGGGAATAAAACCACGAGTGCGAGAAGGTACTCACTAGACTTACCCGACATAACCGAAAATAAATGACACCAAGGATTATGAAGGGCTTTATAGTAGGGTAGCTGACTCATTTGCAAAAGAAGCATTTTTACCATTTCAAGAACCTTTCTAAAAGCATTATTGTCAAGTTAATTCTTATTAACCTGTCGACTAGATTTGCACCTAAACTAGAGCAAACATATGATTAAGCGGATAATGATAACCAATGATCATTAAACAACTTCCATACTGTCATATTCACTATAACTGTCCAAGTGTTCCATAAACATTTACTACGATGAAGTAACTCAAGTCAAGTGCTCACTATCTAGGAGCGATGGCGATTCGAATCGATTCCTAACCATTTCTTTGATTTATTCCTTACACAAACCTCACTCACCCGCTAAAGTGAGATATTGATCACCGAGTCAACTTTCCGGTATCTCGAGTTTGCCAGAACCACATGTACCCAGGGCCGACCGATCGCACTTTGGTCTTATCATCTCGCCCGTGTCCTACACACACCTTTCCGACGCGGTCTTGGCTGCATGGGCAATCTACTCGGCCCGAAAAATCTCCCGGCTTCAGCGGTCGGAAGGTACTTTATCGGCCCGGCTAAATGTAAGGCATGCATTCAACATGACTCGAGGCCCAACAACGGTCGGTCCTTAATCGACCTGAGCGGAAACACTACAGTCCAAAACTCTGCAAGTCTCCGTCCGGTCTCAACTTCATTTAACACTTAGTTATACCATGACTTCATAGTCATCCAAGCAGATCCAGGTAACCACCTATAGCTCGTAGGTGATAGGAAATCACCCGACTTCTATCGGTCTAAGCCAGCTAAGCATTGACTCGACTACGGATACCAGGGTAACAAGGATATAGTATAACAAAGGTAAACAAGGTATAATGCAGGAACGGTTGCAAACAACTCCTGAACGTAATGCATCAATTAAAGTAAAGCATTTAATTAATCATTGCAAACCGAGAGAAAATGCTCCGGGGCTTGCCTCTCTCGAAGGAGCTCGGATGGTGATCGGGGCACTCCAGAAGTTCCTCAATGTCCTCCTCGTCGGCCACGGCACTTCTGCTGTTTGCACCTCGAATCGCTCCTCGGGCTCCTCGGGTATGTATTTGGGTTCTCGGTTTGATGATCTGTATGATGCAATGTGCGTAAGGGCTTATGCAATCGGTGCTTCGGATGAGATGAATACAATGGATATGTTTGAATGCGAGGTAGTCAACATCATCCAAGAAAATATATTACAAGCACATGTCATCTACTGCATTCTCTTCTACTACTAATATGTTAAGTCAACATATCTTATTAAATGCTTCAAAGATACACCAAAGCGAACATTATTAACTAACTTGCATTAAAGAGGATTATTTTATTTCATTTTAAACTAGGGCTACAACAGCAACCTATATTTCTGGTGCTAAAAAAACTATGAAAATTCACACAAGTATTAATCAATGATAAAAGGAAAATCTATAACTCAAAGACTACACATGCACTAGCTCTGAAATTTTAACCAGAGCTTCTACTAAGCAAGACTAGCATACCCACAAAATTTCATAATTTTTGGACCACAGAAACTCAAGATAAAATTTCAACAAGTTTGCATGCATCTAAAAACACATTTCAAAGTCCTATTTAATTCATCCAAAATTTCTAAAACCTGTGCTCATATAATATTTTTATTAAATACTAGACATTACCAGGAACTCAACGAAATTGGAGCCATAACATTTGGATCTACCAAACTTGATTTACACATTTTTGAATCGTGCACACAAATCTATGAAAAACAAAATAAACAAAACAAAAGGAAAACCTAATCACTCATTGGGCGGCCCGAGCGGATTAGGCGGCCCATTACATTGGCACAAGACAGTCGAGCAGAACGGCGCAGCCAGATTACGCTCCCTCTCGGCGGCGGCGATCGACAAATGGGACCCGTCGTCGGCGAGAAAGCAGGGGGCGGAGGAAGACGACGGCGCGACAACTGCGAAATTCGCCGACGACGATTTCTCCGGTGGAACCGAGGGCAAAGGCGTACCCACCTCGACCTCCCACATCCATAGCACTCCTAAAACTAGACTCTAGCGGACTGCAGGGATGTCGGCCATGACCCACGGCGGCTCGGCCATGGCGCGCGGTGGTGCTCCGCGAACCCAGTGGTTGGTGGCCATACAAGGCACGCATAAGCTTTCCATGAACAAGACGGACCTTCCTATGCTACGACTACGGCTACGGTGAAAGCGGTCGAGGCGGGACAGCGTGAGATCACCGGCCCGGTGACCAAGGCGGCCCCTGCCGGTGGTGGCACATGGTTCGGCAATGCCGCTCACCCTGACTTGCTTGGCTGGCTCCGTGAGGGCGCTGACGAGGTCCGTGAAGCGATGGCGGAGCTACTGGTGGGATGGTGGTGGCTGTGGCACCGTGGCGAGCTCGAGCAAGCTCGGCGAAGCTGATGGCATCGGCGGTGCGCTGCGGCTGTGAATGGGGAAGGCAACGGAGGAGTGGATGAGTGTGAGAGCGCGCGGAGGGGAGCAGGCGGCGCTCCTCTTCAAGCCCGACCGGCAGCGGCGTGGTCGAGCCGAGAGCCGGTAGCGTGGCGGACACAGCGGCACTGCCATCTCACCTCGGTCGGCCATAACAGGTCTGAAAAATGTGAAACAACAGAAGCGCGATTTAGATAACAAGAAACTGACTAACAGCGCCAAATGGTGATGCTCTATCTCCTAATCCGTTGATCGTTAGCGAAAGAAATCAAAACAAAAGTTGTACACCTACATACCAGCTACAAAACTCATTTAGAGGTCAATGTCTAATTTGCAAAGGAGAGAGAGTAAAATCATGCCAAAGTCGTGCTCAAGAAACTGAAAAGTGGAGTTTGTACTTAGAAAATTTCTAAATGTTGAACCCAACCCAATTTCTGACTTGTGGGACCATTTAGAGCATGTTGTGCACATTTTCATGACTTGGTCACAAAATAACTTTTGCTCCTTATATAATTTGCTACAACTTTGTTTTAGGTTGCTCAGACATGCAAACATTCTAAGTGGTACTTTTTGAACAGTCAAACCAAAAAGTCCTAGGGTCAAAACAAGTCAAACCCTGACTTGAAAACTTAATTAGGCAAAATGATCAACATGAACATTGTTCCTAATGACCTTCTAAGTATAGCTAAGTTGTTTAACAATATATTTAGCCATACCACACATTTGTCATACAAGAATCAAGCACTGAATGTACTAAAACGATGAAAAACAATTGAAATGTTACTTTTGTTTCATAGTCATGTTTCACATGTTTTATGATCATGTTGCATTACAATAACTAGCTAGGTTCCACTAAAGTGAGTTGCACATGTTGCACTTGGGTGTTGCACACTCTTTAATTCACAAAAACAACACTCATGAAATATACAGTACGTTGCAATGTTTCGATAACATGTTTCATGTGATATATGCTCATGAATGGATGAATGATGCTCATGTTCATGAAATGCAAGTGCAATTAGGCAAGCCTAACACCAAGGGTGTTACATCCCCCCCATGGTCGGACCTGACTATCTTAATCTTTAAATTGTGTTGGTTTTCAACTTCTGTCTTAAATATCTTAAATTTATCCAGTGCTTCTGTTCTTTTTTTGATTGGATAAATGTAGCCATAACAGGAGTAATCATCTGTGAATGTTATGAATGAATCATAACCATCCACACTCTTGATAGAAAATGGACCTCAGATGTTTGTATGAACAATCTGTAAAATTCCTACGCTTCATTTGGCATCTTTTTTAATTTTCTTTACATACTTTCCTTTTATGCATTCTCTGCATTGTTCTAAATCTGAGAGCTCTAATGGAGGAAGAATATCATTCTTAACTAGTCTTTCTATTCTCCCCCTCGAAATATGACCTAAACGATAGTGCCATAATTTTGACAACGCATCATGAGCTCTCTTTCGTTTTCTGTATACATCCACAGATGAGGATACATTCTCATTGTCGCACGCAACGTTCCCATCATCTCATACAACATTCACATCATCACGTAGTGATAACAAATAAAGCTCATTTTGTAAGATAGCAAGACCAACACATGCATTATTAAATGTTATCTTACATTTGCCATTTCTAAAATGGCAATCATATCCATCATTGTCCAAGCATAAAACACTAATCAAGTTTCTCTGTAAAGCAGAACATAAAGTACATCTCTAAGTAAAAGTGTGAAGCCATCAGCAAGCTCTAGAGAAAGATTGCCAATGGCTTCGACATTTGCTCGAACTTCATTTGCAACTTTAATGTGTCTTTCTCTTCTTTGCGTAGTCCTCGTCGAACAGAATCCCTGTAAAGAATTAGCAACATGAACAGTTGCATCTGAGTCAATCCACCAAGCAGATTTCAAATACTGTACATACAGGGATTCATTTATGAACGTAATAATATTCTCACATTTCTTTGCCATGATCATCTTTAAGTAATCGGGACAATCTTTCTTATAATGTCCCGTCTTCTTATAATAGAGACACTGGTCTTTCTCTACTGTGAACTTGTTCTGCTGAGGCTAATGTAGCATGGGACCCTTTCCCTTTGGCTTTGAGGAGGAGTTAGCATTATTATTCTTTTTCTTGTTGTCTTTCACATAATTGATAGTGCCACCATTGATAGCTTTTATTCTCTCCTCCTCTTGCACACACATAGCCATGAGCCTCTCTAAGTCCTACTTCTGGGGCTGTATGTTGTAGTTGACAACAAAAGTGTCAAATTCCTTAGGCAAGAAAGCAAAAATCAGATGGATAAAGAACTCTTCCTTGAGAGCCAGATCCATTGATTTTAGCTTGGATGCCAAATTGCTCATCCTTAGTATGTGCTCTCTTATGCCACCATTTCCAGAGATACCTCTCTGTCACCAGCTGCTTTATCAGCTGGGTAGCATATGTCTTTGAAGAGCCATTCTATCGAGGTACTCGGTGACGGTGTCACACTCTGGGATTGAGCCCACAATTGCAGGCTCAATCGTGTTTTTTTATCACAGCCAAACATTTCTTGTTGGCAGTGACCCACTTCCTATGCTCAAGGTCATAGGACATCTTTTGGGATGCAAAATCCCTCTCTCTTGTTGCCTAAGCAGCATCAGTCTCGTTTGTCTCCCTCACCGGTGCCACAGGTTCAGTGGGACACGGTGAGGTGACTACCTAGTCCACCTCAGCCAATATGAGGGCCATGTCAATCTTTTTCTTACACTCCGTGTAGTTATCACCTTTGAGAGTGGGGATCTCTTTGATACAACCCATTAAGTTGTATCCGCCTGAAAACACAATTTATATAGAGTGAGAACATAAACATAATAATAACAATTGCATGCCTTAGTTCCAACGTTGGTCAAAATTAAAACATACAATTGTCCTCTACACTAATTCTACATCACCGTTGGGCAGAAATAGAATTAATGCATGACAAAACTCATCATAATATTGCCATTAATCAACGTTGGTCAGAATAATAACAATATTATAATAAGATCAAAACATATCCATTTTTCAAAATTAAATTCTCCCGTTGGTTCGAATTTAATAATGAAAATAACATCTTTAAAATATGCAGCGGAAAAAAATGAACTCATTTTCTTAAATTTCACCCACAGGAAAAATTCATTTTTCTGATTTCTTTTGAGCCATTTTCCATTTTTCAATTTTACTAAAAAAGAAAAAAGGAAAATTGGGCTCCCTCTTTACTGCTACTGGGCCCGAAGTCAGCAATTCGGCTCGGCCCACCACCTCTGCGCGGCGCCCGACCGCACCCAGGCCGCAACGTGGGCCTGGGCCAGCAAAGTGCCACGGCCGCACGCGCCCACCAGGGCTATGAAATGGCCCGCTCAATCTAAGCCGTCCACGCCGATTCGACGGCCGTCCGCGCGCGTCGCATGATCAAAACGGCGACCGCAGCGGCTCCCTTGAAACCCTAGCACCATTCTATTCTTTCCTCTCTCTCTTCGCCGCGCTCCTGTCTTCCGCCCTCAGCACAGCAACCAGTGGCAGCAACCGAGAGCGAGAGCGCAAGCGACTTTGGCGCCGTTGCCGGCCCCCTCACTGACACGCGCTCTCCCCACGCGGGTGAGCGCGCCGCCGTCGAGCGGACTAGCGGCGGTGCCCTGATCCCCTCGAAACCCTAGATCCTACCCGGTTTGTTCTCCTCCTCCTCTGTCTCGGTCCCGACGATGACGGCGTCATCGCCGGTCCTCTCGCCGGCGCGCGCGCTCCCCAGCGGGTGAGCGCGCCGCCGTCGAGCGGCCTGGTGAAAGCTCTAGTTTGGTTTTGGTGAATTGATAAAACCCTAAGTGCTAACCTAGTTTATCAAGTGATCATGAGATAGGTAGCACACTCCAAGTGATGAAGCAAATGAAGATCATAGCATGATGATGATGATACCATGATGATGATCAAGTGCTTGGACTTGGAAAGAAGAAAGAGAAAAACAAAAAGCTCAAGGCAAAGGTATAAACCATAGGAGCTATTTTGTTTTGGTGATCAAGACACTTAGAGAGTGTGATCACATTTAGGATTGATAGCCATACTATTAAGAGGGGTGAAACTCGTATCGGAGTGCGGTTATCAAAGTGCCACTAGATGCTCTAACTCATTGCATATGCGTTTAGGATCTAGTGGAGTGCTAACACCTTTAAAAATGTTTGTGAAAATATGCTAACACTTGTGCACAAGGTGATACACTTGGTGGTGTTGGCACATTTACAAAGGAGGTGGTGTTTACAGTGTTGAGATGGGTTTGGGTCTTCGGTGCTTTCGGGAAAATGGAATGCCTATTTTCTATTGCGCCGGATGCAAATTCTTGGTGGTTGGCATATTTGAGCAAGGGTAAAGAAGTTAGAGTTGAAATAGAGTTGGTCGAAATGATGCTGGCGTCGGTCTACTGACCGGACGCTGGGTCACTCAGTGACCGGACGCTGAAAGGCTGCGTCTGGTCGTGCTGTCAAACGACACAGTGGCTAGGGTTGAGCACCGGACGCTGGTCTGTGTCCGGTCAAGGTGGACCGGACATGTCCGGTCGAAGAAATACGCCTCGGGGAGCTTACTGGAAACGACCGGACGCTGGGGCTTCAGCGTCCGGTCAGTTTTGCCAGAGCATCCGGTCAGCTTCGTAGCCGTTGAAATCTGACGAACAGCGTTTGAAGCTGGTGACGCGTGGCGTCCATCGGGCGACCGGACGCTGAGGGCTAGCGTCCGGTCAGTATGACCGGAGCGTCCGGTCAGAGCGCGTTTTGCCCAGTGAAGGGGTATAACAGCTCTATTTGATTGGGGCTCTATTTATAGCCCCATGGCCGGCTCAAGGGCCAACTCCTGTACATTTTCATTGACATGGCAACCTTATGAGCTTAGCCAAAGCCCTCCCACTATCTCCATCATTGATCCATCATCATTGTGAGATTGGGAGAGAATCCAAATGCATTGCTTGAGTGATTGCATCTAGAGGCACTTGGTATTCGTGTTGCGCTGCGGATTTCACTTGTTTCTCTTGGTGGTTGCCACCACCTAGACGGTTGGAGCAGCGGTGAAGGATCGGCACGAGTTGGTGATTGTTCGTGGCCGCCTTCGGTGATTGTGAGGGGAGTTGTACCTTCCCCGGTAGAGTGCCGAAAGGTAACTCTAGTAAATTGCTCGTGTCATTGAGTTACCTCACTTGTGGGTCGGTTCTTGCGGTGTCCTATCGTGTGGACGAGGTTTGTGAAACACCTCTTAGCCGCCGAACCACCAAGTGTTGGTCGACACAACAGGGACTAGCGTGCTGGCAAGCACGTGAACCTCGGGAGAAAAATCGGTTGTCTCTTGTCATTTCCATTCTCCCGATGATTGGCTTAATCTTCATCTTGTGATTGGTTCATTCCCTACACGGCGGTATAATCACCCTACTCACTTATTTACATTCTTTGAAAACTATTTGATACAAGCTCTTTAGTGTAATTAGAATTGAGAGCTTGCTTTATTATTTATATTCATCAAGTTGAGCTCTTTAGAGTAGCAAGATTGAGAGCTCTTAGTGAGTAGTTACATAGCAAGTTTGGGTGCCTAAGTAATCATTGCAACTAGAATTGTTGGATAGGTGGCTTACAACCTTTGTAGAGCTAGAGCAAGTTTGCATTACGCTATTTGTCATACTAATCAAATTGCTCTAGTTGACTTGTAGAAGTCTAAATAGGCTATTCAACCCCCCCCTCTAGCCATATTAGGACCTTTCACCTGGCCGCAGCGCCCTTGTCCCGAGCACCCGCCCACGCGCCGACGAGGCGGCAGCACGGTGCGGCGGCGAGGTAGGCCTCTTCCCCTTTCCCTTTTCTTTTCTTTGATTTTCCTTTCTTCTTTTCTTGGATCTATCCGATTTAGGGTTGGGGATGGGGTTAGGATCGAGATTAGGGTTTGGTTAGGGTTAGTGTTTCATTGTTCTTCTTTCCCGTGAGGTTAGGGTTCGTTTCCTGATTAGGGTTAGGGTTTCAACCCGAAAACGGATCGAACCCTCTGTTCTTTTCTCAGATCCGAACGGATCTAAACTGATAAGCTAGATCTATACCTAAACGAGGCTCCGATACCATTGTTAAAACATATAGGATCACTAGGAGCATAGATCTAGCCGGGTACTTACTGTTGAATAGAATTATGAATCCTAGAACATCTACCAGTGCAGTAACAGTAGGTAGAACGAGAGAAAGGGAAGGGTAGAAGATGGACGTGTCAAACCTGACACCGCAGTGGAGGAGGACCCGCTCGCGTCCGCCGTGGAGTCGATGTCTGCACTAGGACAGTGACGGTCGGGGAAGACAGGTGGCGGCACAGTGCAGTGGTGGCGGTGACGTAGTCCGGTGGCGGCGCGGCTAGTGGCTTCCCGTCACTGGCTGTGCGCCCTCTAGATCGGATTAGGGTTTGTCGATGGGGAGCTCGGCTCAGGCGAACCTCGTGACTTGAGCCGTCGGCCTCCACCTCTATTTATTGTGTAGTGTGACAAGGGCCCTCCAGCCATAGTGGGTTGGGCGCTCCCGATCAGGGCGCAGATCAAAGGCCCAACTGAGCCGTTGGACACAGTTTAGGATTAGAGATCAATCTAACAACAATCAGTCAAAAACCATGAGACACGTAGACGAGGGTGATTTGAGACACCAATCTCACAACACGGGCATGCATGTAAATGAGTCTTTTCCCATCATAGCTTTCTTCATTCTCAACTTGATGTGGTCTCAAGCTAAGTATTGGTGTTTCTCTTCTCTACAACGTGAACTTTAAGTCTTTAATTGATGCTTCTAACTTTTGTAAGATGGGGCCTATTGTTCTTCTACAGGCTACTCTGACAACCTGCAAAACCACCCAACGTTGTGATCTGGACATCTGGTGCTGATATAATGATTGAGGTAGCACACTAACTTGGAGCTATGGAGAAGCCCTAAGGAGCTGCTTGTATCCCCTTTGTAATCTGCTACTGCAACTTTGTATTTGAGCAACAAGCTTTTGTTGCTCCTAATCAATGTAGGCTCTGTTCAGCTGATCTATAAGCCACTTATGCTAATTTATATGACTAATTTATTAGAAGAGAAAAATATTTTTACTATACGACAAATGGCAGCCGAACCGACGGGGAGTTCAACCCCTCCGATTAACCATATAAAAAAAAAGAATAACGAGCCCACGAATTCCCAAAAGTTGCAGTCTCGTGTTGCCATCAGTCAGCTCACGTCGCTATGCGAGCTCTCCTTCGGATCCACCCGCCCGCGGTCATCTCCACCGCATCCTTCCTCCACGCCTCCTCAACCGCCGCCTCCAAGACCCTAGCCCCGAGCCCCACCTTCGTCCCGCTCCGTCTCGTCCGCTGCTTCGCGGCCATGGCCGCCACCGCAGCGGACGAGTTCGTGAAGGGCCGCGTCTTCCCCAACGGCGTCGCCGTCATCACGCTCGACCGCCCCAAGGCCCTCAACGCCATGAACCTCGGTGAGGATCGCCCTCCCTGCTCTTATTTGACCTCGGGGAACCCTCAAGGCGTGATTTGAGTAGCGATAGGTTGGGCAGGGATTTCTATAAACTGAGTTAGTCGGGTACTGTTTTTTGCGATCTATACTAGCTTGTTAAGCTGCGGAGCAATAGATGTTCCGCAGCTGTTGAATAAATATTTGAAGCTCGTACCGAACTGATGTAGTGCGCGGATGTTTAGCTCAGTTTATATACTCGTGCTAGTGCTTCGGGATCAGGCAGCGGTTCGAATTTTTTGCTGCTAAAAATACCGTAGAGCTAAGGAAAGTTTTAGGCTGGGGTGGCTCATTTCAAATCTATCATCCAATCGTGTTCCTAAATTAATTCATGTTATGGAGAATCTGTATTGTGACCGTGTGCTAATAGATGTTAAAATCTGAAAATCGACACTTGATTCGACATGAAATTTGAGGCTGACATTATCTGAAGTCCTTGTTATGATTGTTGGATTTTGTTATGATCTGCAAAACCCTTGCATTTCATGCATCCTTAAATTGGGTGCTCAAGCCTCAAGGTGCACTTTTTATACAACTATGTATAGTTGTAATATTGTTTACTGCATAAAACCCTAACAAAGAAAAGAGACATCATTTTGAGTGTTTCAATAACAGCACTACTTTTTTATTCAACCCCTTTTGTGTAAACCTAACCCTGACGCAAGATGATTTGTGTAAACTTCGTACACTAACATTAATTTGTATAAGATACAAAAAAGTTATATATTTTCTTGTTGAAGTTTGAACCTGTGTCTAGTTATCCATTTGTTCTACTCGCCAAAATGCTGGCAGAAAAACAATGCTTGAGGATTAACCCCTTTCTGGACATGTTCTACAGTACAAAGTTTGGGGTTGCTCTGATTTGGGATACATGTTGAGGATGGCTTACACTCAAAGCATGTGCACAGCTGTATTTTACTAGTTGATAATACAAATTCTGATAAGATGTCCTGCTACTCTGTTAGGCTGTTACTCCTCTAGATGTCATTTTTACATCTTTCTTCCCTTGGAACTTTTGCTTAATAGCCTTTTGAGCTCCAGTAACATATTTCGGCTATAACATGATTGCAGAAATGGATGTTAGATACAAGGCACTTCTTGATGAATGGGAAACAGATCCAAGTGTGAAGTGTATTCTTGTGGAAAGCAGCTCTTCTCGTGCCTTCTCAGCAGGTGATTCTTAATTTTCTTTTTATCTTTTTACGAGTATGTTAAGCAATCGATGTCAAACACGGTGATCTGCCTTTTCATTTCCGGAGCATTGGAAATGCTTTCAAATATGATTCATGGCCAATGCAGGGATGGATATTAAGGGGGTTGCCGCGGAAATACAAAAAGACAAAAACACACCACTTGTGCAAAAGGTCTTTACTGCTTCCATTTTAATCTGATTTTACTATCATGGCTATTTTATCTCTTCTTTTTGTTCAATAGTTTATATCATGATGTTATTTGTTGTAGCTTTACTGAAACTTATACACACAGTGACTAGTGCTTAGTGTAAACTGCAGGTGGGGATGTGAAGAGACTTGCTAATGATTGCACCATGCCAGATATAATAGAGGTCTAACTATAGCATGATAATGCATTCCTGGACATAGCGTGCCCTTGTGAAATTTAAAATGAATTGGTGATATGGTCACTTTTGCTACCTTCTCAAAATTTTGACTGTAGAATGTTGGTATTGAAATTGTAACTCCTGTTCGAATGGACAAATTGGAAGTCCCTCTATTCCAAATTATAGTTCACTTTGATTTTGTCCTAAGTCAACTTTTCCAACTTCGATGAAGTTTTCAGAAAAATATATTAGGTTATACTGTTATAGACGTTCAAACAAATGCACTACCAAAAGTTCAAAGCACATTCCATGGAGCAGTTAACGAAACTGATTTGATGTTGTAGGTGTTGTTGCATTTTCCTATGAACTTGGTCAAAGACTCAAAGTTAGAGAAGTTTGATTTAGGAGTTAGGACAAAACCAAAGTGAACTATATTTAGGAACAAAGGAAGTATATAATTTGAATTTCACAACCAACTTTCAAGAAATGAAATATTATTGTTTGTGTGCAATCATTTGAGTAATTTGATGTTATGTTTTTATTCATGGATACTGTGTTTTAATTTAAAATTGAATATCAAATTGATTTTTAATTTATAATTGAATTTGAGCAATTAGTTGTACCATGTACAAACATATGAATCCAGGCCCCTGTTGACTGTTGGGGTCAATTAGTTAGGTGGAACAATTTAGGAGGGTTTGAAACAATTTCTGCTCCAGAGGCCACCTCCACTACTGGGATCTTAAACTTTGGCATGATGTTACCATTTTATGTTACTGGGTAGATGATTTGCAATGATGGCTGAAAGTAGTTTGCATTCCTTTGTTTTAAATATTTATATCACATAGATCACTAAAAAGTACCCTAATGCTTTTCAGGTCTTCACAGCAGAGTACTCCTTGATTTGTAAGATACATGAGTATGCAAAACCTTATATATGCTTGATGGATGGAGTGACAATGGGATTTGGAATTGGGCTATCAGGGCATGGCCGCTACCACATTATTACTGAGGCAATTTTTTAACTCCAATTTATGTTTGTTTTTTAATTTCATTATATAAATTCTGAATACTCATCTTGCTTGGTGTATCATTATTGCAGAGGACACTACTAGCCATGCCTGAGAATGCTATTGGCCTGTTCCCAGATGTTGGCTTTGCTTACATTGGTGCAAAAGCCCCAGGAGGGGGTGCAGTTGGTATGCTCCTTGTAATTTCCCCCTTCTTGTATCAATTCATAAAGTAAGGCCTAATGCTATTTATTTCCTCATTAGGATATTCTTTTCCAATATATATAATATCATAAAGCACATACTATTTAGTTCTTGGTGTCCCTACTTTGGCCTTTTCTTCCTCATGCATTCCATGTTTATTATGTTCGAGAACAGGTTGGACGCAACATGTTCCATGTATATGTCTTGATATTTTGACCGCTTCGCTTTGTTTGCTCTCTACTATCTTTGCTATTGCTTATAAGACTTAATTAGCTGTTCTTAATCATCTTAATATGTTATTAAGCCATCATCATTATTTTGTTCTGATTGATCGTCCTACCAATAATGAGTCTTGAGTCATGACATTGTTGTGGCCTTCCCTACTATTCCAAAATATTTAAGAAGCTAGCTGGTCCCAATCGGGTACACCTCGCCTGTATGTGTAATATATTTACACATATTTTCCTTTTCATGATCACTCTTGTTTTTTTTCAGGAGCTTACCTTGGGATTACTGGAAAAAGGATATCATCACCTGCTGATGCTATGTTTATAGGCCTTGGTACTCATTATGTACCTTCTGCAAATTTGGGTTCACTCAAGGAATCCCTCCTGAGTGCTAACTTGTATGCTCCTTATCTGTACTTGCTGACAAAAACTAAATACTTTCAAAATCAATATATGGTATCGGTAACTTCTCCATTTTTTTTTCTGTTTCCTTGTTCCTCATCACGCTTGCTGGCACATCTGTAGCTTTTGATGGTATCGGATCTTATTTTGCAGCACCAATGATCCTCATAGAGACGTTGAGTCAGTTCTGACAGGATACAAGAAAGAACCAGAGTCTGAATCACAACTAGAAAAGCTTTTGCCATATATCATTTCTATTTTCAGTCCTGATAAATCAGTAGCTGAATCTGTGGAAGAGCTAAAGAAATGTAGTCAAAGTGGTGATGCTGCAGGTACCTGCTATGAAGCATTCCCTTTTAGTGCACCTTGGCAAAATTGATGTATTAAACACTTACGTGTCAACTGTTTTGATTGTTAAAAAATGCCCCTACTTTCTCTGTGCTACTCCCTCCGCCCCATAAAGTGTCATCCTCACTTTTCAAGAAGTCAAACATTATCAACTTTGACCAAATATATAATAAAATATTAATATTGATCGTGCATAATTAGTATCATTAGATGAATCGCTGAATATATTTTCATAATAAATTTATTTAGAGATATAAATGTTGCTAATATTTTCTATATACCTAGTCAAAGTTAAGAAAGTTTGACTAGCACAAATCCCATAGCTGACACTTTTTCTAGGACAGAGGGAGTATGCAAGAATTTAATCCAGTGGTGGCTTAAGAAGGGATATCTGTATTTATGCACTTAATTGTTTCTCTGGTGGCTGCAGTGGCAGAATGGGCCAATGAAGCTTTAGCAGGAATTGAGAAAGGCGCTCCATTTTCTCTTTGTTTAACACAGAAGCATTTCTCTCAAGTTGCATCAGCGTACGGGACTAGTGAACACTATTTATCTAAGGTATGAATCTAGTATCCTGAAGAGTGGGCCTGGTGCAAGCGGTAGAGTCTTACCGCCTATGACCGGAAGGTCCCGGGTTCGAGTCGCGGTCTTCTCGCATTGCACAGGCGAGGGTAGGCTTGCCACGGACACTCTTCCCCAGACTCCGCACAGAGCGGGAGCTCTCTGCACTGGGTACGCCCGTTTTTTATGAATCTAGTATCCTCTAGGGCTGAACATTTTCAATTGTTCATGGACCACTTATCAGTATTGCTAATTCTGGTGTTTGGTGAGGTTTCAGCTGGCTGGTGTTATGAAATTGGAATATCGCATTGCCTTGAGGTTGTCGGTTAGAAATGATTTTGTTGAAGGTGTACGTGCTGTTTTAGTTGACAAGGACCAGGCAAGTTATCAAATTTTCTTTCCTTAAATTATTTAATCCAAGAAGGATAAATCCCATCCCGTCCCATTCTGTTTTCTACATTTATCTTGTTTGTTTCTGTATTTGCGGAAAAATATGGGAACTGGACAGGAAGTGGGATGAGGTGTTTCCTGTCTGTTTTTGCAGGATCCCACTTTTAGGCGGATAGACCTGTATTTACGAAATCCAGGATAAGCTTTAGCAGTTGTTATTGTAGCAACCTTTGAACGTTTGGTCTTCACAACAAATATTAGTTCAAGAATTTAGAAAGTCATCTTGAGGGGCATCAAGAAGCCTGTGAGGCACTTTAACAAGGCTCCTAACATGCCAATTAGGCACATCTTCGGAAGTAGTTTTTGGTTCCCATTTGTATTTGTTCGTTTCCATATTCCAGTGTATCTCGTTCCTGGCTATCCTGGTCCCATTCCCGTTTATGGTGATCGAATACGGAAACGGAAATGGTTAAGCGGTTTTCTCGTCTGTTTCCATCTGTTTTCGTTCTACCCAAGTAACCTGTCCTCTTCCTGAGTCTAGGTTCCTCCATTGCATCCTCTTAGATGTCCCTTCCTAATTCTTCTTGGATCTTCCTCTTCCTGGCCACTCATGAAGTCTTCTGAGTTCCGACAAGTATGAGATCTTTCCAACACCCTTAACCCCACCCATGACGGCCACACATGCTTGATATCTCCTGACCAGATGCTTTGATGAACGACAGAGATGGAGCATGTGCGGCCGGATGCGCCCCTAGGCTACAGCTTCACTTGACCCTGGTCAAACGCCTCTAGGCAAGCTCCACGGCATCGTCTGCGTTGCTGACATCTATGGCGACCTTGGCCATGAGACAGGAACTGGTATTTCCTTGGTGTCGCTCCGTCCAGGGCAGTGGGGTCGTGAAACCCATCCTGAACCTGTTGAAACCACTAGGACTAGTCCAACCCAGCGGCAAATCAAATCTGCTCTGAAACTAGCGGAGACCAACCCAGCCTGTCCTCCGTGCTAGTTGCAACTTGCAAACTAGCCATAAGCCGGGAAACCCAGTCCATGTACAGGGCTAGCCCTACTATTCACTCCTGTCTTGCAAACTGGGTGCAATTGGTGGCAAAACGGATAATTAGATTAACCATGGTGTAACTTGGATTGACATTTGTTTTATCTCCATAACTAACTTGATAGTTTATGTTATGCAAATATAGTGGTCGGTTGCATTTATTAAACAAGACGATCAAGTGAAAAGGAGTTGACTTCTCATTGAATTTTTCTGTCACTTTGCAGAATCCGAAGTGGAATCCAGCCACTCTGGAAGAAGTAGATATGGGCGAAGTTGAATCAGTTTTTGAGCCATTAGTTGCTGAGGCTGAGTTGAGTGTGTAAACTTTCCATGGCCCTGCCACTATTTGAACATCAGTTTTCTTATTGGTGGTGCAATAATAATCTACAAAACAGAAATGTGATGCCCACAGAACCAACAGTTACTGTTTCTTCATAAACTAACTGAAGTGGTTCCATTTTCTCGAAAGGGCACATGAGAATCTAGGTCTGTTGCCTGCTCTTCTGTCTCCAGTATGGTTCCCCTGTTTTCCGCTAGAATATTCCGGCCATGGTACCAGGAGTGACTCGGCTAAATGCTCTAGAAGCGTTTGTCACTGGGCAGAGCTTTGTATTACATGTAGTTTGATGTGAGTAGTGTAATAATAACTGGGTACGGAAACCATGGTTTGGCCAGCAGATTTGAAGGCGTGTTTTAGTCTTTTAGAACAAGTGTACAACTGACGTGCTCAGATATTATATGAATATACTATGGCAAATGTCACAAGAAACTCTTCTGCAAGGCCCAGCAATGTCCCGGGGGCTTGACGCAGGGCCGGCCGCGGCGAAGGTACGCGCTTTCGTTTTCGGAATTTTTTTGGGAAACTTTTCGTTTTCGGCTTTTAAGTCGCTGCCGTTTTGCTAAACAGCATGCCCTGTCCATCTTTTGGATATATGATAAACATTCCATGAACGAGCGGTGCCCTGTTCTTGGCACTTGGTTACGTTTGCTTAGCCGTCAAAGGATGGCGTTAGCAGTTCATGCTTGCGATCAGTGAGAAGCGGCGTTTGTTTAATTGGAGACTGAATACTGGGTTTAGTTCAAGGAAACCATTCTAGATAAGGCAAACAATTCTAAATAAAGGTATGACATTATAAATCAATTTCTCGAATTTGGTGGAATGACACTATTTTCACAGTAGTATTAATCATTTGCTTGTGAGGAGGTGACGATGCGATCGGTCCCATTTATTCTACAAACCAAACAAGAAATTGAGAAGTGAGAACATGATGGACTAACCCATCTTTTCGGTTGGTTGGTCCAAAGAACGAAATGGTTTGCTTTTGCACATCGAAACCAAAAATTAATCTCGCGGATACATATAATTCGGAAGATCCTTAAATCAAACACCTTAAAATGATACTTGTGGGATGTTAGACAACGAAAATGGTAGACTGGTTTATGTTCGACCCTAATTTCTGTTTACACCAGCAGATGGTTCATTGGCTCTTAAACAACCCCCTTTGACAGAACCGTCCAATTTATACAAGATCAAGTATGGCTGTCTCCGCTAACACGTTGACACGCGCATACTTTCACTTATACAAACCCGGTAGTCCGTCGAGTGTCACGAAGGACCTCGGTAAATCAACATCACAACCAAGATCGCGTGATTAAGCAAATACACATCACGTACACAGCGTTGCAGCGGAGATAATATTACAATTGGGTTCACAAATAATTGTACAAGTTTGGATTTTAAAACCGATTAGAGAAAACAACATAGCTTTCAAATGATTACATTAATATAAGTTTCAAATACATTGCTAGCATAAGTGACATCCTCTGATAAAAGCATATAGGTGAGAAGTAAATATAGAGTCACCGAGCCCACCGGCGGTTAGCCACCATCTTCCACAGGCCAAGAACTTCACCTGCAACATGGTGGGATAAACCCTGAGTACTCGAATGTACTTAGCTAGACTTACCTGTCGGAAACCAAAACAAATGACACCAAGGATTATGCAAGGCTTTCTTTAGTGGACTAGCTGACTCGTTTGCGAAAAGCATAAGCTATCATGAAGAAACCATTTTAAGTACTTTGCATCATCTTTATTATGACATATCCATCTAGGTAAGCACCTATACTATAGCAATCACTTGACTAACCAATAACATCCAGTTACCAACTTAGATTTAGCATATCTCATACCATCCAGATAACCATCAGTGTTCCATCATAATTACTATGATGTTGTAGCTTGAGTCAAGTGCTCACTATCCAGGAGCGATGGCGATTTAAATCGATTCCTAACCAGCTGGTGATTTATTTCTCACACAAACCACACTCACCCATCAAGTGAGCTATAGATCACCAATGACACTTTTCAAGTAGCCGCGGGATAACAATCATGGACCGCACTACCCAGGGACCGCCCGACAGCCAGGACGCACCTTGGGCTCACTCTTCGCGTCCCCGTCATACCCCCTTTAGCACCAGTCTGCCAATCCGAGTTTATCCCGGCTCGAAAAGTGTTACTAGCTTCGCGGTCGAAAGGTACTTTATTTGGCCAGCTAAATATGAGGCATGTGTTCAACATGACAAGAGGGACGAGCAACGATCGGTCCTTAATCGACACAGACGGAAAACTAACAACACCCTAGAACCCTGTCTGGTTGCCTCCAACTTTTTCTGTCCGGTCTCCAATTATCCATCACACATGGTTAATTCCAGGATATCATTCTTTCCATAGCTAAATTCTTCCAGTAACCACCTATAAATGTCGGTGACTAGAAATCACCGATCGCTACCGGTCTAAGCAAGGCTAAGCAGTTATTCGATCCCGACCTAACAGGGCAAAAAGGTAATAAGGTAGGCAAGATAGTAATAAATGCATCAACGGTTTCAATCAACTCCTACAACTTAATGCAACAATATATAAACTCATATATATAGAAATAATTGCTTTTATAAAGTAGGAGACTTAGAATGCTTCGGGGCTTGCCTGGAATCCAACACTAGGTTAGTGTTTGTTAGACGACACTCGCTTAGTGAGCATCTCCCATTCTAGCACTTGTCCAGTCCTTCCACCTTCGGGATAGGTCCACCATACACCGTCTTCGGGTTCGGCTCCAACATCACGTTCTTCACGTGGTTCATCTAGCGCACCTAGATGAGATGCAAGATGCAAGTGCATGAATATGAAGAATGGTAATACAAGATGCATCACATAAGCATTCAAGACAAACACAAGATTATGCAAGACATAGACATCAATAGCTATTTAACTAACATCACACAACTAACTATAGAGAGCAAGCACATCAAGCATGACACAAGTTTAACAAGGTCACAAGTATCATAACTTGACCATCAACAAGGGCATAAGCCACACTTAGCAACACATGGAGTAAACAACCACAACTAGCATATGTCTATTTCTGGACTAGAAACAACAACTTCATGTTTGGATCATAACTAGAGTTATACAAATCCAATAGCCATGCAACAAGACATTCTGGAAAGCTTATGAAATTATCTACATTTCATATATAGCCATCACAGCATGATTCACAAGTTAAGTGGGTCGAAATTATATATTTACAGAAACTGGTCTAAACAAGACAGAGAACAATCAATTCTGTAACCCAACTTTAAACAACTGTAACTCTTAAACTACTTGGCCAATGACACCAAATTTTAACAAAAGCTAGATACATGAATTATCTATAACTTTTGTATAAACAAGTTTCACAACAAAGCACATTATCATAAAGAACTTTGCTAAGTTCCTAGATCTGTCCATAAACCACATCGACAAGAAAATAATTATTAACTTATGTTGCAAACACATAATTGAGCAAAACCAACCTTACCAACATTTCACACATGACTAAAGAACACCAGAAAGTATGGTGCTCACCTCTAAATAAATTTTCTTAAAGCATTTCTTAATTTATTTAGACATCAAGGTGTATTTATGAACATATACCAAAAATGCACAATAAATTCTACAAAAATTACAGTAGCTCACATATCCTCTTAATATTCTACTGTACAAATTTTATACTATTTGCATAAGTATAGCTGCCTCTATGAAAAAGATAATTTGCTATTGCAAGAAATCATGTGAGAGCAAGATAAACCAATAACTCACTCATGCAGCAACCAATGACCATGAAATTTTTACCACACATCAAACATCACATGAGTAGCATGCCACAAAAATTTCACTTCATTTGGAGCCCTACAACTGCAGTTATGAAAAAGACAAATACAACTAGAATTGAAAACCTAGATGCATAAACCTATTTTCACAGCTAAAACTTTAAACTAAAATATGAAATATTATAGATCTATTGCATAGACAATTCAACAAGGATTTCAAAAAGTCCTCATTTGCTATTTTATAAATTTTCTATGATCTATTATGATTTTCCAAACCTTTAGCCGATTTAAAACAAATAGGTCCAAAAGGCACTATTCATAAGAGTCTACGGTTTGTAGTTTGGCCCTTCCCTTTCTTCTAATTGTTGTACGCAGCCCCTCACGCGAATCAGAGCAGGGGAGGCCGTCGGAGCTCGTGGCTCCGGTTGTTGGGGGCCATGCCGGCGTCGGGGAAGTGGCGATGGAGCACTAGGGAGCCGACGCAGCGACGCTGGCGTGGCTGCTGCTCACTCGGCTTCCGAGGAGGCTGAGTTGGCCCGACCACGCAGCCTTGGTGTGGCCGGACGACAAGACTGGCGGTAGCGGCTTTCCGGCTGGCATGCGAGGGCGAGGGGGATAGGTGGTACGGGTTCAGGCGAACACGCGGAGGTGGTGGTGGTGCTGGCTTGGGTGCTCGGAGTGGAAGAACGATGGCGGCTAGGGAGCTCTGCTCCGACTGAGGCGGCCATGCATGGGCGGCGGCGAAAGCTGCAGTGCAGCAGGCTCTATAGGGACACGGAGAAGTGGGGATGGTGGCCGTGGCGCTGAGCAGACGTGAGGGAGGCTAGGGCTGCGTTGACGAGCGGTGGCCGCGGAGCTCTGCCAGCGACCATGGCGAACGCGGCCGTTCACCGGCGTTGAGGCGAGGGAGAACGCTAGGAGAGAGAAGGGAGGGCAGAGGGAGTGAGGGTGAGAGAGGGCGAGCGAGTGAGCCAGAGAGAGAGCTGAGGGTGCCAGGTCTCCGTTTTCACGAGCACGGTCGTGAGGTGGCGAGCGGCAGGCGCACCAGAGGGCCACGGCACACAAACGACTGAAACTCGATTTTCTCCCCTTCACAACTCTTCAGCTGATCAATGATTCTATCAACCGATTGCACTGTTTCTTAGAGCTAAGTGTGTACTACAATATTTCTTAAAGGAGTCTCGTCTAATTATCAACGGTTTCCAAACGATAATTCGCTAAAGATAGGTACACGAAAACTGAAATACGAAAATTGATCATCCGGATTTTAGCCGATTTTCGAACCCTGAAAACAGCACTGGATTTGATATTGTGAGCAGCATTTGACTAAGCTAGGCACTAATTTGGCTCTTGAGCATTAAACAAAGTTTGTTCTACTCCACTCAAACTTCAACTTTTGTTTAGGTTCCACTGCCATGCAAACACTCTAAGCCACAGTTCAAACCAAGTCAAAGTAGCATCACGGTAAAGCTTAAATTAGAGATTTAGACCAATTGATGCATTTTCTTGACATTTGCCCAACATGAACCTTTCATGACTTTTGTTGTAGATTTCATCTAGAGTCATTTGGGCAAGGTTGCAAGGTTTGGTTGATGACATATGTTCTCCTTCACTTAATAAGGTCATTCCAACAAGGATATAACTTATCATTTCAGGTGACTTTTTGATTCCAAACTCCATGAAACTTTTTCAATCATCCATGTGGGTGGAAATTTATGTGAGGCATATGAAAGAAGCACCTTCAACATTACTTAGGTATATATCTGAAAAGGGCCAAGATACAAGCAAAGGTGTGTTGCCCAAGTTTAAGTTGGAGATCACGCTTGTAGATTTGATCTTGACACCTTCATCACCACTTAACATGTCATGTTTGAGCTTAAACCCATTGCTTAACTGGTGACAAACACCTGGGGTGTTACACCCCTAAACTGAAAAATGGACTCAAGCAAAAACCATACAACCTAAACTAAAAAATGGACTCAAGCGAAAAAATGTAGGTCCAACAGTGCCATGAAAGGCACTGAAATCAACCTCCCCCTCCCCCCCCACCGCCGGTCCTCTCATTCGTAGGCACACTCTGTTTGGTCCTTACTTGGACGTTGGAACTGATTGCTACCTGCTTGCCCCCTCTCCTCCTGGGCGACATCTTGCTCCCCCGATAGATCTCCCTTGGCCGCGCGGCACCTCTCCTCCCAGCATGGTCCGCTGGTTGCTCCTCTCCTCCCAAGCATGGTCCCCTGGCTGCTCCTCTCGGCAACCCTAGCCGCGTGGCGAGATCTTGCTTGCGTGGCTCCTTCCTCTAGCGAGCTCCTCTAGCCACACGGTTCTTCTCTTCTCGATGAGGTCCCAAACACCCCTCTCGGTGACCTAGAGACCTTGATCGCGTGGCGTCTCTCCTCTCGTGAGATCTTGGTGTGGCTTGTGTATTCTCTAAGAGGTCCCCGGCCACTCCTCCCTGACTCCACGACGTTCTTGACCGCTGTCGACAAAAGATGCTCGGCACTCCACCGAGGGCTATCCCACGATGGTAGATTTGTCGTAGAGGTGAGCGAGATCAGGAGCGAGATGGTGACAAGACACGATATTTAGACAGGTTCAGGCCGTCAGCGTGACGTAATACCCTAATCCTGTGTCCCATCGGTTTATATTGGCTATTGTATATGATTGCGTGTGTTTTGAGGGGGTCCCCTACCCGCCTTATATAGCCCGGGGGGTAGGGTTACATGCCGATCAGGTCTATAACTAATCGTGTAACAAATAAGATTTACATGGAATATTACATTCGGCATATCCTAACAGATTCTATGCTATCTTTATGATGCCGCCGAGGTGTCTTGCGGCGTGCGCCGAGCTATGCTGTGAGCCGCAAGTCATCATCTTGTGGGCTGGATCGTTGTTGGCGGTCCTTAATGCATAATTTTAACCGCCAAAACCCCGCATAAAATCCATTTATTCGAAACACCGAACTTAGTATAGGGTTTATAACTAACTAATTTCACAAGTTTTGGTGTTTATATGTTTTGAAGGACACATGTTTGATTATCAAGAAAAACACATGCAAAATGCGCAAAAGAGACAAAGCGTAAAGTAGATTTGGTCCAAGGAATAAGATGAAAGGCCCACTCCATCGAAGAACTTGGGCCAACCACCGACGGAGGAGCAGCCCAGGACCGAGCACCGACCCACGACGTAAAGGCGGTGGCGAGGGGGCCAGGTCAAGGGGCAGCCGACCCCTAGGGGTGGGCGACCCCCTGCCGGTACCTCTCTGCCGCCCCTTCGTTAGGCGATGGCATGAGGGCATGCAGAGGTGGTGGAGACCGGTGCTCGCGCCAAATTTAGCCTCCAGCACCGCCTCAAGCCTTGTATAAATAGAGGGGCAGCCCCCCTCTCAGAACACACCTCAAGGAGCAATTACATTCTCTTTTCAAGATGTAGTAGTACTAGCTAGTTGGGAGTTAGGGAGAGATGCTAAGGTTCCGGAGGAGTCCTCAGAGGTGCGGTATAATCTTATATCGCTCTTTTGTAAGACTCAGTTATTTCATATATTCATCTTCTCTATTTACTTAAAATACCTATTATGGTTATCTAGTTCTTACCTTAGTGGTTATCTATAATGATGGTTAGTATAGCGGTTGATACCTTGGCATAGGATCTCCGTTCGACCGAATGCTCTTGTTTTTACATGAAACTAGAGTAGTAATCGATAGTGTAGACATTGTGTCTAGACTATAGGTTACGTGAGTTTGCGCCCAACCCCACAGATAGTCGTGGTAGCCTCGGATGATGAGGACATCGCCATGCTGGACACATCGACGCCATGGTCTTCCCCAAGTTGCAATTCGTTTTGTAATCCACACGTCCTTTGTTTGGGTTGGCCGTTTTGGATGCGTTGGAAGGGGGTGAGATCGTTTTGGATTTGGTCCCAGCTCTAGAAGGTCTGTGGATCATTCTGTGTGACCACGGCAAGGTGCTGCGTCACCTATTTGGGCCAACTTGGCCATGTATCGTTTTTGAGGATAAAAAGGTCCCCAACCCTAGGTCGAGTCTTTGACTATCGAAGTGTGCTACACAATTGGTTTGATAGAGTTTATGTTCCATGACCGTTCATTCGCTGTAGTTAATCTCTCCATCGTGTCGATTAGTCCTTTGAACCGAGTTCTAGCTATTGATAGAACATAACCACAATAATGAGAAGTAAATAGGAACTATGAAATCAGTTGTGCCGTTGATGTCCTAACGGTTGCGGGGTTCGAATCGCGTCGAGTTTGTCTACTCTTCTATCTTATCATGAAGTTCTCTCTCTACCGGCTACCTCGTGTGTGTCACTTATATAAAACTCCTACGTTCGGGTTGGTGTTTTATCATTTACCCCCATCATTAGTCTAGTCGAAAAGATAGTGTCTAGTTAGTGGATACAGTTAATGGTCAAATATCAACTAATCTTTAACATGAACTTGCTTCCTCCGAGGATAGTTTGTCTACTCTTCTATCTTATCATGAATACTGTGTGTGTCACGGGTAAAAGCTTTTATCATTTACCCCCACATTAGTCTGACGCTTGAGTGGATACATGATGGTCAAATATCAACTTCTTTAACATTTGCTTTGTGTTAACAAATACTCACGGTAAAACAACCGCGCTTGAGGATTTGCGTTTGTGTTAACAAATACCAACAACCGTCCCTTGCGGTGCGGCCCAGTAGTCCGCCGTGGGTACTTGGGGTCAGACCCCCCATAGCTAGTCCTCAAGCACCTTGTATCCGCTTGGTGACGCCATCTTGATCGAGTCCGAGCAGCTTGCCATGAAGCCGATCAGCTCCACCGATGATTCGAGCGGTGAAAAGGAAGCCGACCAGGTTTAATTGGTGACTTAGGTAGTGAAAAAGCATGCCGACCAGTTTAACTGGCCTACCGACCTGCAAGGGTGGCTACCGACCAGTGTAACCAGCCAACGGATCTCGGACTCCGCCGAGTGAGGCTCACCAATAGGATGTAAGGAGCTCAGCAGAAAAAATTTGAGAAATCTTGGTCGATGAAGTGTACACACTTAATTGCCAATTGCGATGGTTCTGATGACGTGGCGCGTCATCAGAGCTGAGCGAAGGCAATAAGTGACAGGCTTGACGCAGTCACAACACCGTGAACAAGAAGAAATACGTGCACCGCAAGGTGCATTGTACACAATGTAGTCTCCAAGCCTACTGGAAGATGAAGAATAAATCTTATAGCAGGATCAAATAAAAATATGCAGTCCCCAGCATAGCTAAGAAAGCAACCAGTCCCCGCGTTGCCGAAGAATCCAGTGATCGAAAAATTAGTACATTCACCGCGAGGTGAAGTGTACACACATAGTCCCCGAGCTTGCTGTAAGATGAATGATGAATCTTGAGCATGACTGGCAAATAGTTTGCCATGACGCCGGTGTTGCCACCTCCGACTTTTACGGCGGTAGCGTAGCTGGTGAGTCACTGCTCGGGGGTGGTGTGATCGTCGTAAGTCTCAACGCCGGAAATCTTGAAGTTGGGAGGGCCACTGTATGGCCTAAAGCCTTGCGGTGAATGCTCGTGGAACATCGACGTCGCCGACGACGGTGACATCACCAGCGGCTGGTTCAACAGCGACACCAACGGCTGGGGCAGTGGGGCCGGCGGCTAGCCGAACGGCGTTGCCGGTGGGTCGGGTGGTGTTTCCGGAGTTAGCCGGCTCAATCAGCTCAAATGCCGCATCGGGATTGCCCTTTCTTGATCGTACAACTGCCGGCAGCAGAACTCTTGCACATGGCGTGAATTGCGCCGATGCTCGAGATGATGGTGAACGTCGGCGCGAGCGTTGAGGTGTTGGCGTAGATCGCCGCCAAGCTGCTCAACCTCTTGATTGGCGTTAGGGTTGGCGTATCGCAGTTGTTCCCCAAGATTGACGACGTAGTTGCCTCTAGACCCCCTTTGAAGATAGGGGCCATTGTCCTGGAAACGACTTGCGTGGGTCACTGGTACCGAGCCCTTCGTGGCCCTACAGATCGGTTGGAGCTGGTGGAGTGGGACGGAGCCTGCTTTTCACGGTTCTTGATGACTTGGACCGCCATCGCTTTGAATGCGGCGGTGGCCTTGGTGACCTCTAGGGTTGCCAGGAGCCTGCTCAGCTCGTTTATGGCGACAGCAAAGTTGGCGCTCGGCATTGGCTGAACCTCATGGCCGTCGACTTGGAGGAAGGCATCGTTGAGGTCGTGGACGACGCGGTTCCTGCCCTGCTGGTCGGGCACGCCAGCGACAGCATCACTGGTGGCTGCTCCGACGTTCGTGGCGGCATCTGCTTCTCTGCAACATCGGGCACGATCGACATTTTGGGCCTCCCGAGCATTGCGCTAGGAGTTGGTCTCCCCATCACGTGCCGCACTGTCGTTGCTGATCATGAAGATTCCACCGAAGGACCCCTTGGACGGAGTTATACTGCTCGGGATGAGGTCGGTGACGGTTTCGACGATGGTTTCGGTGGAGCCCTCGGATTCTGCCCCCGGATTTCCCTCCAGGATCGGGGGTAGAGAATCGTCGTCGAGCTGATGGATCTGCACCATGTTGACGGTGGGAGCAGATTGACCAGCGCTTGGCAAGGCGAACTCGGCGAGCGAGTGGATGTCGCCTATCTGATTGGTGTAGAGACCTTGCAGGGCCTCCTGATAGGAAGCGACTGTGTTGGCCAACCCTTAGGGCTAAGCCACTGTGGAGCCCCGCGTAGGGGCTTGGCGACCAACCCTAGGCTGGTTGGATCTGGAGAGTGGTCGGTGCTGCACCGTGCACCCTTGTGGAGTTGCCGTGATGGTTAGATCTGCATCTTGCCACCTTCGGACGGTGTGATCGGGTGGAGCTCCTGGGGCGAACCACCTGGAACGGAGGGAACTCGTCGTCGTGAGGCGGCCGATGCATGTCCGATTCCACGAGCGACAAGCACTCGGCGAGCTTCTCATCGACCCGATCTATAACAAAGATCAAATCGTCCTACTGGATGGGCTTCCTCTGCCGGCGTGGCGCCGTTGGGCGAGCTGTCGGAGAGGAAGGTGACCCCAGGAGAGGTCCCAAGATTAGATATGTTGGCGGGACGACGGAGCGATCGGCGCAGGGTTGTCCTACACCGGCTGGACGATCTCTTCGTCGCCGTTGGCGTTGACGACCCAGGTGATGTACCCGACCGTGAAGGACTAGTTGGGCTTGGGAGCGAACGGAGAGCTCGGAAGACGTAGCATCTGGCCCGCCATGGATCAAGCGCACACCCCTACCTGGCGCGCCAACTGTCGATAAAAGATGCTCGGCAGTCCACCGAGGGGTATCCCACGATGGTAGATTTGTCGTAGATGTGAGCGAGATCAGGAGCGAGATGGTGACAGGACACAAGATTTAGACAGGTTCAGGCCGTCAATGTGACGTAATACCCTAATCATGTGTCCCGTCGGTTTGTATTGGCTATCGTATATGGTTGCGTGTGTTTTGAGGGGGTCCCCTACCCGCCTTATATAGCCTGGGGTAGGGTTACATGCCGATCAGGTCTACAACTAATCGGGTAACAAATAAGATTTATATGGAATATTACATTCGGCATATCCTAATAGATTCTATGCTATCTTTAGCATGTCGCCGAGGTGTCTTGCGGCGTGCGCCGAGCTATGCCGTGAGCCGCAAGTCATCATCTTGTGGGCTGGACTGTCCCTTGCGGTGCAGCCCATGTAGCCCGCCATGGGTACCTGGGGTCAGACCCCCCACAACCGCTCCTCCCGGTGACCCCACCAAACGCGGTTTCTCTACTCCAAGCACCTATAGTTGAGTAGATAAGAACGAGGAATGGGAGATGGCAAGTAGGGATGGCAGTGGGACGGCTTCGAGTTGAGGCCTTGTGGGTTTTAGGTCCTGTGAGCGCGAGTGCAATCCCCTTCCCTTTCTATAGGAGTTTGGGTTTAGAGACCCTAAATTTGTAGCGTTTGGTTATCATAGGATTCAAGAATCCCGATAAGGAAAATCCCAAAATCCTAGAATATCACCCAAGCAGGGTAAAATTCTAGTAGATTTTAACACACTTACCTATAATCTAATAAAACACATCAAATTTTTTTATCCGGATTTCTAATGTCCACTTGGATCCAATTATCAGGTTTGGTTTCGGATTTTACCCACGGATCATATTATTTTACGATTTTTTGCATCGGGACGTGGGGGCAGAGAATCAGCAATGCTGCATGCAGCCAGCATCCGTCCCCGCGGCCACCGCCCACAGCACGGCTCATCCACTGACGGTGACCATTACTTCCTCATCAACTTGCCGCTGCCGCTGGAGCCCAAAGCGCGGCCCGCCCACTTGCTCGACCGCCAACGCCCAAGGCCAAGGCGCCACCCTCGACAGCGACGGTGTAGATTTTCCACTTTCCCGTACCCGCGACCTGCGCCGCTGTTGTGGTCGGGAGCAGCGGATAAGGCTGAGGGAGGCAGCGGCGGCGCGGAGCGCGCGCGAGAGGATCAGACGATCAGCCGAAACGGGGCATGAAACGCAGTGCGTGAGGAGACGGCGGGGCCCGGCAGAGGCGCAGAGCAAAGAGATGTAGGACTGCAGATCACCGTCCACTGACTAGGACTACTAGTACACGCGGGCTCGCGATGGCGATCCTATTCACGCCACGGCATCTGGCCACCGCGATATTCGCTGGTCGTGCCGGCAAGGACCGGACCCGGCTGTCTTAAATTCTCGTTCGTGCCTATCCGTTCGTTTGTACTAATCTTGCCGGATTCTCCACCCAGGCCGCGGCGCGGATTTTCTTGACTTTGCAGCACCCGGCTCGTGCTAATGCTGGAGTGTGGAGTAACACAGTACTAAGTGGATCGTTACGGTAGCTTCTTTCTTCCGTCGTACACTTGCGTTACTTCATAATCAAAATCAGTCATCAACAGATCAACAGAGTATCTATACGAAATAACTATTTTAGATTATTTGAGAGACACAACCTAAATATAAGCATCATTTCTCAAAAAACCCATTTACAGAAAGAATTCTCTTTTGCGTCTGGTTATTGGAGAAGATACCGAATATGTATTGAACCTTTGTCCTATGACATTACCAAATGACGAATAAGTTATGTATTCTGGGTGTTGTTGTTGGAGATAGCCTTAACGGCTTGCCTCCGGTAGCCACGAGTCCCCCTACCGTGTGGAGGGAGCGCCGATCCCGATCGGAAAATTCACGCGAGGCACGTATGGCCATGACTTGGCTTGTTCGGCTTGTTTTTACAGCTGTGACAGTGTTTTTCTCTCACAACGAATCAGTATAAACAGTGTTTCCAGCATGCACAGTGTTTTTGTTCAGCTCAGCCCTTGTTTAGTTGGACCCCAAAATCCAAAAAGTTGCTACAGTACCTGTCACATCGAATGTTTACGGCCCGTGCATGGAGCATTAAATGTAGACGAAAAGAAAAACTAATTGCACAGTTTGGTGGGAAATTGCGAGACGAACGTTTTAAGCCTAATTAATCAATGTTTAGACACTATTTATCAAATAAAAACGAAGATGCTACAGTAGCCCCAAAATCCAAATTTCGCGAACTAAACAAGGGCTCAGCCGAACAAACTGACTGCCGGCCGATTCCGACTCCGGCGACTGCGACGCGTGTGCCTGCAGCACCTGGATGGCGGCGTGGAGGCTGCCCACACGCTGCTATACTCCTGGAGTCCTTGGTACAGTTACGCCACGCTTTCGGGCTCGCAATTGGTCTCTGATTCCGTATCGTGGCAGGCGAGAAGAGCTCCCAATCCATTCCTGTTGCGAAAACCACTAGAAGACCCGTAGCGTCGTGATTGCCAAGGGAAGAGGAGATTCCATGAGCGGTGCAGTGCTGTGCTGTGTGCATCCATGTAGCGGCGGCGGCCGGTTATGCGGCGGAGAGTGCGAGTGTGAGCCGCCGTTGATTCGGACGCGGAATCTATCCGCTCGGGTGAGGACAAGGGAACCACGTCAATGTGTGCGCTCGCTGATGTAATGTAAAAGGGAACGACACGCGGGCCCTTCGCATTGGATCCCCGGCGCCACGGCGCCCACGGGCCACGGAGATGTCCACTGTGTCGGTGGCTCACTGCTATACTTTGGTCCAATTAGTGCAGTTGTTTTCTTTGTTGTCGCCGTTTATCAACGGCCTTATTGGTTGTTATAATAAAGAAACAGACTTATCTCATTTTCAGTAATTCATTCATTCAATCAGTGACCTGGATGCTTGTATTTTTTTTCCATGTATTTTGAGCATGTACCGTGGGATGGCCTCAATTGTCTAGAAGAGGTGTTACATTACATAGTAGGATTTTATCCGCCATGGAGGGAGTGAAAAAGTAGAGAAAATCATATTTAAGGTCACATTTCTTTTAATTAGTGAATGGCATATAGACCAGTTGCAAACAAACTCACACATACAGGCAACACAGTATATGCCAATTTACATGCCGGCTTCGCAATCTCTGCGTTTCTAGACAATTCAGTTTTTTTTTGACAAACGGAGTGTTGTCAAGAACCGAATGGCTTCAAAGGTCAGCGCGAGCTGAGCGAATGCGCAATTTAACAAAGACAATGCCTAATCTTCTCAGGCTCTCAATTTCGCAGACTTCTTCCGCCACACCATGCGTAATTCACCCTGTCACGTCAATATCGTACCACATGTCTTATGTGGCATTCTTACCTCTACCAAAACAGATCAGCATGCCATTTGGTACCAACAGATCAGCATTCGACAAACTTTTGTACGATTATGGACTAACCAGGCTCAAAAGATTGGTGTAATTAGTTATTTTTTTTTACCTACATTTAATGCTTCATATATACGTTTAAAAATTGATGTGATGAAGAAAGAGTGAAAAAACTTGAAATTTGGAGGTAATCTAAACAAGGCCCATGGTAGTGACAGAAGGAATGAGCTTGCCTGAAAGATAAATGCTTTAAAAAATATCACAACCTTCCCTGGCTGGCACCCTGCTCTGTTTTTTTTTTCTTCCGTATAAGTAAGTAGCCCACTCTGCTCCCGCTACTCGCCTCACACAAACACATCAACACACCGTTCAAACACACAAGCACAGCTCTCAGAGCAGCCAAGAACCTCCCGTTTCCTGCTCGAACCAAGCTTCAATCGATCGATACATCAGAAACGGCCACAGGCAACTGATCAAGGCATTAGCATTATCGGCAATGGGCGAGCTGATCCCCGGGTTGCCGGAGGAGGTGGCGAGGGAGTGCCTCGTCCGAGTGGGCTTCGACCAGCTGCCGGTGGTCCGCCACATCTCGCGCCAGTGGAAGACCGAGGTGGAGTCGCCGGACTACCACCGGCAGCGCCGGGCGGAGGGGCTGGCGCGCCCGGTGCTCGCGCTGGTCCAGGCGCAGCCGGCAGCGCCTGCGGCTGACGACGACGCTGGTCCGGCGGTGGACAAGCACTCGACGGCGGCGGGCTCGGGAGGCCCCGCGAACTCGTACCGGATGGTGTTGCTGGAGCCGGTGGAGGGACGGTGGGCGCCGCTGCCGCCCCTGCCGTGGCCAAACGAGAGCCTCCCCCTCTTCTGCCAGGTGGCCGCCGTGGACGGCGCCGGCGGGCAGGGGAGGAAGCGGCTGGTGGTGGTCGGCGGCTGGCACCCGGAGACGTGGGCGCCGACGGACGCGGTGTTCGTCTACGACTTCCTGACAGGCGCGTGGCGGCGCGGCGCGCCCATGCCGGGCCCGCGCCGGTCCTTCTTCGCCTGCGCGGCCGTCGGCGGCGCTGTGTACGTGGCCGGCGGCCACGACAACGAGAAGAACGCCCTGCGGTCGGCGCTCGCCTACGACCCGGACTCCGACGCGTGGGTGCAGCTCCCGGACATGGCGGAGGAGCGCGACGAGCCGCGTGGGCTCTGCGTCGCCGCCGGGGGAGGCGGCAGGTTCCTCGTCGTCGGCGGGTACCCGACGCAGGCGCAGGGCCGGTTCGTTGGCTCCGCGGAGTGCTTCGACCCGGCGACGTCCACCTGGGCGCCCGTCGACCTGATGATCGAGGACGGCGTGTGCCCGAGGACCTGCTGCGCCGCGCCAGGGCCAGGGTCGTCTGAGCGCATGTACATGCTGAGTCGCGATGGGCACCTCGTGGCGCGCGACGGCGTCGCGGGAGCGGCGTCGGCGTGGCGACCGGTGGCGCAGGTGCCCGAGGACGCGCGCACCGCGGCGACCGTCTCCGCCATCCCGGACGGCCGCGTCGTGGTCATCGGGGCCGGGTGCCACGGCGGGGATCAGACCGTGTACGTGCTCCGCGAGGAGGCCGGGAAAGGCGCGTCCTGGACGCGCGCCGCCGCGCCGCCGGAGTTCTCCGGGCACGTGCAGGCCTCCTGCTTCCTTGAAATCTGAAGTGGAGTGTACATGTACGTACACACATAACAGAACTACGCTACGTACTTCTTCTGCCACTACCACGGTTGTACGTATATAGCAAATCAAGCAGAGGAACGAAATGAAGGGAAAAAAATGTTCAAGAACAGTAGTAGGATATGTACTGTACTGTACTGTACTAGTATAATTGGTGAAGTATCAATGGCAGCTTTGTTATGCCTTCGTTCGATCACGTTTTGTTCGGTCCGATTTGCAACTTGGGACACGAAACTAGCTGTGTTCGGCAGGCCGAAAAAACGGCTGCTGCTGATTATTTTACTAAAAAGATACGACGGACAAGTTAAGCGAACAGTGCCTACTTCTACCGGTGCGCTTGCAAATGTCAATCTGAAATGGCTATGCACCAGCGGCTGACCCCGAGTCTAGCTCAGTCGGAGCTACTAGTGGTATACTTATCAGTTTCTAGAAGCTTTTGCTGGACCTGTTTTTCCCGAGACAAGAAAGTTTTTCTGTTTTGGGGACCTGATCGTTTAGAAGCTTCTGCGACTGTGGACGTTAGTTCGTCTTTTGTCCCTATCCATACCTCGCCAGGCCCTGTCGTCCTCTCGCTGAATTTACATCGTCGTTTCCCAGCGTTCATATCTTCCACCACTGGCGTCACGCGCGCTATGAGAAGTTGAGCAAAATCTTATCATCATTCTAGGGAAACTGCGCCAGCAAAACTAGCACATCTCCGCATCCAGATCGATGGAGGCATTTGCACCACGAAAGAAAATTCTGAAGGAGTTGGGTCACGGTCACGGTCAGCTAACCGCATCGGTCTCCATCCTCCAACGATATACACAAGCGGACTAGTGGTAGTGGAGACTCGATGGCAGATTCATATGTCCCATTCGTTTGATTGATAAAGTCGTGCCATTTGAAAAAGATTGTTGGTTGATTTATTGTGAGAGAAAAATATTGTTGTTATTTGAAAAAAGACGACTTATCATGTTTATTTTGTTTATTGGTTTCAATAGGCGATTTGACTTATCGGTAGGTAAGTGATGTTTTCCTCTCACAACAAACCAACACCAATCAAACTTATCAGTCCAGAAACTAACCAGCAAACAGGCCGTATAAGGCAAGCGAACATAGCGATAATCATCCCTTCATGCACCATTAAAGTCTCCCGCGCCTATCATTGTATCAACTGTAGCCCTATCGCAGATTCACGGCAAAACCATAGAGCCCGAAGTGTGAAGTGAATCGCATTTCGTTCACGACCTCCGGAACACGTATTTTTTCCCCCATTCATTCAGGGCAATATCGGGACTGGAAAAGCAATCGCCACACGCTGAGCGCCGGAGGAGCTGCGGAGGGCGGGCGCCGCACGTACGGCATGCAGCCTTGACACCGCCCACGCCCACGGTGCTGTCGTGTCACCACTTACTGCGGCGGCTACGGCTCGGCCCAGCGGCGCGCAAAGCGGGCCGTCGCGCTCGTTCCCGTGCCGCGGTTTCGACGATATTTCCCTGGGGCGTGCTGGGAGTAAAGAGGGCAACGGCCCCCGATATCCGATACCCGATCACTATTTATCTATTAAGGGATGAGGATATGATCATATCTTTATCCGTAGATATCTAAATGGACAAGAATCCATCCCCGACGGGTATAGCGGGTACGAGAACATTCTCTGTTTAACCGTTTCCGTTACTCGTTGGGGAACCCGACTATTTGAGCTGTTATGCGAGTATTAAGCCCAAAAAAGCTCAACATATGTATTTTAGCCCAAATCTGAACAATCATATATATAGTTTGTGTGTTCTAGGAACCCTAGTTCAATTTTTCCTCATCATCTCCGCCAGCAGCACAAGCACGCCTGCCTCACGAGCGCTCGTGCCCCTCGCTTCCTCAGTTCGGTCTCTTTGCCACCTTTGCTTGTTCTCCTCGCAACCTCGCTCCTTCTCATCGGCATCTCCGAGACTCCGACACTTATACCCGGGTGAAGAAGAAACGTCTCCGATTGCAAAGCTGCGACCCCAAGTGTCCTTATTTATCGGGTATGCAGTACCCATCGGGTATCTGTTACCCGACTGATGCCCGATGGGTACGGGGATGGCAAGAATCTATACCCGAGACAGTTAACGGGGACGAGGACGGGATAAATTCTCCGTAGCGGGGAAGAGAACGTTCCGACGATACCCAACGGGTACATCCCCGTTGCCATCCATAGCTGGGAGGCTCTCAACAACCGCAGTGGTCTCGCCGAGTCCGTCAGCGTGTGGACTCTATTGATTACTACAGAGCTGCTGATTGATTACTTTTTCAGCTAACGAATATTATTTTTCTTTCACATCAAACTAGTCAGCAGTAAATAATTCACGATACTTTACGGCCCTGCCGAACAGGCTGAGGGTCGACGTCGCTTTTTGATCCTTCGCCGGCGCCAGAATGGAATGGGTTGGGTTTGTCGTCGGGTATGGTGGCACTGGCACAGATCAGTCCAATAGTACCGTCGGCAACAGTCGTAGCGTGTAGTCGGAATCGAGAGAGGTGGAGTATTGATGATGAGTGTTAAGGGCGGGAGAGGCACCACCACCCTGTGTTGCACGGTGGACAAGGCCGGCCAAGAACAGCGGGTTCTATCGATGTCGACCTTGAGACTGAGAGGCACACAGTCGATGAGAGCCACAAATCGATCTTGGATGAAATGAAAAATCTAAGGAAAAACAACGATCAGTGATAAAGTGAGAGAGAGATTCGAAAGAAAAACGTCGGAGGTTGTTTGTTGAAATTCAATATGTGAGAAATTCGAACTAAATTTGACCACATAGATAGTTTCAAATAAAAAAAGTTCTCAACTGCAATGTTTTATATCTTTCCGAGATCTATAACTTTGATTTTTGACGTTTATTCATCTAAGGTCATTTGTAGAACTAAAAGATTTTGGATTTAAAAAATGTGTGAACTTTATACGGAATTAGCGAGATTTAAATGATTTTAAATAAAAAATTTATCAACTATAAAGTTGTAGATCTTTTGGAGTTATACTCCAACTTCGTTTGAAAAAATATAAATTTTATTATACTGCACCTATTTTGAGAGACGGTTGTAGACAGCTCTAAATTCAGTGAGCTATAGAAATATATTTTTAGAAATGGCTAGTGACTAAATTTAGAGCCGTCTCTAATAACATCTCCAAGAGTTTTTAAATATTTCTCCTAAAACCTTCATGTTTTCCAACTCCTATAAAGTTATTGATAGGAAAAAAATCATCTCCAATAGTACTTAATATTTGACTTTAAAAATCAAAACCCTTCATTCTTTTTTCCCCGCTAAAGTCTCCTAAAAAGTTCTCGAACATTGATGGAGTTGAACCAAAAATCATCGTTGTCCAATAGCACCAAACCCTAACCTACGGAAATGGATCCATGGATTACCTCCTCCACAATCAATTTGATTCGGTTAAAAATCAAATCGGTTGTTTGTCAGAATTTCGGTTTTCAGACATCAACACCTGATCGGTTGTTTTAGAATCAACAACCGACAAATTCGGTGTCGGTTTCTTAGTTCGGTTTTTTCCCCGCTAAAGAAACTATCGCAGAAGAAAGAAAAGACGAAAGGAAACGTCGAACAGAGAAGAACGAATCGAGTCGCAAAAGAAAAAAAGAGAAGAACGAATTGCGGGCTTGGGGGCCTGGTGTTGTCTCAACCGGTGCCCGCAAAGATCGCAGCCATGGAGTTGAACCAAGCTTTGACGGCCTCTCGCGCAGCAGCTTTGACGGCCTCTGCTCCTCTCGCGCTCTCGTAGAAGCGGCGCTTGCTCAGGGCTCCACGCCCCGGCCACGCCATCCACCGCGGCATGCAGCCGAATCACCGTCCGGCATCCGCGCCACCCGCCACTGTGAATGCCGCCGCCTCCCAAAGCTCGAGATAGGGAAGGGTCGAAGGATAGGGTTCGGTATTTTTTGAGAAAGGGTTTACGAGTATGTGGTCGTGTGTGGGTGGCCTCACGCGACTTGTATGGATCTTGACTTGGGCTCTTTGGGTGTTGCATTAGGTGCCTCACCGCCGGTCGTGTGTGACTGGCTGGGAGTTCGGTTGCTTTCGGTTTAACGGTTCGAAGCGCCGATCACCGAATGCGTGATCTGTTGAAACAAAACCGAAACCGAAAAAACGAAAAAAAACCAAAATTTTGATTCGGTTCGGTGCGGTTCGGATCGGTTTTCGGTTATCGGTGTATTTGTGCCCAGGCTGACTCCACACGACGATGGCGACGACCAATTCCTGCGATGAAGCGGTGGACGACCTGCGCTTGCGGGAATAGGAAGGTCGCGCCAACATGAGGCCGGATATACACGACGGGAGCGTGCATAACTTTACACGGATTGAGGTAGTTTTTTCTAAGTCCCAAGAGATTGGAGGATGTATTAAAAGAGCAGGAGGATCTATTAGGAGTTGTTGGAGAGGAGTTTTTTCTCGTCTTCCTAAAAACAAAGGATTAGGATGAGATTTAGGGAGCTTTTGCAGATACTCTAGAGATAAGGGTATTTTTAGAGTTGACTAACCGCCGCATCTAAAAATGGATTTCAAGTCGTTTTAGAAATTATTTTTATAGACGGATTTGGATTGGCCGCCCGCCCGCCTTCGTAGCCTTTTTTGCTTGCTTCTGGCCACATTCATGTGGACTTTGTTTTATGATTCAATAAATAATGAGCCCGTGCTCATAATTATGGGCCGGTCTTGAGTCTTGACTCCTGACTCTTGAGATCGTCGGCCGCCGTGCTATCAGGTTGAAACTAGAGAGGGCTGGGCGTCTGAACGGAAGGTCGTCATTGGGCCATCTGAACGGAAGGTCGCCAGTGGGCCGAAGCTGCCACGCGTGTGTCTGTCACCAGGCCATGGTTGCCTTGCTCAGAAAAAAAGGCCATGGTTGCCGCAAGGGCATCAACCGATGCTGCATTTCACCGGCACTTTTTTTTTTTACACATTTTTTAATTAATTAATTGTAAATCTAGAAGTTGTTATATAAAAATCATAAATATAGCATACTGTCGGCTGTACAACGTCCAAGAGTGCGTGGCGACGACCTGTCGGTAGCTGAACTGCCGACATGCCTAGTTAGCTTCTTGTCCCCAGGTCAGTCGGCCAGTGAGAAGCCGATAGGACCATCGATCCATGGATAGCGCACCCATAGGCCAATTACACTGTTTCATGTTGTTGCTCTTTTTTTCCGGGACACAACCATCACTCGATATGCTCCTCTTTTTCGGACACGACCATCACCTGACAAAATAAAGTGGTGAATATTCCAACTCGATCTCCTCGTCTTGGTCCCCACATCATGCATTGGGTCTGTTCGCTTGAACTTATCAGCCGACTTATCACTAAAATCTATAATATTTTTCTCTCATAACAAAACAGTTTCAGCCGGCTTTAATACCAAATTTAACAGACCCTTCCTTCTTCAAGAAAAGTACCCTGCACTTTTTATAGATGTTTATTGCAGTTCGATGTGATGCTGCATCAGTTTCTTAAATTTGTGCCTTCTGTGATCAGAAAATGTGCGAGTACTAATAACAGAGTTTATTACTGTACTATGCAGCCTGTACTAGTGAAGAGCTCCAATGATTGCTTTCCCCTTGAAGTTCACGGTTGGCATAGCATATCAAGCTGCAGAGGACAACGGGGACGTGCGTTTGATAGAAAGTCGCACTAGCCATTATCGTCACCGATCCCCGGACCACACCTGCTTGGCTCCTTCAGAGTTCAGATCATTGTATGGCTTTAGCGTTCGTTGAAAGAAAGCAATCGAGCGTATCCTACTAGCAGTATATAAACTGCGGGCGTACTTCTCATTGGTAAGCAGCACTAGTACGGAGTAGATAGGTTTATGCAAGAGCTCATTGTCAACATAATTCTAGCAGGACTTTGTGAAGTTGTCTCAGTGAAGTAACGACCGAAAGCTGCATATAAACTGCGGGAGGGCGCAGAGAATTCAATGTGATTACTATATCTGAACCAGCCCCATAATAGTGCTTACACATGCTTAGATTACACTATAAAAAACGATTTGTGGCAACACCTCCTTTTCTTTGTAGGGGCAGCTCTATATTGAGCCGTTCTTATAAATAATTGTCAAATAAACCACCCTTATAAATAGATCTGTAGGGGCGGCCGGTGTTATCAACTGCCCCTACAAATGGCCCAATTTATAGAGGCAGCTCTATATCTAACCAGGGGCGACTCAATATTGAATAGCCCCTATAAATAGACACCGAGTATTAAAAATTAAGCACTAAAATTTAAATTTTGTAAACGACTTCGGATGGAGAACCAAAATAAAAGTTGTAGATCTCGAAAAGTTATGAAACTTTATAGTTGACAACTTTTTGATTTAAAATCATCTTGTTAAAAAAAACTACGTTTGAATTTCTAAAAATTTGAAATTTTAATTTTTTAAACGACCTCAAATGGACAAACAGTAAAAATAAAAGTTGTAGATCTTGAAAAGTTATAAAACTTTGTAGTTGATAACTTTCTCATATGAAATCATCTTGTCATGAAAAATTATTCGAATTTCTCAAATTTGAAATTTAAATTTTATAAGTGACCTCGGATGGAGAAACTACCAAAATAAAAGTTGTAGATCTCGAAAAGTTATAAAATTTTGTAGTTAACCTTTTGATTTGAATTAGTTTAGGGCCTCAAACAATCAATTTATGCTCAGTTTTATATAATATGTGGGGAACCAAAATGGATCGTAGACATAAGTGATCGTGAGGTGTAGTGGTAGAGGAGTTTGCGCGCGAGGGAGAGGTTGCGGGTTCGAATCCTGGCCGACGCAAAGCGTGCAAAAATTATAAAAAATGTTGCAACCATATAGTGGGTGTGTGGCTGTTGGTGGGGACCTCCTCAGATTAAAAAAATTTTGCTATTTTTTTGCTCCTTTTTCGTGATTTCTGGAAATCGATCTGTAGGGACGGGCTAGACCGCTCCTACAAATATATGATTTATAGAGACGTTAGGGTAAAAGCGGTTGGGCAAACCGCTTCTATAAAGCCTATAGAGCCGTCCCTACAAATACTATATGACGTAGTGTTATTAATCGGTAATAATATGATTTCGTGGCACGGTCACTGTAACACCTCGGGTGTTTTAAATACTAAAACCTGCTATGTCATCATATGCATTGTACATCATTTCGTATTAGTAAAAATTTTTATGTGCATTCACTAAAACAAGTTTACCTTTATGTTGTATGTGTTGAATTGTATTGTTTGAATCAAGTTTAAAGTTTTGTTTGGATTTGAATTTCCGAAAACCCTAATTTCAGCGTTTAATTCTACCCTGGAAAACCCATTTCAAAATATAAGAAAATTTTGGGGTTGAGCCTTAAATAAAAAATGTAGAGTTTGTCGAGTTGTATAAAGTTGGTTTTTGGAGTTTTCAAAGTTGTTTTATGAAATTTGAAGTAATTTGAAAAGGCGTGATTCTTTAAATATTCCCTTTTTGAATTCAAACTTGCATTTCAAAATGTAGACCGAATTAGGGGGTGGTTATAAAAGTAAAGTTGTAGAACTTTGAATTTTAAACAAATTTTATTTTTGGAGATTTTTGAGTTGTTACATAAATTTAGGAGTAATTTAGATTTTAAATCGAATGACAATTTTATAAATACGGTGAACAGTAGCCGCGGAAGCCAGCTCACCGTCGGTGATTTTCTTTCTGCTTTCAGGCACGGTCGTGGCTATCTTTGGCTTCGCGCTGGCATGGAGAAGGCCCCTACGTGGCTTCTCTTTGCTTCCTGGTCGCCTTTAAAGCCGTGGCATCACCGCCGTTCTTCTCTTTTCCTTCTCTGTTTTTTCGGTCGCCGTTGCCATAGCTCGTCGAGCTCGCATCGCCTCCTTAGCGCAAACCAGCCTTGGCAAAGCACCGTCTGAGCTCCCCTTGCTCCTTGCGCACTCAGCCGACCTGCCATTGCAGCTTGAATTCGCCAGGAAACACTGTTCGTTGCTCTTCTTCTTCTCGGGCAAGAAGACACTGCATTGCAGCGAAAGCGTCGCCGCGGGTGAGCTCTCCGGTGTGTCTTTGTCCTTGCTCAGCGTAGCTCCAGCTTCACCTTGTTGCCGTAATGCTTTGTGCCCGGTTAATTGGTCCTTTTGTTCATCATAGTCACCGGAACATCGCCGTCATCGTCGCTTGCTCCACCATGGTTGCTGTGCACGTTGAACCGCTTCACTGTTGCTCCTCCGGTCTTGCTCTCTGCTCAGTTGTGTTCGGGGTGAGCTGCTAAACCTTCCCGTGCTATTTGTTTAAGCACTACCAGTCTCACATCGCCGGCGTAGCGCAGCCACGCCACCATGTCCACCATGGCCGTCGTCAAGCTCGTGCACCGCTGTAATTAGTCTAGATAGTACACTCAATCGATGCGGGGTGATGAGGGAAGTGTGTTGGTACTCTCGCTGTCGCCGTTGATCCCACTGGCGGCGAGAAATCGCCGGTCAGCGCGTCATCGCCGTAGTTAGCGCGGGAGGTCGGGGATGACAAGTGGGGTCGGGCTGTCAGTGAGCGGGTGATTTCAAAATGGAATTTTTCTATTTTCAGAAATGGATAAATAGTGTATGTTTTTGTTATTTTTGTGTAGAATTAATTATAGCTCCAAAAATTATGAAAATTTTTGTGTGACCTCTCTGTGATGTATATTATTTAGGAAAAATTTGAAATGTTGTTTTTCAGTACTTGTTGAATGTGATAAAAATTGCGCAATTAATTAATAAATGGGTTTACATGATTTTTCTAGGCTTAATTAATTATCCAAAAATTATGAAAATTATTTTGCCACTTAGTTATCATGTGATGAACCTTTACAAAAATTTTGAGCTCAATTGGAACAAGTTGATTTATTTCATAATTTTTAATTAAATAATTAATTCATAAAAGCAAATAGTAACCTTTAATGACTTAGGTTTTTGTTTGAATTTTGAATTGAGTGATGACATTGGGTCATTAGTTGGTAATGATCCTTGGCAATTGAAGTAAGTGTTACGAAAAAGGTTTAGTTAGTTTGACTTGTAACTGTACCGTGAAGAAAAGTTGTATTCAAGTTGTTAATTTTGCATCCATCATTGAGCATCATATTTTGTATCTCGCATCATGTTAAACATGGCATTGTTACTACGTGTAGTGAACGAAGGTGAGCACGTGGTAGTTAATCAAGTTATGGAGGAAGTTAATCTGCCTGTTGAGGTCAGATTTGATATTTGTGGAACGACTCCGGAACCAAACTTTTCCATGAATCAAGGCAAGCCCCGGATGCATTTAAACCTACCTTATGTTTTACAAATTGATTTCGCTTTTGCTTTTCTTTACTGCATTAAGTGATTAGGAGTTAAGTGAAAACCTAATTGGTGCATTACCAACCTTGTTTTTCCATATCTACCTTGTTACCAGTTTTAATTCGTATATGCCTAGTTATGCTTAGCTATGCTTAGAACAATGAAAGTCGGGTGATTACCTGCCACCTGCGAGTTTTAAATGTATCTTTGGTTACGTTTGGTTACTTATGTTATTATGAGATATGAGCATGTGGAGTAATAAATCTAGACCGGGCGGACTCGGTGTGTGAGAGCCACGGGACATGGATGTCTTGTGAGCGGGTTCTTTCTGCCTATGTCGATTAAGGCCCATCCGTTGTTGAATTGCGTGAGCTGAGACTTTGTAGTACTAACAACATACTCCGGTAAGCCTTAACTTGGCTATTCTATTACGAGAATGGCTACTCGCGCACTAGGAGTGGAGAGATAGCGGGAATAGCGTGTACCCACGTGGCAATGGACTGGATTGGTGGAGTACTGTATTCTCGGGTGGTGCGGACCCGTTCTTGTTTTAGAGGATCCGAGGGTAGGTTGATATATGTAAGTCGGGGACCTACATATGTCGTGTGGTCTAGAATTCCCAACTGGGTTTAATCGGTTCGAATAGTCGTTGCTTCTCGGTTATGGAGACTCGACTCTCTGTTCATCATCGTAGTTTAATAACTAGAACTTGAGTAAGGTTTGAGAAAGAGTTTGATATGAAGTTCATGATCTCATTATGGTATCATGGCAGATTCATATATGGTTCCTGTGAAGTTTTAAATGTTGAAATAAAGAATTTTGTTAAAGAGCTTTTACGCAAAAGAACTTTGATTATTGTTAAAGCCATACCTTGAATCCCTGAGCCTGCATTCCTGAGTTCTATTAGTTTCTATTTTGGTTAAGTCTTGTTGAATACTTTTGTACTCAGGATTTGTTGACCCTTGTTGTAGGTGAGGCTCATGAGCAGGTCTGCTTTGGACCGTGCTGCATGACTGTTGTTCAATGCGATGACGATAAGTAAATGCGTGACCCTTCGGCAGGGCAATCTATTTGTGTGTTTGTATTATGTTATAATACCACTCCACTACTACGTTTTGTAATAATTATCGAACTTAGTTGTAAGGTTTGAAACTACTGTTTTGTAAACTAAATTATTGTAAGACTTCCGCTGATTTACTCTGGTGTAGATATTTTTATAAATGTTGTAATACTGCAATGACTCTGTAATATGACCCTGCTCGGAAATCGTAGATGATTCAGGGTTCTCTGAGGACACCCGACAGTCTTCTTAAGTTACCAGGAACATATGCATAGATGTCAGAGGTCGTTGGACAGTGACAGGTGCATGTGGGCCATATAATTTAGGAGGTTCTGCCACAGTCACAACCAAGCACATGATTTTATCACAGTGCGTGGGCTCATGGAGTCCTTGCAATGCGTGTTCATCTAGGCACCCCGTACCCAGCCCATCGGCCTGTTCGCTTGGTCGTAAACAATCATAAATTTCTAGCCAGAACAGTATTTTTCTCTCACACCAAACCAGCCAGCAGTAATAATCCATGTTGATGCAGTTCGTCTACGACACCCACACCGAAGCCATGTTTGCATGACCCATATAGTCGTATCTGTCTCAAATTCATGTATGTTGGAATAGTTTAGGGTAGAACTTAGTTTAATTTTTATAGCACTTCGTTTCAAAGTACGTGGATTGAGGTGAAGACGAGTGCATCTTATTATGAGTGAAAAGTGGTCGGTGCAAAAATGACCGATGTGTATTGATGATTAAATATGTACAGATATATATTACAAGCCAAAGGATAGTTGCCTGTTGGTCAAAATGTGTCTCTACGGGACCTACAAGGCGCCTGTATAGGAACCGTCATTAGCAGTTGTTAATGATGGGATTAACTAATTAATTAACTAATTGATCACAAAATTATTAATCTTAACACTCCTTATCAATTGGTTCCCGTAGACGTTTATGTTTGTTCATCAGTCATCATCTTGAAGCTTTGGAAACCCCTGTGGGAGAAAACCAAAGTATACCGATATATCAGGCAAAACTCCATAAAACCCAGTGGGAAAAATAAGGAGAAACACCATGATATATATAACTCCCAATGTTAATAGACCCTTTAGGTATTCTCAAAGACATAGTCTAAAACAATTTGATCAGAGATCAATATGTCATAAATATTATCTTCGAAAAACCTCTGTGAGGATAAATAGATAATATAACATTTACTATGTGTTAGTATTACCTCATTAAAAACTTTATGTGAGAAAACTCACATAACTTTATGTGACAAAACTCACATAATGCGAGTGAAAAGTGGTCGGTGCAAAAATGACCGATGTGTATTGGTGATGAAATATGCACAGATATATATTACAAGCCAAAGGACAGTTGTTGGCCAGAAGGTGTCTCTACGGGATCTAAAAGGTGGCTCTATAGGAATCGTCATTAGCAGTTGCTAATGATAGAATTAACTAATTGATCACAAAATTATTAATCTTAACACATCTAAAGCGAGTAAGCGACGGTATAAACATCGAAAAATCCTTCAATGTGTGCTACATAATATGATATTTTGACTATTGCCTAGTTCCAAAATAAAGTAACTTAAATCATCTTCTAAGTCAAACTTTTTTAAGTTTGATCAGCTTTATAATGAAAAATAAAAACATTTATGTCACTAACTGAGTACATTATAAAAATATATTTCTTATATCTAGGGATACTAATTTAATGTCATAAATATTGATACTTTTTTAATAAATTACTTAAATTAAAATAGTATCACTTAGGACAAGTCTAAACTAGTGAAGAACATTTATAGTATACCTAAAACATGGAATATGGTATCTAGGTACAAAATTATATTAACTTCAAAAAAAGGTCCAAAATTATATTAAATTAAAAGTCTAATGCACAATCAACTGAAACCTATTACACTTGATATATCTTCACGTTTGGACGACAACATGGCCACTCTTGTTTATTCACCGTAGGGTCAGGATCTTATGCTGAAATAGTTCAAGCGAAATGAACAGGGCCCCGTCTGGACTTGAATCATCAGTCCTCTGGAAGCACTAATTCTCTGTCTTTGGTACTTGGTGTGGCAGTACCTCCTAAGAAATCAGGCCCACGTGCACCTATCGATGTCTCAACAGACCTCTGATAGCGTACACAAGTTTCCAACAACTTAACAGGTCTGTCGGGTGTCCTCGGGAAACTCAAATTATCCATGAATCTTTTCTAAACAGGATCCCAATCATAGACATTGCAGATTACAACATTTTTCAATATACATATCAGAGATTATAAAGCGGAAGATTTAAGTTTTATTATTACAAAGCAGTTGTTTCAAACTTACAAAACCATAAGTGTCATACAACCATAGTAGCGGGATAATATTACATTAACATTATTTATTTCACACAAACTAGTGCCTTGTCCAAAGGCCATTCATCATTCCTCATCGTCATCGACTTCAAACACTGACATGCAGCAGGGACCAAAACAAGCCTGCGCATGCGACTCACCTGCAACAAGGGTTAACAAACCCTGAGTACAAAAGTACTCAACAAGACTGACCCAACGAAAAAGGGGCGAAGGTCTTAGAGATGTAGGTGTTGGGTCAAGGTAAGGATGTAGCAAGATTCAAAAGTTCTTTGCCAAAAGCTTACTATTCTTGATCCTATTTTCAAGTTTTTTCCCCTAAGTCTTTTTAGTTCATTATCTCAAACTAAGTGTTCATATCCCATATTTCAATCCTTCTCATTCCATTCTTTTTCTCATGTTTTAGTAATTCACCAGTCCTGCATTGCTTCTATAATGAATCGAGTCTCCATATCCGTGGAGCACCGGCAATTCGAATTGATTCAAGTCCCAGCTGGGGATTCCTTATCACACGACATATGTAGAACTTAATCTTGCATATATCAACCTCGCTACCGGATCCTCCTATACTAAGCCATCTCCACGCCACCCGAGAGCACAGCACACCTCCAATCCGGCCACATTCCAGCCACGAGGGTACACGCTACTCCCGCCATCTCTCCACTCCTAGTGCGTGGGCATTCGTCTTAGTATCGGATTAGCCGAAGTAGGCTTACCGGAGTATGTGACCAGTACTACAAAGTATCTCGTTCAGAAGATCCACAATGAGTGGCCTTTAAGCGACATAGTCGGCAACATTACCCAACATTCAATTTAAGTCACCCGACTAGTCTCTAGTTCATTCTATCTTCTTTCTTTCTTTGGCCAGTATGCCATCTTTGATTGTATCAAAACTTTTACTTTGAAAGCCTACCACAAAGCATACTAAACAATTCTACGCCTTTCTAAATGAAATCATCTTCAAGGATGGTAAACAATTAACAAGGTAGGCAATGCATCAAGTAGATAACATTTGAATTAATCAACTTAATGTAATAAGTAACATAGGTGATAAACTTTTCAAAGTAAACAAGGTAATGGTTTAATGCATAAACCGGGGCTTGCCTTCGTTGACGATCTCGGGTTCCGGATCAGTACCACAAATATCAAATCCCGAGACAACCGGGGATTCTTCCACAACTTGCTCAACTAGAATCGGTTCACTCTCGGATTCTATACGAAATAATAGCATATGCTTCAACATGATGATAATGTAAACATGATGCTTTCATGGTGCATGAAATGTAATAACACATTGAGTACAAGTTTCCTTCATGGTATAGTTGCAAAGCCAATAAAACCAACTTGCAATTCTACCATCAAGGATCACACAAAAATGTTTACTAAGAAACCCTACATTCTTCTAAAGAACTACCCTAAAGTTTCACTCCAAAGTTCTACCCTTAATGAATGAAATCATCCATTAACTATACTCTAACCAAACTTTAATGATCTAGGGCTTATGACCTAAGTGACTTGACCAAATTGATCTTGAAACCCTACTGGTCACAAAACATGACCAAAACAAGATCAAACCCTAACCCAACACTTAGGGTTTGCTTTTATTCATTTTTGAATTAATTGGGAATTAAGCTCAAAATGAACTTGTTCCAAATGACCTCAAAATTTTATGTAAGATTCCTCATGACAAATTAGTGTACCAAAATAAATTTCATAATTTTTGAAGTTATACAGTGTCCTACAAAAATTATGGAAATTGTATTTATCAATTAATTAATTGATTTTTTGAACATTAAAGATTTATTCAAATTTCAAGTTTCATATTTTTAAACCATAATAGAACATGTACAGAATATACACACAAATTTTTAGAATTTTTTGAAGCTGTAATCATTTTCCTGTGATTTTCCAAAGTTGCTGCACTATTTAAAATCCAGAAAATACAAAATCTCCCTGTTCTCTCTCTCTTCACTCACTGACAGCCAGGCCTCGCTCGTCAGTGACATAGAACAAGGCACACGGCGGCGTTGCCAACTCCGGTCGGCCAAAACACGTCGGACGGTGAGGTTCCGGCGAGGCGGACCGCACCAGCATGATCTACACCACCCCGCGAACCTACCCCGACCCTTAGAACAGCAGCAGGCGCACCGGAGGAAGCTCCACGCAGGCCATGGCGGCCTTGGTGGTGCGAACATGGCGACACACGATGTAACTTCGGCTACGATACAATATAGGCTAAAGCGGAGCGAGCATCACGCTCAGGAGCTCACCGTGAACACGACGGTAGACTCGGTGAAGGTGGAGACGGACTGGAGCGGCTTGGCCACGGTGAGGTCGGTCATGGTGGTGCTTCGGTCGGCTCCGAAGAAGAAGACGCCGTGCGGTGGCGCTGGACTGCTAGAGGCGAGGCAAGCAGGCCTAGAAGGAGCGGCAGGGCGAGGCGGAGAGGTTGGCAAATGCAATCGGCACGAGGTGCTACGGCGAGGACGAATTTTGTGAGCGCAGCAAGGACACCGGCGGCGAGCAGACGGGAGGAAAAGAAGAACGACGGCGGCGGTCCTCCTTTTTATAGAAGGGAAGGGTGCATCCGGCTTCGACAACTCCCGAACGAGGTCGCCACGGAGTCAGAAGCGTGTCACCACGCGAGAAAGCGGCAAAGACGGTCGTCGGCAAGCATCTACGTGGCACCGGCGGCAAGCAGGAGGTGGCGTTGGGCTTCAAATTGATTTTTGAATTATTTACAGAATTGCCACTGCATTTATTTTGCAAATTACTCATAATTTTTCTAAAGAAGTTGAAAATCTCCAAAAATGAAAGTTGCTCAACTTTTTAAACTCTACAACTTTGCTTAAATGAACATTTTCAAATCTGCCTCATTTTGAAATTTGAATTTGGGGTGCATTTGATCATTTGAATCATTTCAAAATTACTCCAAATTTTATATGTAAACTTTAAAAACTTTGAATACCAAAGTTGATCCTTATAAAATAAGCTTCAACTTTGCTTTTTGTCACACCCCCAAATTCCAAATGGATTTTGAAATAGACAAAAGGGGCAAAAAGGACTTTTATAAATTTGAATTTGAATTCAATTTGATTTGTTTACCTTTTTACTTAATTATGGTTTTTGACCAATTATATGGCCCATTAGGGTTATTTGAGTCAAATGACACATGGTCTCACATGATCACATGAAATTTGACCCTTGTGGTCATGATTTTCATTCAGAGTTTTGAATCACATTACATAACATAAAATAACAACTTATGAAATAAAGCTTATTTAGTGAATGCATTCAAAATTTCCTACTTTATGAATGCTTTGCAATGCATATGATGACATGTCAAGTTTTAATGCTAGGTCAAAACACCAGAGGTGTTACATCCCTTCCCCCTTAAAGAAATCTCGTCCCGAGATTTAAAACTTAGGATTAAGTAATGGAAAAGGAAATGTGTCAAGCTAACACATCATAACTTTATTCAAAACGCTAGTGAGGGGGTTTTCCATTCTTTTGACAAAAGAAACAAGTTACAATATAGACAAGGTATTACAACTAGATAGAAGCAAAGAAGTCAGGAAAGTTTTCTTCTAAGTAATCCTCGGACTCCCAAGTAGCTTCTTCTTCAGTGTGTTGGTTCCATTGTACTTTGTAGAACTTGATTGTACGTCTTCGAGTGACTCGATCTTTCTGATCTAAGACTCTAATGGGGTACTCGGCATAAGTCAAGTCAGGTTCTAGTTCTACATCACCAAAGTCGATCACTTGGTCAGGTACTTGAAGACACTTCTTCAACTGGGATACATGGAAGATATCATGCGCAGCTGACATGTGATCTGGTAGCTTGACGCGATAGGCGACTGGTCCACGTCATTGTTGGATTTGAAAAGGACCGACATAACGGGGCGCCAACTTTCCCCGAATCCCAAAATGATGAACTCCTTTCATCGGCGATACCTTGAGGTAGACATGATCTCCCACTATGAATTCTAGCGGTCGTCTCCTTTTATCAGCATAGCTTTTCTATCGGGATTGAGCTACCTTCATATTAGCTTGTATGAGTTTAACTTTCTGTTCAGCTTCCTTGACCACATCTGGTCCAAAGAACCAACGTTCTCCAGCTTCTGACCAATTTAAAGGTGTTTGGCATCTTTAGCCATACAATGCTTCGAATGGTGCCATTTTAATGCTCTCTTGATAGCTATTGTTATATGAGAATTTAGCTAAGGGAAGGCATTAATCCCATATAGCACCATAGGAAAGAACACATGCTCTCAACATATCTTCAAGAATTTGATTTACCCTTTCAGTCTGTCCATCTGTTTGCGGATGATAAGCAGAACTGCGGATAAGTTTGGTTCCCAAAGACTCATGTAAACTTTTCCAAAACTTGGATACGAACAATGACCCTCTGTCAGAGACGATGGTCTTGGGTGCCCCATGTAGACTAAAAATTCTATCATGATAAAGCTTTGCATACTGTTCCGCTCGATATTTATCTCTGACTGGCAAGAACATATCTTCAAGAATTTGATTTACCCTTTCAGTCTGTCCATCTGTTTGCGGATGATAAGCAGAACTGCGGATAAGTTTGGTTCCCAAAGACTCATGTAAACTTTTCCAAAACTTGGATACGAACAATGACCCTCTGTCAGAGACGATGGTCTTGGGTGCCCCATGTAGACTAAAAATTCTATCATGATAAAGCTTTGCATACTGTTCCGCTCGATATTTATCTCTGACTGGCAAGAAATGAGCTATCCGCTCGATATTTATCTCTGACTGGCAAGAAATGAGCTATCTTGGTTAGGAGATCAACAATAACCCATATTGAATTGTAGCCTGCAGATGTTCTAGGTAACCCCACGATGAAGTCCATACAGATATCTTCCCACTTCCAAGATGGAACTGGCAATGAATGTAATGGACCTGTAGTCTTCATGTGAATCGCTTTGAGTCTCTGACAAGTATCACATTTGGCCACATATTGAGCTATTTCTATTTTCATTTTGGTCCATCAATATCTCGTTCTCAGATCATGATACATTTTGTTGCTACCTGGATGAATGGAGCATCTTGTAGAATGAGCTTCATCAAGAATCTGCTTTCGCAGCTCCAGACTTTTGGGTACTACCAATCTATCTTTGAACCATACGACATCGGATTCATCAACATTGAAACATGTTGGTTTTCTAGATCTGACTTTATCTTTGATATGGGCTATACCCTTACTTTTCCGTTGAGCAGCAATGATCTGATCTTTGATAGTGGACTCAACTGCAATATTAGACAGGGAACCTTGTTCTATGATTTGTAAATTCAGATGCTCCATCTCTTGACACAATGTTCATTGCATAGGTTTCACAGTCAGACAATGGCAATGACTCTTGCGATTCAGGGCATCGGCAACCACATTAGCCTTGCCCGGATGATAATGCACTTCTAAGTCATAATCTTTGATAAGTTCTAACCATCTTCTTTGCCTCATATTCAGCTCTGACTGAGTGAAGATATATTTCAAACTTTTGTGATCCATATAGATATGACAGATATTGCCCAACAAATAATGTCGCCAAACCTTGAGTGCATGAACAACAATGGCTAATTCAAGATCATGGGTGGGATAATGTTCTTCATGCTTCTTGAGTTGTCTAGAAGCATATGCTATGATTCTGTCTTCTTGCATAAGAACACAACCAATACCAATTCCAGACGCATCACAATAGATATCAAAAGGCCTCTCGATATCAGGTTGTGCTAATACTGGTGTAGTTGTCAACAACTTCTTTAATGTTTGAAAAGCCTTCTCATATTCTGTTGACCATACAAACTTAGTTTGATTTTTTAGCAGTCCAGTAATTGGTTTCACAATTTTGGAGAAGTCAGGGATGAACCGACGATAATAACCTACCAACCCCATAAAACTACGAACTTGATGAACAGTGGTAGGTGCTCTCTAGTCAAGGACTTCTTCTACCTTGCTCGGATCAACAGCTATACCTTCAGCAGATAACACATGACCAAGAAATTGTACTTCCTCTAACTAGAATGCACATTTGCTGAATTTGGCATATAATTTGTGGTCTCTTAATCGTTGTAGAACAATGCGGAGATGTTCCGCATGTTCTTCTTTGCTCTTAGAATAGATAAGAATGTCATCAATGAATACCACTACAAACTTATCCAACTCGGGCACGAAAACTGAGTTCATCAGGTACATGAAATGAGCCAGGGCATTGGTCAGCCCAAAAGACTTGACTAAATACTCATATAGACCATATCGGGTAGTAAACGCTGTCTTCGGCACATCTTCTCGTCTGATCTTAATCTGGTGATAGCCTGATCTCAAGTCTATCTTCGAGAACACCTTAGCTCCCGCAAGTTGATCAAATAGCAAATCAATTTGGGGTAAGGGGTATTTGTTCTTTATGATGACTTCATTTAACGGCCGATAGTCAACACATAACCTTAAGGTTTGGTCCTTCTTCTTCACGAAGATAGCAGGGCATCCCCAAGGTGATGAACTGGGTTGAATGAAACCCTTGTCTAACAACTCTTGTAGTTGCATTTTTAATTCTGCTAGTTCTTTGCGTGGCATCCTATATGCTCTTCTGGACACAGGTGCCATTCCTGGTTTCAGGTCAATTCTAAACTCCACATCTCGGTCTGGTGGCAGACCATACAGATCATCGGAAAAGACATCCGTAAATTCACATACCACAAGAATTTCCTCGGCTTCTTCAACAGTAGTTTCACAGACTGTTCCAACCGTACTCTTAGGAAAGGGAAGTTAGATGAGAAGTTGGGTTTTGCTGCCAGGTACATTTACCCTTATGGTTCTACGCATGACATCTATGACAGCCCTATGTTGAGTTAACCAGTTCATACCAAGGATCACATCTATATCTTGATCCTTTAATATCAACATGTTGGAAGGGAACTCATGTCCTCCCAAATCAATAGGTACATGCTGAACTATCTCCCTTGTACAGATTCGTCCCCCGGGCGACTGTATATGATATGGTTCTTTTGTTTCCCCAATAGGTATCTCATGCTTCACAACAAATGTACGATTGATGAATGTATGGGATGCACCAGAATCAAATAATTTAATTGTAGGGTGCTTAGCAACGGGAAACATACCAATCATTACTGGTTCTCCTTCTGGAATAGATTCCACCTGAGTATAGAAGACCCTTCCAGTTTTCTTCTCAGCCTGACCCTTCTGACTGTTCTGAGCATTGCCCTTATATTGATTCTGAGCTTGAGCAATAGGGGCTTTAGGTGCATTAGGATTACTCTTCCTGGGATACGGACATTCTCGGGAAAAGTGTGTGGGTTTACCATAATTATAACATGGATAATTGTGATTCTAGGGAGTAGCAGTGCGGTTTGCATTATTTGTATTATTTTGCTGCTGTGGTGCTTGATGAGGACAATGCGTATTAGTTGTAGGGCGAATGAAGATTTGTTGCCTGCTTTGGCTTTGTTGTGGGCGGAATGGTGCGCGGCCATGATTCTGAGGATGGTAGACCATCTTTTGATGCTTTTCACTCGACGATCCGGAAGCAAATGCTCTCTTTTTCTTCGCCTCCTTGTGTCGGCGGTAATTCTCCTCTAAAGCGATAGCAATGTTGATTGTCTCATGATAAGTTGCGTTGCCACAAGTTGCCATCATGGTCTGAAGTTTGGTGTTCAGGCCTCTCTTGAAATGATTCTTCTTCTTCCGTGAGTATTCACATACTCTATAGCATACTGTGACAGGTGATTGAAACACCCAATATAGTGCATCACCGGGTGCTCCCCATGCTTAAGAGCCAGGAACTCTTCTAACATCATGGTCATCACACCATCTGGAATATAGTGTGCCCTGAAGGCATCCTTAAACTCCATCCAGGTGATTTGGTGACCAGCGGGCTGTACAGCTACCAAATTTGCACACCAGGCACTAGCAGCTCCTCGGAGTTGCTGTGCCACAAACCTTGGTTTCTGAATCTTAGTATAGTGAATCAGCTCAAACTTTTGCTCCATTGTCCGGAGCCAATCGTTAGCTTCTAAAGGCTCTTCTGCCTTAGAGAACACAGGCGGACGGGTGTCAGTAAAATCAATATAGGTTGACTTGTCATTTCCATTATTACGGCGGCCATGATTAGGGTGTGGTGCCTGTTGATTCTGAGCCATTTCCCTTAACAACCTAGCATTCTCTGCCATTGCATAGACAAGTGCGGTTATGGCATCTGCCATAGTCGGAGGCATTGGTGGAGGATTAGGGATATCATCATTGTCTTGCGAGGTACTTGCACCAGTTTGGGTGTTAGGACGAGGCATCTGTTAGAGAGACACGTTTATTTACATTATTATTTTATTGAAATGAGTTAAAAGGTTTCATGCTATAAAGGGTTACTTATTTATATTACATGTCTTGTATCCCACAAGACAACCCTGGTTTACTAGAAAAGCAGTAAAGGAACTATTTCTACTCCAAGCTCTTAGTCATCGGCGTCCGTGTCCATATCAGACGCAACCTCATCTTCATCTGAGAAGTACTCTAACTCCTTAGGGTCCTCCTCCTCTTCTTCATTCTCGACTTCTCTAGGATCTATAATCATTTCCTCATCTGTAACTTCACCATCCCCATGAGGAGGATGAAGTTGAGCGTACATCATGTGGACATTCTCATGAAGAATGGCATTGTCCATCTCCAGGTCTTCTACGTAGAACTCCAACTCATGGATGCGTTCGTTGGCCGCATCCTCTTGTGTCCAGGCTTCATTCCGTAGCTCCATGGTCATGGTGATGGCCCTTTGCATTTCATGGCTTCTCTTGATCTTTGGCATGAGCTCGACGAAGAGTGTTGAGCTCCTTGGTAAGTTTCTCGATGTCGGCGGGATCACGTGAAGATCCTTCATCTCCTAGGGTCCTAGAACTTCATTCACCAAGCTCACGGTTACGCGGTGCCAACTGGTGACGAGGGACTCCGTGAGGTCTAGTGGACTTGCGTGCGGTTATCTTGGTCTTTGCCATAGCTTGTAGAAGTTAGGGTTGGACTATAAGGATAACTTGAGGATAATGGAGGTTAGCAAGAATGGGATTGACATTACTTACCCAACCATTTTAAGGGGAATTATTATGCAAGGTGTTCAAGCATGATGCATGAATCGATCTTACGAATCCGAGTACAAAAGATTTATACAATCAAAAGTACTAGATTTTTAATACATAGGACAAACCTAATCATATTATCCGCCATGAACTTTCAAATAAGATAGGATTGAGGCTAGATCAGAGGGAAGAAGAAAGAAATTTGAACCTTAAAATATTAAGTTTAATTTCTTTGATCCAAATCAGTTTGAAGGTTTTCTAAAGTAACCTACAATGATCTTAGATAGGACCTTCTCTGATACCAGCTGTGGTAGAAGCTCCTAAGAAATCGGGCCCACGTGCACCTATCGATGTCTCAACAGACCTCTGATAGTGTACACAAGTTCCCAACAACTTAACAGGTCTGTCGGGTGTCCTCGGGAAACCCAAATCATCCATGAATCTTTTCCAAACAGGATCCCAATCACAGACATTGCAGATTACAACATTTTCAATATACATATTAGAGATTATAAAGCGGAGGACTTAAGTTTTATTATTACAAACCAGTTGTTTCAAACTTACAAAACCATAAGTGTCATACAACCATAGTAGCGGGATAATATTACATTAACATTATTTATTTCGCACAAACTAGTGGCTTGTCCAAAGGCCATTCATCATTCCTCATCGTCATCGACTTCAAACACTGACATGCAGTAGGGACCAAAACAAGCCTGCGCATGCGACTCATCTGCAACAAGGGTTAACAAACCCTGAGTACAAAAGTACTCAATAAGACTGACCCGACGAAAAAGGGGCGAAGGTCTTAGAGATGCAGGTGTTGGGTCAAGGTAAGGATGTAGCAAGATTCAAAAGTTCTTTGCCAAAAGCTTACTATTCTTGATCCTATTTTCAAGTTTTTCCCCTAAGTCTTTTTAGTTCATTATCTCAAACTAAGTGTTCATATCCCATGTTCCAATCCTTCTCATTCCATTCTTTTTATCATGTTTTAGTAATTCATCAGTCCTGCATTGCTTCTATAATGAATCGAGTCTCCATATCCATGGAGCACCGGCAATTCAAATTGATTCAAGTCCCAGCTGGGGATTCCTTATCACACGACATATGTAGAACTTAATCTTGCATATATCAACCTCGCTATCGGATCCTCCTATACTAAGCCATCTCCACGCCACCCGAGAGCACAACACACCTCCAATCTGGCCACATTCTAGCCACGAGGGTACACGCTACTCCCGCCATCTCTCCACTCCCAGTACATGGGCATTCGTCTTAGTATCGGATTAGCCGAAGTAGGCTTACCGGAGTATGTGACCAGTACTACAAAGTGTCTCATTCAGAAGATCCACAATGAGTGGCCTTTAAGCGACATAGTTGGCAACATTACCCAACATTCAAGATAAGTCACCCGACTAGTCTCTAGTTCATTCTATCTTCTTTCTTTCTTTGGCCAGTATACCATCTTTGATTGTATTGAAACTTTTACTTTGAAAGCCTACCACAAAGCATACTAAACAATTCTACGCCTTTGTAAATGAAATCATCTTCAAGGATGGTAAACAATTAACAAGGTAGGCAATGCATCAAGTAGGTAACATTTGAATTAATCAACTTAATGCAATAAGTAACATAGGTGATAAACTTTTCAAAGTAAACAAGGTAATGGTTTAATGCATAAATCGGGCTTGCCTTCGTTGACGATCTCGGGTTCCGGATTAGTACCACAAATATCAAATCCTGAGACAACCGGGGATTCTTTCACAACTTGCTCAACTAGAATCGGTTCACTCTCGGATTCTACACGAAATAATAGCATATGCTTCAACATGATGATAATGTAAACATGATGCTTTCATGGTGCATGAAATATAATAACACATTGAGTACAACTTTTCTTCACAGGTACAGTTGCAAGCCAACAAAACCAACTTGCAATTCTACCATCAAGGATCACACAAAAATGTTTACTAAGAAACCCTACATTCTTCTAAAGAACTACCCTAAAGTTTCACTCCAAAGTTCTACCCTTAATGAATGAAATCATCCATTAACTATACTCTAACCAAACTTTAATGATCTAGGGCTTATGACCTAAGTGACTTGACCAAATTGATCTTGAAACCCTACTGGTCACAAAACATGACCAAAACAAGATCAAACCCTAACCCAACACTTAGGGTTTGCTTTTATTCATTTTTGAATTAATTGGGAATTAAACTCAAAATGAACTTGTTCCAAATGATCTCAAAATTTTATGTAAGATTCCTCATGACAAATTAGTGTACCAAAATAAATTTCATAATTTTTGGAGTTATACAGTGTCCTACAAAAATTATGGAAATTGCATTTATCAATTAATTAACTGATTTTTTGAACATTAAAGATTTATTCAAATTTCAAGTTTCATATTTTTAAACCATAATAGAACATGTACAGAAGCTACACACAAATTTTTAGAATTTTTGAAGCTGTAATTATTTTCCTGTGATTTTCCAAAGTTGCTGAACTATTCAAAATCCAGAAAATACAAAACCTCCCTGTTATCTCTCTCTTCTCTCACTAACAGTCAGGCCCTGCTCGTCAGTGACATAGAACAAGGCACACGGCGGTGCTGCCAGCTCCGGTCGGCCAAAACGCGCTGGCGGTGAGGTTCCGGCGAGGCGGACCGCACCAGCATGATCTACACCACCCCGCGAACCTACCCCGACCCTCAGAACAGCAGCAGGCGCACCGGAGGAAGCTCCACGCCGGACATGGCGGCCTTGGTGGCGCGGACATGGTGGCACACGATGTAACTTCGGCTACAATACAATATAGGCTAAAGCGGAGCGAGTATCACGCTTAGGAGCTCACCGCGAACACGACGGTAGACTCGGTGAAGGTGGAGACGGACTGGAGTGGCTTGGCCACGGTGAGGTCGGTCATGGCGGTGCTTCGGTCGGCTCCGAAGAAGAAGACGCCGTGTGGTGGCGCTGGACTGCTAGAGGCGAGGCAAGCAGGCCTAGAAGGAGTGGCAGGGCGAGGCGGAGAGGTTGGCAAATGCAATCGGCACGAGGTGCTACGGCGAGGACGAATTTTGCGAGCGCAGCAAGGACACCGGCGACGAGCAGACGGGAGGAAAAGAAGAACGACGGCGGCGGTGCTCCTATTTATAGAAGCGAAGGGTGCGTTCGGCTTCGACAGCTCCCGAACGAGTATGCCACGGAGTCAGAAGCATGTCACCACGTGAGAAAGCGGCGAAGACGGTCGTCGGCAAGCAGCTACGTGGCGCCGGCGGCAAGCAGGAGGTCGCGTCAGGCTTCAAATTGATTTTTGAATTATTTACACAATTGCCACTGCGTTTATTTTGCAAATTACTCACAATTTTTCTAAAGAAGTTGAAAATCTCCAAAAATGAAAGTTGCTCAACTTTTTAAACTCTACAACTTTGCTTAAATGAACATTTTTAAATTTTGTCTCCATTTTGAAATTTGAATTTGGGGTGCATTTGATCAATTGAATCATTTCAAAATTAGTCCAAATTTTATATGTAAACTTTAAAAACTTTGAATACCAAAGTTGATCCTTATAAAATAAGCTTCAACTTTTCTTTTTGTCACACCCCCAAATTCTAAATGGATTTTGAAATAGACAAAAGGGTCAAAAAGGACTTTTATAAATTTGTATTTGAATTCAATTTGATTTGTTTACCTTTTTACTTAATTATGGTTTTTGACCAATTATATGGCCCATTAGGGTTATTTGAGTCAAATGACACATGGTCTCACATAATCACATGAAATTTGATCCTTATGGTCATGATTTTAATTCAGAGTTTTGAATCACATTACATCACATAAAATAACAACTTATGAAATAAAGCTTATTTAGTGAATGCATTCAAAATTTCCTACTTTATGAATGCTTTGTAATGCATATGATGACATGTCAAGTTTTAATGCTAGGTCAAAACACCAGAGGTGTTACACTTGGTAGCACTAATTCCATTAAGATCCTCAGCCACCACGGCACCACCTGGCCACCTCGCCCTCCATCACCAAATAGAAGCTATCGCCCCTCTATGGCCTGCGCCCTTAGTATTACTATTTCCCCCCTACTCAAATATATAGGAGAGCTATGTATTCTAATATATCAAAGCAGTTTGCTTTGGCCGCCAGGAGCGCCGTCCACGTCGCCCCGACTCATCCTGGCCGTTCGATCTCGCGTTGGACATCTTAGATTTATTATAGAGGATTTCATCGTAAGCGGTTTCCCGTGCTTCTCCTCGCCTTTTCTGGCTTCTCCTCTACTTCTGCTCGGCTTCTCCGGCTCCTCGTCGGAATCCGGCCAGATGAATATATTCGCACCTCCTGCATAAGCTTCTAGATGCTTCTCCTTTCCCCATCCTCTCTCCTCTTCCCTCTCTCCCCCGACGGGCGACAACAGGGCGACGATGGCTCGCGCTGGTGGCGACCCGCAGCTGTGGCCGCCCTCGCCCTCCTCCCCCCCTCGCGTGGCCTCGTGCTAGCCGGACCCATGCCACCGGCGCACCGCACAAACCGGTGTCGAGGCGCGACTACGCGGTGCCGCACGTGGGCCACCGGGCACAGCGCTGCGTGAGCGGGCCCCACCCTTGGTCACTGCTGTGGGTCCCCCCCACGCGGCCTCCTACCGATGTTGCGCGCTAGCTCCTGTGCAATAGGAAACCCTAGGTGCCTCTCCGTCTCCTGATCTATCGCTGCCTCTCCCTTATCGTCCCTAATCGGGTGCCATACCCGTGCGAGAAGCGCTCGATGCGGCCGGATCAAACGGCGCACCAGCGCGGGGAGCCATCAATGTAGCCATCGGCCGCTGCGACGGCCCTGCCCTAGCTGCATCGGCTGCGCCTTCTGCTGACATGGACGCACCCAGCACAGCCCGGCCCCGCCTGCGTCGTGACCGGCCCCATTGACGTGACCGTCGCCAGTCCTGCTGCATCCTCTGCTCTATTTCGTCCTCCCTGACCTTGCTTGGTCCTGCTATGGTAACCTCAAAAAAAAATCCCCTATATCTCCTTTGCCACCTTATGTCTCTAATCCCTTGATTTTGTTTTGTATATGTATGGATGTAGTTTGCTTACACATACGATTTGTGTTCTGGAAAAAAATGAAAATGTCTCTGCTCATAACTTTTGCATGTATTGTTAATCTGGAAGGCACATTGTTTGTAGGTTTGGGACATTGATGCGAACAAACTATGTTATCTCCTATTTCCACTCCAATTTTTGTAGCCATTCTTTCGCTTTTGGCACAATTTGCTTTTCCTTATTATTGTTGTTTATCGTATATGCATAGACAAATTTGTGGCCTTAACCAGGTGATTTGCCGACACGCGCGAGGGCGCGCGTGATGGACTAGTTTTGCATTATAGGTAAAAAGAGCTTGTACAGGTGGGTCATGCAATCCATGCACTTTGGTGGGAAGAGAAAATTACATGAAAAAACCCACAAGGAGAAGAAATAAAACCGTCTGAAATATGTAGGAGAGCTATGTGTTTTTGCATTAAAGGTAGAACGAGTTTGTACAAGCAGGTCATGCAATCCACACACCTAGGTGGCAAGAGAAAATTACATGAAAACAACCATAAGGAGAAGAAATAAAACTAATTTTACTCGTTGTTTCGCCAACTAGACAAAATAACATATTTGCACCAGCTTCAACCAACCCTTCATGTTGGGCTTTCTTGCCTCCATGGGCTATTCTAACCTCGGATGGAACTGAACAAAATTAGTTTTGGACGCATGTCGTCAGCATGGGCCTAGGTTTCTAGTGCTGTCTCCACCGCCACATCCGATGCCACCATCTATCATCCCTGGCCTGCCTCCCTTGTGCCCTTAGTAGCCATATTCCCACAAGGGAATGGAAACATGGAATGGGAACTTGGGGTGTTATTTTGTAACATGGGAACATAAATGTTCCCAAATTAGGAGCGTGGAAGTTTTTGGAACAAGGAGTGTGGCCATGTTCCACATTTCCGGCCGCTGAGCCCACGCCACCACCTCCTCTTTCCCACTCACTGCAGCCGCCATCGCAACCTAGTGCGCCACCACCACCACCCATTCCCGTTCTGTGCTGCCGCCACCATCCCTGCCACAACCTACAACAACCAATGCCATAAGCTCCCCCACATGCTGCAATCATCTCTGTTCCCCTCCATGACCATCATCCCAACCTCATGCACCACCGTTGTCATCCTGACCTCATGTGTCACCGCTAGCTCTCACAACCATGTGTAGTGTTGCCTTGTGGATCACTGCCGCACCATGTGTCCCACCTCTCACCCATGGGTGGGCACCGCCTCACCTAACGAAGTCACCACCACCGGTTCCTCTGCTCTCGTGGGCCCAACGCCATCCCTCTTGGGGCCTTTGTAGCCGTTGGGACTCCTACTCTGGACCGTGTCTACAGAAATTGCCCCCGCATAAAGACGTCGCTGCCTCTATGATCCTAATTGAGAAAGGAAGTGTCGTGGGTTTGTTGGCGGTCACTAACGACAACATTCGACTGCCAATTATTATCCAAAATAGGAGAAATAAACATACTTTTGACACATATGCATATACTATTGACCTAGTTCCACTTGTATTGAAGAAAGCATGTTTTGCAGGACATATACATGAATACAAGTGGAAAATGATCAAAATGCATAATCCAGAAAGCGTAATGCAGATCCTATATCAAAGAACCAAGCAAAGGCCCACTTCAATAAAGAATCTAGGCCAAGCACTGACGTGGGAGGGGCCTAGGCCCAGCCACCAGCCCACAGCATGAAGGCGGTGCCGAAGAGGGTCGGCCCAGGTGCGGACGCACCAGGGGTGTGGGTGCACCACCCCCAACTCTTCCTGGCCCCACCTTGCACAGGCGGTGCATTAATGATGCTTGGGGTCGGTTTAGGATAGTTTCCTATTTTATCTCCCCCTAAACCGACCTCTAGCTAGTATAAATAAGGGGTAGGGCTCATTCTTCAACACACCAACATTTGGAGCTATCACCTCACCTCTCTGTACTTGTACTCTCTTAGCTTTAGTAGTAGTATTTGGAGCTAGCAAAGCTATCAAGGAGGGCTTGGCTCCTTGGAAGAAGAGTGACATCTTGGTATGAATAATACTATGAAGAGTTCTTCTAAAGTCTTGCTCTCATATCATTTATGTAGTTGTGCTATAGAACTAGAGTATAGTTGTCTTGTTATAGTCATGATATATGAACTAGCATATAGTTTATGTGTCATGATCTAAACATGTTCAACTTCATGCTTAATCATTCATATGATTTGTATGAGTTGAAGTAGAGCTAGGGTTGGGGTGACGGTTCGTTGTTCCTTCGGGTTTGCCCATATTCTTGCTTGTCGATTCGTAGGGTCAGAATCTTGGGGGATATGGGTAGTTTCCTTGTACACGGGCATGGTGCTCGGGTACATGGGACCTATGGATATGACGGTATCCCATGGTTGAGGGGTAGGCGGTAGGTGGTGACAACCCTGTCCGTCCCTTATAACCCCCCATGTCCGGGTATTGTGTAGGAGTCTTAAAGTCTCTCGCGCTTGCTGGTAGACCAGTGCTCGGAGATCTCCCCGTCCATCTCACACTTAGTTCTAACTCTAGTTGTATAACTTGTATGACCATTAACTGTTCTTTGCACAACTATATTAGAGCATGCCGACTCCATGTAGGAACATTCTTTTATTCTTTGTTTTCCTTTTATCCTTGAGGTTGGCCCAGATGTGTGTTCACTATCCATGATATATCGTTTTTACCCTTGTCATGTATTATGGTCCACTATGCAAGTATGTAATCATGTTTATGCTCATGCTAGACTCTTAATACCTTGCCCTCCTTTGGAAAAATATAAATAATGGTACCCTAAATACTTCTGGGTGAAATGATACAATGATAGATCCGTGCGCTTGCAGATATTCTCTGTAATCGTTAAGAACTATCATAGTTGGTGTTTCTTGGTGGCATTGCTAAGATTAACTCAATCTTAGTAATGGTGTTAAGAAATACCAATAGAAATTTCTGGCGTCGTTGCCGGTGATGGACTTAAAACCTCCTCACTTGGTGATTGCGCTAAGAAATGACAACAAGCATTTCTGGCGCTGTTGCCGGGGAGGGCATAGGTTAAAGAATCTAGTAGGACATAATCATGAGCACATGCATGTAGTGGTAGCCACAGTTTATGTGTTTTCTTCCTGTGTGGATGAAAATAGGATAGTGTGTGAGTGGTTTTGATCTGCCGAACAACTACACCGATAATCTAGAGGCACTCCTAAGGATGAACAGGTCTCGTACCACTTCTTCTTCTGCTACTCCACCGGCAGTTGAACCAGTCACCCTCGTACCATCCGCTACTACCAAAATGGCTAAGTCACTCCGCGACTACTCCACCTCCGTTGTTGCCAACGTGCCCGTTGGGCCCGTTGTCAACATGGGCACCGGAAACTTTGAGCTTCGAACTGGCCTGATCACGATGGTGCAGGTGAACCAATTCTGTGGTTTGCCCAGCGAGGACACGAACACGCACCTGCAACACTTCCTTGAGCTGTGTGACACAATCGTCATCAAAGACATTGCACCAGCTAGCATCAGGCTCTGTCTGTTTCCCTTCTCCCTCACGGGGAAGGTGAAATAGTGGTTTTATAAGGAGAAGGAAGCTGTCAAGACATGGGACAAATATTCCATGGCGTTCCTCATGAAGTTTTTTCCCATAGGCAAAACCAATGCCCTGAGGGGGAATTTTTCAAATTTCCAGCATATTTCACTAGAATCCATTCCCGAGGCGTGGGAGAGGCTCTAGGATTACATCTAGGCCTGCCCATACCACGGAATGGAGAATTGGCTCGTGCTCCAGAATTTCTATGAAGGGCTCACGCTCATGTCAAAGGGGCACGTAGATACCGCTGCTGGAGGAGCATTCCTCTCACTCACCATCCCTGATGCCATAGCACTCATCGAGAAGATTGTGGCCAATCAGAGTTGGGGAGAGGAGCTCAAACAATAAAAAAACATGCATACCACGAAGGAGACGGATATGCTTGTCGCAAAAATAGACTTGTTACTCTCAAGACTAAATGAACGGGTCCACGAAAAAGAAGCAATGAAGGCCACCGTTCAGGCCACGGACTCACAAATGACTTGTGAAGTCTGTGGTGAGGTCAGACACTCAGGAAATAACTACTCCGATACCCATGAGGAAGCATCCTACATCAACAACGGATTCCGACAAGGTAACAATAATGGGTGGAATAATTAGTCCCACCCACAAGGAGGTAATTCGAACTTTAACTCCAATTACAATTCAAATCAACCTTCCTTGAGAGACCTAGTACTAGGTCAAGCTAAAATTAATGAAAATCTGACTAAAAAGTTAATGTATAATAATAAAATGATAGAAAACATAAATTCTAAACTTGAAAACCTATCATCATCCGTCAATAATCAATTGAGCTTTAATAAAATGATCGAAACTCAAATAGCTCAAATTGTTGCCACACTACCTGTCTCTGATTCGGGAAAAATTCCGGAGAAACCTGAAACTTCTCTCGAATCAGTTAAAATGGTCTCAACGAGGTTTGGTAAGCCTTGTAGATCCACCATTCGTCACCAAGAAAGGAGATCCTGGCCACCCGACAATCACATGCTCAATAGGTCCACATGTCTTCCACAATGCCTTCTATGACCTTGGAGCAAGCATCAACGTTATGTCCAAGGTAATATATAATAAGATTTTGGGTGGACCTTTGTCCCCTGCAAATTTCAGACTACAGATGGCGGATCAAACTTCACAACACCCGGAAGAATTAGCTAAGGATATCTTGGTAAGAATTCAAGACACACATACATCCCCACGGACTTTGTCATTCTAGACATGGGTCTCAATGAGGAAGTTCCTCTCCTTCTAGGGAGACCATTCCATAACACCACAAATGCAGTATTACACGTGGAAACTGGGCATATTTGCTTTCATATTAAAGGGCAAACAATAAGATACTCATGTAATGGGTTTAACATGCATAAACACCTTAAAAACAAACAACCCAAGAAACAACCACGTAAAGGAATCAATCAGGTAGGGTAGATAAAAGGATCAGCCTCCACGCCTACTTCTCCAGGCATAGGCGCACCATCATCAAGAAAGCATTGAAAGGAGAAGAGTCCTGCTCATTGGACTTTAAACAGAGAGTCCTTGCCGAAGGTAAATCAGTTGTTATCTTTTATAATTATAACCTATCAATAAAAGTGCTAATAAATATAAGATCATGCTAAAATAAAAACAATTAGTTTACCTTTCTAAACTTGAATACACTTTTTCATGTTCTACACAAAGTATGTTTTGGTTTGAAGTATGGTTCTTGTGCGATCATGCTTCATAGGCTTTTCACAATTAAGCATGGTGCTTAGGTTGATTAGCCTACCTTGATCAAATTCAACATGACGTCTAGTTTGATCATTGTACTAAAATTACCGAGTATAGACATGGATAAATAAACAAAGTAAAAATGCATGCAATAAATACAATAAAGCTACCTCGGAGTCATCACCAAGCAACCGACCATAAGCTAGCTTGGGGGAGGGCCCCGCAAAGGTAACATGTATCTTTTATTTATCACTTATATTTCTTATATTTATTTTTGTTCATAAAAAAATAAAAAATGATTAAAATACCAAAAATATGAATTCCACTCTCATATGTGTTTAAGGAATGTTTAGTTTCTCCTATAGTTGAAATGATGAATAGTTGCTTTGTCTATAATTCATCTGTGCCTTGGTTATAACTTAGTATTCCCTAAGATTTAAGTTTGTTGGCTAAAAATATCTCATCCTAAAAACTTGAAAACTTGTGGGTTTGCAAATACATGCTCCTTTTCTAAGTTGTTGCGAGTTATGGTATGGTACAAATAGAATTTACTAAGACTTTGTTCTAAGAGAAACTTGACATCTGAAGATTTTATTTTTAAAAATGCTAAAATTATCAAAAGTTCCACAATGATTATGAATACCTATCAAGGCCATATGACATGATATCCAAATTCAAAACCTTAGTCATATGCTACCTGTTGTTACATTGAGCTTTGTCAAATTGTTGTGACCCTTATTGAGATTCCGTCATGCACCCATGATCAAGACACATGTATACCAACAAATAAAACTGCTAACTCTTACACTGAGAGCTACGCACAAACATTCTTTTTTTGTCCACCAAAATAATTACTCCATTCATTTATCATGTGTGTCTCTCTCAAAATTTTTCATATGCCAAAAAGAATAGTATGGGCTATGTAAAAAAAGGAGAAGAGAAGAAAAGAAAAATATCCATGCCAAAAGGCATGAGAGAAAAAAATGCATACCAAAGAGCATGAAGAAAAGAAAAAAGAAAGAAATAAAGATAGCCCATACTTTCGAATAAAAGGCATTCATTCAAAGAGAGAGAGAGTCATGATTCAAAGGAGTACCAAAAATATTTAGAATTAGGACTTTATAAAAATTCCACACACTTGCACGTCTTAATCAAAGTGTATGACTTGCATCTCCTTGTGGTTCGGTTTTGACTTAGCAAAATATGTGATGCAAGTATGCCCCACTTTCGTACATACCCAAAACTTCACTCAAAAGCTTTAGTGGTAGGTTATGAAAAAGAAGGCAATTACCAAATGCCTTGGTGAGGTATCATACACATTGAGTGATCGAGAGAATCATTTAAGAAACTTTCATTTGTTTTGCAAAATTTATAAAACCTCCGGATAGATGGTTAATCAAGGAATGAATGATTGATAATTATGTTATAACCGTGCTATCTTGGAACCGCCCAAAAACTTGGAAAAACTATATGCCCCACAGGGATCAAGGTAATGGGTGGATAAAAATGCCAACTTATTTGAATTGCGGAAGAATACTTTGTTATAAGCATGACACTTATGAATTGTATCGGCACAGTAGCAACTCCTGATCAACAACCAAATACTTAGCTATTTGCTCGGGACGAGCAAGGGTTAAGTTTGGGGGATTTGTTGGCGGTCACTAACGACAACATTCGACCCCTAATTATTATCCAAATCAACAGAAATAAACATATTTTTGACACATATGCATATAGTATTGACCTAGTTCCACTTGTATTGGAGAAAACATGTTTTGCAGGACATATATATGAATACAAGTGGAAAATGATCAAAATGCGCAATCCAAAAAGCGTAATGCAGATCCTATATCAAAGAACCAAGCAAAGGCCTACTCCAATGAAGAATCTAGGCCGAGCACCGATGTGGGAGGGGCCTAGGCCCAGCCACCAGCCCACAGCGCAAAGGCGGTGCCGAGGAGGGCTGGCCCAAGTGCGACCGTACCAGGGGTGCGGGCGCACCGCCCCACGTCCTCCTAGTCTCACCTTGCACAAGCGGTGCATTAATGACGCTTGGGGTCGGTTTAGGCTAGTTTCCTATTTTATCTCCCCCTAAACCGACCTCTAGCTAGTATAAATAAGGGGAAGGGCTCATTCTTCAACACACCAACATTTGGAGCTATCACCTCACCTCTCTCTACTTGTACTCTCTTAGCTTTAGTAGTAGTATTTGGAGCTAGCAAAGCTATCAAGGCGGTAGGTGGTGACAGCCCTGTCCGTCCCTTATAATCCCCCATGTCCGGGTATTGTGTAGGAGTCTTAAAGTTTCTCACGCTTGCTGGCAGACCAGTGCTTGGAGATCTCCCCATCCATCTCACACTTAGTTCTAACTCTAGTCTTATAACTTGTATGACCATTAACTGTTCTTTGCATGGCTATATTAGAACATGCCTGCTCCATGTAGGAATATCCTTTTATTCTTTGTTTTCCTTTTATCCTTAAGGTTGGTCCAGATGTGTGTCCACTATCCATGATATACCATTTTTACCCCTGCCATGTACTATGGTCTACTATGCAAGTATGTAATCATGTTTATGCTCATGCTAGACTCTTAATACCTTGCCCTCCTTTGGGAAAATACAAATAACGATACCCTGAATACTTCTGGGTAAAATGCTACAACGATAGATCCGTGCGCTTGCGGATATTCTCTATAATCGTTAAGAACTATTGTAGTTGGTGTTTCTTGGCGGCGTTGCTAAGATTAACTAAATCTTAGTAATGGTGTTAAGAAATACCAACAGGTATTTCTGGCGCCGTTGCCGATGATGGACTTAAAACCTCCTCACTTAGTGATTGCTCTAAGAAATGCCAACAGGGTTTGATACCAAAGGTAGTGATTAGGTATTAATTGGTGGGTCGATGTGATGGACTCCAATGGTTAAGCATTCATGACACAAAGAATTTATCCTGGTCTTGGCGTCTAAGCCCTAAGTTGAACATATAGTTCTTCATGTTGGAATGCTCAATCGAGTTCTTACAATGGAGAGAGAGAGAGAGAGAGAGAGTTGGTGTTGGCATTTCTTAGCATCACTTCTTTACTAAGTTGTCATCCCTAGCAATGTGCCAGAAATGCGTTGGTGGTAATTATTGAGAACACTTGTAAATTTATATATACTTAGTAATCCGCAAGCTCACAGATAAATTACCATTGTAGCATTTTACTCGGGAGTATGCCAGGTATCGTTATTTATATTTTATCCACAGGGAGGAGCGATGGGGTGGCTAGAGATATTGACAAATATGCATACTTATGACAAGATCATCAACTCTCAGGCTTTAACAGGGGTAAGTCAAATGATAAATAAATAATAAGTGTAAAGCATTGATAGTAATCCAGAGGTAAGAATAGATACTCATAAATATAGTATGGCTAGGTAGGAGATTAATTAAGAGAAAAGATTCCTAAGTCATTTCTTATTTACTAAGTCTTTTGTACACCCAAGTATATACACTTTCATCTATAGCATAACCAACTTTATATCTATGCATAAGGAACATTACTAAGGAAGATCAAGAACAGAGCTTGACTCCCTTCGCAACCGGGTTCTACTTGTTCTACAAACAAGGAGTGGACTATAAAGGACTCAACGAGAGTGTTACACTCGTGATCTACCACATGACCTAGAGTGTAGAGTGCATCCGCAGGTAAACAATATTTAAGCACCACGCTTACATAATGTTGACCACTTAACTCACTCGAGTACTAAGCTAAGCGCTTTGCGAACATTTGCATAACTATATCAAGCATATAACTAGAGGAAACTAGGAACATAATAAATTATAAAGTCAAACTTGCAATACTTGCAATACATATATTATAAAGTCAAACAACGGATCCAAAGAGAGTTGAGTCATATAATCAAATCAAGATGTGCGTGAAACATATGGTGGATATATATATGGTGGCTAACCTAATTCTACTATGCTCCTTGAAAATATATCTCTCTTTTGAAACTTGAAAACCTTTGCAAGAAAAACATGGGCTATCTTATTCATCTCTTTTCTCTCTTTTATTTTTTTAGGCGGGCATCTAAGTACCCATTGTTTTAAATATTTTGGACACTTGTCCATTTTTTCTCAACTTCTTTTTCTCTCTTTTTTATGAATAACTCTTGCATAGCCTCATGCTTCTTTTCTGCAACAAACTTTTGAGAGATAGCAATAAGAATGGAGCATTTATTTGGTGGAGGGAACCTACCAAGAATGTTTTTGCCGTTTACTCCCAGTGTAGGAGTAAAACATTTTTGGGTGGACCTAGATGAAAAGCATGTTTTTGCGCCTACCCCCAATGTAGGAGTAGTGCATATGTGGGTGGTGTACGTGATCTTGATTTTAAGAGCATGACAAACCTCTCATAAGGATCAACAAAGCTTGACTAAACTTAATGCAAAACAAGTAGCATATGAGAGTGGAAGTTTTCCTAGCCTAAATATAAACATGTTTGGCTTTGGTGGGAATTCAAGATTTGTCATACATGAACTCTTCATGTTGCATTTTTATGTTTTTCAAAAAGAAATCTCTAGAATTTAATATCACTTGGAACAAGATAAATAGCTGCTCAGACCTTCTCATATCATATCCGTTAATTACCTAGACTTAGATCAAGCATTTGCTACCCACGAGTTTCAAGTTCAGAGCAAATTCTCATGTCAAAACAGTCATATCCAAAACTCGAGAGAATTCAAGGCTAAAAACTAGGTACTTGAAAGAAATTACAACAGAGCAACTATTCATCATTTCCATTATGAGTCATCATCTTCAAGTTCTTTTTATTTATTTAGCTCTTAAAAATAAAAATTTAAAGCAAACTTTATACACACTCTTTTTTATTTGGTTTTTATTTTTTGTAGATCACACCTTACTAATAAAAGATAAAGACAATTTTTTATTTTGTTTTTTATATAAATATAAGACAAACTCAAAAATAACTAAAGAAAAGGAAAAAGAAACAAAATGCTAGGGAAGAAAACTTACCTTAAATAACAAGGGATGCTCCTCCCCCAAGCTAGGTGTTGCTGTAGTCGATCAGAATGGCGGGTCGAAGTTGAATTTCTGGAACAGGTAGTTCTAGTTCCCACTCTCCTGCTGCTGATGCTGCTGGATGTTGGTGAGACGATCTCCTACTTTTGCTTGCCACTGGGAATGATGGTGAAGTGTGTTCTGAATGTCTTGCTGCATCTCTTCTATGGTTGTCAACCTGGTGTCGAGGCAGAAATGCTCCATGTGCTGGCCATGGTAGCCCATTGGCTGATCATGATAGCCACAGGCAGAGAAGGACATACGTCCTCCCTAGTGGCCGCTTGAAACTTCTTTATTGGGTTGTTGCTGATAGTAGTTGAAGTTGCCATACTGCCATTGCTCACTTGAGCACTGCTGCCAGGAGCTCTTAGAGTACTGAGGAGCGGGTTGCTCGCAGCCAGCCTGCTCGGGTTGGTACATACGGGAAGATCCTGGCTAATCCAAGCCTGCATAGCTAGTGAAAGCTAGTCCCTTCGAAATTGGATCATTATTGCGGTACCTGGGTTGCAGGTTGTGAGTTATTCTCGCAAAAGCACTTCTGCGAGGCGCTGCTTCCTTAACCTGTAGATCAAAGACAAAAGAATTCACAACATACAAACCGAGGTTCGGATCTAGCAATGGAATCTCAGTTGTATATCCCAGATACATCATGACAAGTTGACCATTATTGTTCTTTTTCAGCATGTGAGCCTTGAGAAAGTATTCATAATCAATGTACCAGCGATCAATGTCCTCAATGTAAGAGAGTGAAGCATTTTTCAATAGACCTAAATTTTGGGCACTGCGAGTGACCAAAGAGGTACACCCGACATCTCCCTTGAGCTCAAAAACTTCCTTCCATTGATTCATCATGAACTTAATAGGTGAAACTTTCCTTCTCTTAACCATGGCATAAAGTAACTTAAGTTCATCCATTGATACGGTGCGAAAGTCATTTCTAGGAAATAAAGAAAATCCTAGCCACTTATGTATGAAGCGCAGGGTAGGATGATGGATATCACTAGTGTGAGGACGGTGACAATTGGGTTTTTTGGATATTTCTATCTAGAATTTCACTCTATCATAATCTTGTAGAGCAGAGTCTACATCAACTACGCACTTTGCATTAAATCCTAGAAGCTCACTAAACTGCTTCTAGGGGATAGAAAAATCTTTTCCAAGCAGTCTAAATGTAACTTCAGTATCAGTGGTTTGCAAGGTGTATATAATTCTAGTGTTAAGAGTTTAGATACAGGCTCATCAATTTGCCAAACATTTTCCTATCCAATAGTTCTAAATATGATTTCAAATTTGAGGTCCATACCTGTTGTGTGTAGAAGGGCTGGGTCATAGGCAGGGGTAAGAATGAACCTTCGGGTCTTCAGTTGCCTGAAGGCGTCTTTCTCCGTCTTGTTCTGGAACTTTAGGTGCTTCTCTTTTAGGAGAATGTTCTTTTCGGCTGAGGATGACTACGGTGGTGCTTCGATAGTCGGAGATGGAACGTCGATCTGCATGTTAGTACTCTCCCGAGAAGAAGAGCTTCTCGTCGAACAGAACAATGCCGTGCGCTTGAGCTTGCTCACAAACTTGCTCATCTTCCTGCAAAATAAATAGACAACATAACTCTTAGAATAGATTAGGAAAATAAAAAGCCAGCGGTTTGCCGTCTAGAAGTCAGTCGTCCGAGGGTTAGTTGTTCAAGAGTTAGTCATTCTTGATTGCCTAATAGATTTTTCAATCAAGATTTTGGCATAACTTTCACCCTAAACTTTTTTATTTCCCTCTTAATTTTAACAGCACTTCCACTCTTAACCTCTCTCACTTTTCTTCAAATTTTTTATAGCACTTTTACTCTTACTCTCTCTCAACTTTCCTAACCCCAACAACGCTTCTATTAAGTGGATTTCCAAACTACGAACTTGGGGATTTGAAATTTCGAACTTGGATGCTGGAGTGTGAGTGTGTGTGAAGCCGAGAGCGAACAGGAGGAGTGCCATTTATAGGCGGCATAGCAGCAGACCGGCCGGCCAAGTGGTGGGGCCGGCCAATCCCCCATGGTGGCCAACTGGCCTCCCCTTCGTCTAGATATTTCTTTGCTTCACACTTAAGCAAGAATGGATGGCCGTCAGTGGAAATTCGGTGGAGAAATGACCTAAGTGGAGATGGAGGTGGAAATGGAGGTGATGGGTGGTGGTTGAGTGGGCCCTCCATGTTTCCTGTGGGTCCCAATTGTATGTGTTTCTACCGTATACACACGTATATATGAGCAATGCAAAAAAATTTATGATACTATGAAATATAGGAAGATGAATGGATGGTATTTTTAAATTTTTACGTCTCCACGGTAAATATTTATTACGGGTTTTTATGCTCCATAAAAAATATTTACATGGGGCATCAATTTTGTAATGTCATGATAAAAATTTTTATTTTATTTTTTTCCAAATGCAATGCAAATGCAGAAAAATAAATATGCTAAGGTAAAAATAAATTTATGCAAAGTAAAAAGTAAATATAAATAGCTACCGATTTTACCTCCCGGTGAGGGTTCGAAATTTTAAGTCCGCCGAACCGGACTTCTCCAGTTGTATTTATTCCTCGGGTGCATCAATCGGTCTTGGAGATGGAGACCTTGATGGTTGTTCTTACTTCTCACGCCACTCCAAATTAGAGCATCGTTTCGGTCTTGGCTTGAAAGCGAATCGCTCTTCCTTGCCATTGATATGAAATTTAATTTCTCCAGCTCTGACAACAATGTGTGCATTTGTAGTGCTTAGTAAGGGTCTCCTAAGGATGAGAGGTGCCTTCATGTCTTCCTGCATGTCAAGTACTACAAAATTCACTGGGACAAAGAAATTTCTTATTTTTACCAGAATATTCTTGGCGATTCCTGCATGGTAGCGAACCGATTGGTCGGCTTGTTGCAGGCACATCGATGTTGGTGTGAGTGTTAAATAGTTCAGCTTGTCGAAAACCTTCTTGGGCATGACACTAATACTTGCTCCAAGATCACATGGCGCATTCTCAAAATTTTAGTTTTCGATTGAACAATCAATAGTGGGACATCCTGGATTCTTCTTCATCACCGGTGATGTGTTTAGGATGGCTGCACTACACTCCTATGTTAACTTGATTACCTCAGTGGTGGGTAGTGGTATTTTTGTTGTTCAGGATGTCTCTGAGTTACTTCGCATAAGTGGGTACCTGTATGGCATCTAGCAGAGGAATATTGATATATAACTTTTGAATTACCTTTACGAACTTACCAAACTGCTCATCCATTTTAGCTTTTGATTCCTGCGTGGAAATAGTAGGAGGTTGGTGTCATGAAAATCTTGCATCATTTCTTGTGCTTGTGGCTCAACTTCTTCAACTTCATCATCCTTCTTCTCCCCTTGTACTACTGCCGGTGTCTTACCTGTCCTTGTCGGATATGGAGGATCTCGAGTAGACTTGCCACCTCTTGTGGTTATGGTGTTGACCTTCTCAAGGTTAGTGGAAAAAGGCAAAGTAGCAGCCAACTGAGCTAACTGTGATTCTATCTTTTTATTATAGCTAAGTTGGTCTTTATGTGTTTATATTTTCTAGGACCTTATCATTAAAAGCAAGCTTCTTAGAAATATTCTCGTTAATCTTAGCTTGTTCTAAGGTCAAGTCTCTTAAGGATGGTTGCTTAGGATTAGAGAAATAATTATCTGGGAACTTACCTTGGTAATTTGACCATTGTTGTTGTTAATAACATCATTGTTTCTGTTGTTGTGTAGCAGAGTTGTTGATGGCAATGTTTGCATCCTCTTGATATTCGGGGAACTCAACCCCTAAATATTCTCCACATATGTTTTGGGAATTAAAAACATCTTGAATGGCCTAACGATCTTTCTTGTAACTAGCTCGTTGTTCAAGCCAATTCAACAATACATCCATCTTGGTTGATAATGCACACACCTCTTCTGATACTTCTTTGCTCTTATTGCATGCTTGAATATTGCATTGAGACTAGCTTTGATTAGGGGTTATCTTCTCTATAAGAGTTTTAGCTTTTCCAAGGGTGAGTGACACGAATGCTCCTCCAGCAGTTGCGTCGAGTTGTTCATGAGATTTCTGAGTTAATCCATGGTAAAAGCTTTGTATGAGCAACCAATCTTTCATCCCATGATGAGGACAATCTGAAATGTATTCTTGGAAACATTCCCATGCTTCTGGAATGGTCTCTCCTTTCTGCTGTTGGGAGTTGGAAATATTTCCTCTTAAGGTATTGGTCTTGCCTATAGAGAAAAACTTTGCTAGAAAGGCCTTTGAACATTTTGCCCATGTATTGATGTCTTCTTTGTTGGTGTAGAATCACTGCTTCACCCTTTCCACTAATGAGAATGGAAAGAGGTGGAGTAGTATGATGTCTTGAGCAACGTCCTTGATGGTGATTGTGTCTCTAATCTCCATGAAATTCTGAAGATGAACACTAGCATCTTCATGTGCCTTTCCGCTGAATGGAGTAGATTGCACCATGTTGATGAGGCTAGACTTGAGCTCAAACTCAAGGTTATTGGTTTCGAGTGTTGGTCCAGTGCGGATGTTCTCGGTGCTTGGAGTAGAGAATTCACGTAGAGTCTTTTCAGCCATAGCTTCAGACTGGTGTTGAGCTTCCTCTTGATTGGTTTGATTGTGATTGATGGAATTTGTTGATGAATCAGAACCAATCCTGTAATACCCTATATAAGATATGAACAAAGACAAACAAGGGTAAGCCTACTAAAGCAGCGGTATAAAGTTATTATCTTGTCAATAAGTATTTATTTGATCAATTCTCTTAGCCTTGTGCCCCTCCCCAGCAACGATGCCAGAAATGCTTGTTGGCATTTCTTAGCATCACTTCTTTACTAAGTTGTCATCCCTAGCAATGATGCCAGAAATGCATTTTTGGTAATTATTGAGAATACTTGCAAATTTATATACTTAGTAATCTGCAAGCGTACAGATAAATTACTAGTGTATCATTTCATCCGGGAGTATGCCAGGTATCGTTATTTATATTTTATCCACAGGGAGGAGCGATGGGGTGGTTAGAGATATTGATAAATATGCATACTTATGACAAGATCATAAAATCTCATGCTTTAACAAGGGTAAGTCAAATGATAAGTGTAAGACATTGATAGTAATCCAGAGATAGGAATAGATACTCATAAATGTTGTATGGCTAGGCAGGAGATTAATTAAGAGAAAAGATTCCTAAGTTATTCCTTATTTACTAAGTCTTTTGTACACCCTAGTATATACACTTTCATCTATAGTATAACCAACTTTAGATCTATACATAAGGAACATTACTAAGGAAGATCAAGAATAGAGCTTGACTCTCTTCACAACCGGGTTCTATTTGTTCTATAAACGGGGAGTGGACTACAAAGGACTCAACGAGAGTGTCACACTTGCGATCTACCACATGACCCGGAGTGTAGAATGCATCCACAGGTAAACAATATTTAAGCAACACGCTTACATAATGTTGACCACTTAACTCACTCGAGTACTGAGCTAAGCGTTTTACGAACATATGCATAAATTCATCATCAATCATAACTATATCAAGCATATAACTAGAGCAAACTAGAAACATAATAAATAGCAACATAGTATCAAAGTATCACAAAGTCATAAAATAAAGAGGGATATAATGGCTTTACCAGCCTCTAGATGGCAAATCTAGAATCCTGAGCAATAGCCCAACTCTACTTAAATCTTGCTAGCTAGCCAATACTAGAACTTTAAAGAATTGGAGCTCTATTCTCTTCTCTCTGGAAACCCTAATTTCTGATCTGACCTTGACTTATGATAGAATACTTCAGGGACGAGGGCAGGGGCCGGTATATATAAGCTGGAGCATCAATTATGAGCCATCGGATCAAACCGACTTGAATAAACGGCATAGATGCAATCTAATAGGCAGTGGAGGAACCGACATCGAAGCGGAGGCTGACTGGTGGGCCCAGGGGGCCGGGCGGCCTGCAGGTGGGGCCGGCCTGCATCCTCTTGTGCCCCACTTCGGTGGAGTGTCTTATGGTGTCCTCTGAAACCTTCTGCAGTTGTTTACGCCGCGGATAAGCACGATTTAATTTGATGATTTAATCCATCTTGACGGTTTTCTGGATAAACCCTGTTGAAAACACGAATTGACCAAAACTTGTGGAAATTGTCAGTTTAAACCCCTAAGTCTATGTTGATGATCATTTATATGCATGATTTCAAGTTATATTGACGGTTTATAAAGGATGGTAACTACCGTCAATAGTTGGTAAGAAAGTGCTAAGGTAGTGATCTGTGCTTTCTCAAGTTGATCTGGGGCTGATCCCCTTTACAGGAGCCCTTGCCTTGCCTTATATTTTGGAGGGTTAGGAGAGTACAGGAAGATCTAGTTCTAGAAGCTCCCTTGGCGGCCAAGGGAGTTGTAGGGTTTCATGTACTAATCCTTGAGCCATTGGTGGCACCGGGCACTGTCCCTCATCCATGGTTGTGAACGGCGGTGTTGAACCATCTCTGACATCCTCTGCTGCAGCTTGGAGCTGACCGTTAGGAGCAGGAGTTGTTATTATGCCTCGTCTGGAATTTTCCATCTCGTGGCGGCCGTCGCACGCCATGGGAGCGGACGCATGCAGGGAGAGGTTGATTGTCGGGACCGTGCCTCCCCGTGCAGTGGTCGTGATCTCATCCTTGTAGCATTGTGTGATGCCCCGGGCGTGACCTTGAGCCTTGAGTGGTCGACACCGCCTCTCAAGGGCGAGGGACAGAGCCCTGGCAGGGCCTAGCGCCTTACAACTCTGCCAGCGTGTCAGTCTTAGAGCATATGTGAGATTCTAGAGGAAGATTCCTCACGTCGTTTGGGAAAACATGGACCTATCGGACTCTATATACAAATATTGGAGGAAAGGGAGATGTAGGGTACCTGTTGATAGCAAAAGTACCGAAAGAAACGCGAAAGGATTTCAACAGTGTAAATGTGTAATAATCTATTTTGATGGAATGTGTGGAAAGAACGGAACCAGTTCGGAGGGTTTTTTAGCACACCTCCTTACAACCTCTACACAGCTCACGTTCTTGATCAAAGGAAGATATTCAACTCTTCAAGCCGGGTCACTCCCACAATGCATCGCATGAGACAGTTTAGTAGTAGTTCTAAGTGTTTCAAGCTAGTTGTTTCTTCTGTTAGGAGGCTGCGTATGAGCTGTGAGCTTTGGGAGTTGTTTAATTTTGCGAATGTCCTCACAACAGCCGTAGTTGTTTCTATTTTCCATTCTCCTTCCCTTGTTTTTTTTTCCTTTCCGGGTTTATGTTTTGGGCGTGGCTAGCGCCTGGATGGCTGGATGTTTCGGACGGATAAGTGCGTCTGGACGCCTGCGCAGCCTACCCCTGTTCGCCTTTGCCCCGCCCCCGTCCACCTTCGCTCCGCCTACAAGTGCACTCTGCCCCTGTCTCTGTGCCCGCCGGTCCTTCCCCTGACCCCCTCCTCTCTCTCTCCGACTCTCTGCACGGGCGACACATGAGAGCTAGGATGAGCGGTTGAGGACGAGCACGCCCCTAGCGCACCCCAACTTGCAGCACCCCCGTCCGCCAGCCCCCAACACCTCCATCCGCCAGCCCCTAGCACCCCTGTCTGTCGGCCCCACGGTGCGCCACTTGCCCGTCCGTCGGTCCCCGGCTCGCTCCCCGTCCAAACAACATAAAACACTTGTAACATGAATGTAACGTAAGACTGAAAACAGATGAAACATTTGGATCATGCTCTTACAACATGTGTGCGAAGCACATGAATCATCCAAAATAAAACACTTGCAACTTGCAACATGAAACACTTGCTGCAATATAATACTGAAACAACTGAAATATTTGGAACATACTGTTGGAACATTTTGAACAAACTCTTGCAACATGTCTCTAAAACACTTGCAACATCCTGCGATCTACATTTGCAACATAAATATAAAATAATTACAACATACATGTGAAACGCCTAAAGCACTTAAAACATACATATGCAATAAAGGGGAGGAAAAGGTCTGGCCGTGCTTGTTGGTGCCCTTGGCTCGGCCGGGGAAGACCTGAGGTGCCACGGCACATGCACTCCAACGACCATGGCGGGGTTAGTGGCGTGTGCGATGGCGATGGGAGACGGATAGACGGACAGCGAGGGAGCGAGCGGCACAGGTGTCTGAGACGGGCGCGCGGCGCGGGGCGGTGAGGCACGGCGCAGTAGCCGACGAGCGCTCGGTGGGGGAAGGAGCGTGAATGAATGAGCGGCCACGCTGCTGCGTCGGGCGCCTGACGGATAAGGATGAGCGAGTGGGGATTCTTTTCTTTTCTGAGAGATGGGCCCGCTCCTGCCGACCCGCGTCCGGACGGAAGTCACAGACGGACGACCGTGGCTTACCATTATCGTTATGTTTTCCTTTCGGAAAAAAATGAAACAGACACTATTATTCAGCTTGTTAATAATTAAGTAGTGCGCGCATATATGCGGGTGCATATGAGTACACGTGCAATCGAAATGATATGGATTATTGTTACACTTTATATACATCCACTCAAATACAATATCAGGTGTAACTGACTTTTGCACCAACCAGACAAGAAAGTCTAGCAAAGTGTACGAGTCGTACGAACAAATTTTCATGGAGTGTTTTCTTTTTCCCGTCAACGCTACTAACTGACGCTGCATCGTCAGTCACCACTCACCACTCAACACTCCATGAGAAATTTGTTTGTATACCCACACGTACACGTAGTGCCATCTACTAGTTGCGATCCAGACAGCAGCAACACAATACCTTTAGCAGCGTCCACAACGTATAGCTCTGATCACACTTCACACGTAGTAGGTACAGCGGCAGGGTTCCTTCATCTTCATTCATGCTCGCACGCGCTCTCGTATAGCGTATCAGACGAGGTCCTCGCGCATCCTGCGGGCGAAGTCGTCGGCGTGCTCCTTGGTGACGCAGCTGGCGAGAAGCCGCGTGCCGGCGAGCGGCGCGGGCGCCCTCATCACGATGACCGACGCGATGAGGTCGCAGTTCACCAGCGGGCCGGCGGACACCGGCGCGCCGTACCCGTAGTCCACGTCGGCGAACCCGAGCTTGCTCCAGTCCGACACGTACACGGACTCGTAGTTGAAGGTCATCTGGAACGGGTCGAGTCCTCCGGTGCGGCCCTCGGCCCAGCTCAGGCACTCCTCGGCCATCCGCCGCTTCGCCTCCCGGACCATTCCCACAAGCTCGATCACCGACGAGCTGGCCACCTTCTCCGCCGGCGCCTGCACCTTGACGGGGAAGATGGCGTTGCCGTAGTAGCCCGGCTCCAGCTTCAGCACGTGGCGCACGCTGGCGAAGAAGCAGAGCCTGACGTCGGCGCCAGCGCCGGCGGCGTCGATGATGGCACGCGTCCGGCACTGCCACAGCTTGGCGATGACGATGTCGAAGCCCGAGCAGATCTTGCCGCCCGTGGACGCCGCGTACTGCGACTTGAGCTTGTCCAGGTACGCGGTGGGGAAGTCGAACGCGATGTACTCCAGCGCCAGCACCGGCAGCTCCGGGAGCGGGCCGGGCTTGATGTCCGGGTCGGGGAAGCGGTCCCGGCCCCAGATGGGCTTCACGCGGGGCTCCGGCAGCCCGCGGGCGAGGTCGCCGACGGCGTTCAGGAACTGCGCCGCGCCCGTGCCGTCCGCCACCGCGTGGTTGGTGCGCAGGCCCACCACGAAGCCGCCGCAGGTGAAGGTCGTGACCTGAAAATAACGACTTGAAAAGTTCTCAATGCTGCGTATATGACCGTCACCAGCTGATGAGGTAATTGTTAATGTTCTATTACTAGTACGGGTTGTTAGTCATAGGTTCATGTTCAACTAGATGTAGAAACGAAGAGTAGCTGTAGATCTACCAGTTGACTTCCAATCGAACATTATTCGCCGTGTTTAGTTGAAGTCCAAAATCCAAAAAGTTACTACAGTACCTGTCACATCGAATGTTTGCGGCACGTGCATGGAGCATTAAATATAGATGAAAAGAAAAACTAATTGCACAGTTTGGTGGGAAATTGCGAGACGAACGTTTTGAGCCTAATTAGTCCATGTTTGAATACTATTTATCAAATAAAAATAAACGTGCTACAGTAGTCCCAAAGTCCAAATTTCTACGACTAAACACAGCCTATATGTAGAAACGAAGAGTAGCTGTAGATCTACCAGTTGACTTCCAATCGAACATTATTGTCAGGTTTTGCTTTTGTTCAAAGCCATGCAAATACTATATAATAATACTACTATGTTAAATCTTGTCATCGAAAATATATTTGTGAAAGTACACGGTCCTTAATTTGTGACAGCTGTTTAGGACAGTGCAAGTCATGGTTGCATATTTGCTCCTGTTTCAATCATGCATGCAGTTGGCTTTGCACGAAAGTTTGGTGTGTTTTATACCGTCGTCTGATCAAACTGCTGCTTCTCTCACATCTCCTCGTTCGCCGACCAACGTGTCAGAACAAATGAAACAGGAAATATGTACTTACAGCCCGAAGTGGGCAAGTAAGTAGATCCAGCGCACGCGCACCTGTATCATGGCGAGGCTGTTGTGCGGCTCGACGGGCCAGAGCTCCGGCGTCGGGCACGGCACGAGCTGCTCCTTGGCGAGGAGCAGCGGCCGCTCCAGGAAGTTGACGTCGGCGAGGGTGCAGTTGGCGGCGGCCTCCACGAAGTAGACGCCCTCGGCAGAGCACATCACGGCGGGGCGCCCAGGCACGTCCTCCACGATCCGACCCGCGAACGGGTAGTAGTGCACCAGCGCGTCCGCCAGCGCGCCGCGCACCACCGCGGCCGGGGACTTCAGCTTGGTAGTCACCTCCTTCTTCGTCGGCGCCAGTGCGTCGTCGGCCTCTGCTGCTCCCGCGGCCGGCGCCGGCGGAAGCAGCATCTTCGCGACGTCGTCGGAGCAGTAGATGTGCGTGGACTCGACGAGGCCGCGGTGCGTCGGGTACCGGTCGACCCAGGCCAGGGGCAACGTCTCCGACGGCGTGTCGGCGGACGGCCGCACCGGCCCCTCGGACAGCTTGGTCACCGTGAAGATGCCCATGGCTCTGTGGTTTTGTTTGTTGTTGTCTGCTAGATCTCGCCGGCTTGGCGTTGGCGCGTCGCGTAGGAGACGACAGGTTCTCGGTGGGGGTGGGGGAGCATAGAGCGAGCGGCGCAGGGTTTTTATAGGGCCAGCAGTCCAGCACGGTGTGGAGATGTTGGCACACTTTTACTTTATACTTCTATACTCCTATGTTCCAGATTATTTGTTGACTATAAAAGGTGTGGAGATGTTGCGCCTACAACTCAAGTATTTTTCAAATGCATATAGTGCAGCCTCCATTAATTTGACTTACCTAGCATCCAATTAGGTAGCATTATTAGAGCAAGAAGTTTTGAATTGGAGACTTGGATTACAAAATTTATATATACAACAAAAAGGAGAAAACAGTATACACATCAAAATTATCTGGGCTTCTAGCTAGACGACTTCAAATAATAAACAGAATTCATCTACAACTCAACTTCAAAATCTCGTTGAACACCCAAATCTCCATATGATGTTTGTCTCCCTCCGAGTCCGTACGAAAAAGTTAGTGTAAAAAAAGTTTCAAATTTAAATTTCAAACATGGAAAAGTATATTTCCTGCATGTAATATGAACCTGCATGGATAATCGCAGTTGTATCCATTCCAACTTGTTATGAGCCAGAATGAATAATACTAATTTATATACATCAATGCAGGTGGATAACACTTGAAAGGCTTATTGTTGTTGATTCTTAATGAGAATTCCTAGAGAACATTGGGTTGTTTCCGCTGGCTCCAGCACGCGATTTTTCTGTCCGCTCGATCTGCTTCCCCCGCTGGCCGCTGCCCTCTGATTTTATGTCCGCCCGATCTACTTCCCCCGCCGGCCGCTGCTCCCTCCGCCGCGCTGGCGCTGCCTCATCCCGACGGCGTGGGCTACTTCCAAGTGGCGCGCGGGCTACGGTGCTGCCCCTGCCAGGGCTCCGGCAGCCCCTTCTCCGTGGCCGGCCACCGAGCGGGCGTCCCCCGCGCGGGTCAGCCCCTTCAAGCTCCTGCGCGGGATCCCTTCGTCTGCTGCCATGCGCGAGCCGCTGCGGGATGTTCCGCATCGGGAAAAAGATGCCTCAAACGGAGGTAGAAGAGAAGAAAATGGACGTTATATTTTTGTTTTGGTATGTTCTATCTTTGACATTTGTGAACAAATTTAGCATATATTTCTCTAATATATTTGTAATTTTTCTGAACAATTTGACATATGTTTCTCTGAAATTGCAATATATACAAATAGTTGTGTTATTCCTAAATTATATTACTCTGTCCAATAAATTACAATGAATAATTCAGTGTAAATATAGTAATAAGATATTGTAAATATAATTTGTAAATACTTGGGCAAAAATTGAGTGCCACGAGTGACCAAAACACTCAGTTGTTGCCTGGACATATTCTTCTTAATAATATCCATCGGTACCTACACGTCTTACTCATGTCGATTGTAATTTTAATGATAAAGATGAGGTAGCATGGATTGTTTTTAATAATGATAGCACAATTTTCTCATACATGTGATGGATCAGGGTCCTAGAGGTTCCCATGGGGTACTACTTGGATGGTCCCTAGGATGGCCCATGATCTGTTGAAGGACGCGAGACAAGGTGATGTAGACTTCAAGCTATTCTAGATCAACTTAGTCGACTTACTATGAAAGCTAGATTCTGTAATAGGACTAGGACTCTTCTCTGGTAACCGACTAGAATTAGATACGTGCCATTACCCTCTCCCCTATATAAAGAGAGGTACGGTGCACCCCCTTGTAACCCTAACGATCATACAATCAATCCAACGCAAAAGGCTACACGCCGACTAGACGTAAAGGCTATTACTTGACATGAGGGCCCGAACCAGTATAAATCGTTCATCTCTTTGCGTTTACTATCGAGTTCTGCGTACGCCAAAACCCTTCGAACTCCGTCCTGGGTACCCCCGTGATGGATTGCCGGTCATCAAACACCGACAGCTGTTGCGCCAGGTAGGGACTTTCGATGACTTCGCGATCGAGAGCTCGACAGACCTCGAGGACATGATTTTCTCAGAGGGTATCACCTTCATCTTTGGCTCCTGGATCTGCAAGGCAGATGACAATGGCAAACTCCAAAGTTGTCTCATGGAGATCCCGGTGCCTCAAGCTTCACCAGACGTCTCGACGACCACGCTGGATCAACTATCCGAGAAGTTTTCGCACCTCTCAATCTCTAATCCAACCCGAACTCAGGAGGTCACCATCAACAATGACTCCCGCTCGGACATGTCACCCTTGTCCGGGCTAGAGATCCCATCTGAAGTCCAACGCGAAGACCCAGTTCATTTTTCACTTGGACCCAAGAATTTAGCTTCAATCTATCAAGATACAATCAGCTACCTCATGCAATCTGAGCAAGAGATCCCTCTTATGGGTGCCCAGAGAGGTTTGGTTCTATCCATCACATCCAAAGGAGGCATCGTCCATTGGCTGGGTGCTCGACCTGATACTTCTTTAACAGATTCATCTCGTCTAGTCGGCATGGTGGAACTCTAGCCTTATCAGGACGGCAAAACTCTTTCAGCGGATAACAACGATCATGGTTCTATAGAGATCCTGGACAACGCGACGACTGCAGAATCTGGAACTCACTCGGCCACGAGGAAATCCAGAGAAGTCTTTATGGCTGGGCAACCACCTTAGATCCCTATGCCTAACCCACCATATATCAAGATGGAGAGGAAGCCTTGTTCGACATCTCTCTGGACATTGCGCCACCCAACGGAGAGATGAATGAGCAGAAGACGGCTAGGGAAAAGAAGAACAAAGCTCGACAGGCTCGGCGCAACTGTGCCCAACACCGCAAGGAAGAGTGGCAGCAATATCAGTCGGCTTGCCGAGACGTTGAACAACGGTGCTTGGCTACAGAGGCAGCATATGAACAATGTCTACAGGATGAAGAAGCAGAACGACAGCGCCAAGACCGTGATGCCGTCAGAGCCCCTGCATCACGCAACCTTGAGCCTGAGTTCATGGAAGTAGCTGGCCTTAGGGTCTTCACTATGCCCTACGCCAACGTTTATGCCCTGGTAGAAGAGATGGCAGCCATAGAAAACCCTACTCGAGATCAGCAATGACTCAAAGTCATTCTGGAATCCATAGCCCTTCAGATGCAGGCTACAAAAGTGACATCCCAAGCTAACCCTTCCCGAGGACCAGAGGCGCGGGCACCAGCCCACTCTTGTCTGGGACCATAGGGTAACCAATGAAGAGGACAATGAGTACCAGCCCACTCCCGTCTAGGGCCGCAGGTAACCAGAGCAGGAATCAGGGTGCCGCACAGTCAGCCTATCATGAGCATCAGTACAGCAATAAGGAAGGTAGAGGCGAGTTCGAATATAGAGAGGCCGACATCTCACCGGATAGGTTCCCATGTTTGTCTAACAGACTACTCTCTGTTCGACTTCCCTACAAGTTTAAGCCGTCCAACCATACCAAGTACGACGGGAAGATAGAACCCAACCAATGGTTGTGCATCTACTCTTAGTCCATCGAGTTGGCAGGCGGTGACGACGACATCAAAGTATTATATTTTCCCATGGCACTCGATACTGTGACTCTCGCCTAGTTCGATAAGCTATGAGCCCACTCCATCGATACTTGGGGATAGCTTTAGCGCAAATTCTATGAATTTTTTTGCGGCATCCTCACCCACCCAAGTACTCGGAACAAGCTTAGAACTTGCAAGTAGAAACTAGATGAAACCTTCTAGCAATATTATCGCCGCTTTGCTAAGTTACGAGCCCAAGTCTATGATATCATAGACAGGGAGGTGATAGATCACTTCGCCAATGGGATCAAATACAAGTGGCAGTTTGAAAAATTCTATGACGATAATCTAGAGACCGCCAAAGAATTTAAGCGTACAATACAGAAGATGATTGCATCTGAAGAGCATACTCGTGAACGGTTCCCACGCGGCCAACAAGGCAAAGGTTATGACCCTAGAAGCAATCAGGGTAGACAATCCGGTAGAAAGAGAGGACCTGACAACACCCTTGCTTCTATGGACAGGTCCAAGAAGTCTAACAAAAATAACAAGAAGTTTGAAGACCTCAAGCATTTACCCTGCCCTTTCCACAAGAACGCCAAGCACACGGCGGGCGAGTGCATATAACTCCAAGAACTGGTTTTCTATGGCAAAAGTAATAAGGGCAAGGGTAAAGCTGATAACAACAAAGATGGAGACGACAACACTGACCCTGGCTTTCAACAGTCTAAGGGCCAAATTGCAGTAATCTTTGTTGGGTTATCGACTTCATCAAACAAGCACTCAGTGAAGTTGGCTCATCGAGACATCATGGCAGGAGAGCCCTCAACACCAAAATACCTTAATTGGTCCAAGTACTCGATCTAGTTTTCCAGAAAAGATCAATGGACTAGCGTGACTAATGCCTGCCACTATCCGCTCATCTTGGATCCAACAATAGCCGGCATGACAGTCCCCAAGGTCCTGATCGATGGTGGAGCATGATTGAATATAATATTTGTAGATATGCTGAAGAAGATAGGCCTAAACTTTACTAGCCTACTCACCCCCACTGACATCCTGTTCCACAGGATACCCGGCAAGGTTGCCATGCCACTCGAACAGATCACGCTCCCAGTAACATTTGGCAACCCAAACAATTTTCGAACAGAATTCATCAAGTTTGAGGTGGCTGACTTCGAATCATCATACCATGCTATCTTCGGTCGACCTGCTTTGGACAAGTTTATGGCTGTACCACATTACCCGTACCTCTTTCTCAAGATGCCGGGTCCCAATGGCGTACTCTCCTTCTAAGGTAACCTCAAGCGCTCATATGAATACAACACGGAAGCCGTCTAGATCACAGCCAGAACGTAGCAAGCCTATGAAGCATAGGAGATTGCCAACATTGCATAGCAGACTAAGCCAGAAGACATGGAGATTCTGACTAAGAAGGAGGGAATCATTGCACCACCCTATAAGATGGATACCATCAAGATTGATCTAGGTACTGGTGATCCCTCTAAGACGGCTATCATCAGCGCCCACCTTTCTAAAGAATAGGAATTCGCGCTCACCAAGTTTCTTAGGCAAAACAAGAATATCTTCGCATGGAAGCCGGCTGATATGCCAGGTGTTCTGAGAGAATTGGCTGAGCACAAATTGGATTTAAACCCTAGCTCAAAGCCGATCAAGCAACATCTACAACGGTTCTCACCAGATAAGAAAGTAGCAATCAAGAAGGAAATCACCAAGCTATTGGTAGCCGAGTTCATTAGGGAAATCCTTCACCTTGACTGGCTAGCCAATCCTATACTCTTCTAGAAGAAAAACTCGAAAGAGTGGCGCATGTGCGTCGACTACACAGATCTCAACAAACACTAGCCGAAGGATCCCTTTGGCTTACCTCGCATTGATCAGATCGTAGACTCTATGGCTGGGTCAGCTCTTTTATCCTTCCTTAATTGCTACTCAGGTTACCATCAGATTGCCCTCCATAAAGAAGATTAGAGCAAGACATCCTTCATCACTCAGTTTGGTGCCTATTGTTACACAACCATGTCCTTCGGGTTAAAAAACACCGGTGCAACCTATTAGCGGGCTATCCAGGCGTGCCTAAGTGAGTAGATCGGTCATAGTGTAGAAGGCTACGTGGATGATGTCATCATCAAGACCAAGGATCCTTCTACTCTGATCGCAGACTTGAAGCAAACATTTGACAGTCTTCGTTAGTACAAGTGGAAGCTTAACCCAACAAAGTATGTGTTTGGAGTTCCTTTCGGATAGCTATTGGGTTTTCTCATGAGCCATCAGGGTATCAAAGCTAGTACAAAGCAGATTCAAGCAATCACTTAGATCACTCGACCTTCACTATGTCAAAGATGTTTAGAAACTGACAGGGTGCATGGCTACCCTCAATCGTTTCATCTCATGACTCGGGGAGAAAGGTTTGCCCTTCTTCAAGTTGTTGAAAAAATCAGGCAAGTTCAAGTGGATAGCTAAAGCTGATGAAGCCTTCTAGAAGCTCAAGGACTACCTATCCACCTCTCCAATACTTACTCCACCCCTTACTCCACCCGAGAAGCACGAACCACTCCTACTCTACATTGCAGCTACTACTATGGTAGTCAGCACGACAATAGTCATGGAGTGGGCTGAAGAAGGGCTTGTATATAAGGTACAACAACCTTTCTATTATATTAGCAAGGTGCTATCAGAATCCAAGGCTAAGTACCCACATGTGCAAAAGCTCCTCCATGCCCCCTTGATCACTTCACGCAAGCTACGCCACTACTTTGATGAACACAAGGTAACAGTGGTATCCGACTTTCCGCTTGGCGATATCCTACGCAATCGGGATGCAACTGGATGCATATCCAAGTGGTCAGTCGAACTCAGAGCTCAAAACATCGAGTTCGTCTCCCGCAAGGCTATCAAATCTCAAGCCTTGGCTGATTTCATAGCCGAGTGGACCAAAGCCCAACAGCCTATTCCGACAGTTATCCTTGACCATTGGAAGATGTATTTCAATGGTTCCCTCAAGCTAGGAGGTGCAGGCGTTGGCGTTCTCTTCATATCTCTAGATGGAAAGCAGCTTAAATATGTCCTACAAATACTTTGGCGTGCTACCAACAATGAATCCGAGTATAAGGCCCTCCTTCATGGCCTCCGAGTAGCAGTCTCACTCGACATCAAACTTTTGCTCGTCTATGGTGACTCCTTGGTGGTCATCAACCAGGTCAACAAGGATTGGGACTGCACCAAGGAGACCATGGACGCTTACTACGCAGAAGTTCGCAAACTTGAGAAACACTTCCAAGGTCTAGAAATCCTCCATGCTAAATTGGTTGATGTTTGTTCAGGAACTCCAAGTCCCTTCAATCAAACAAGAAGCCTCCACATCCATCGGTACTCCGACTCCTGATGTCTAGGTACTAGTGGTCAACCCGGTATGGACGCAAGTATTCATTGATTACATCCGAGACCATACGTTGCCCGATGACAAGGTAGAAGCAGAGCAGATCATGCGCAGAAGCAAGAATTACGTCTTAGTCAAGATAGACTCTACCGACGGGAAGCATCATCTGGTGTTCTCCTCAATGCATCACACCTGAAGAAGCGTAGAAAATCTTGGAGGAAATTCACTTCGGGTGTTGTGGCAACCACTGTTGGTGGTCTCTATCGATCAAATCCGACCGCCAAATAAGTCATAAAAGAGGAGAAATTAGCAATCTTAATCACATATGCATTTACTATTAATCAAGTTCCACATGTATTTGGAGAACATTATTTTGCAGGTCACAAACACAAATACATGGAATAATTCACCAAAAGGCGCTTTTTGACGCTGATTTGCGCCAAGGAACAAGGGATCCATCAAATCAATTCAAGCAATCCTGGTCTAGCCCACGGCCTGCCAGGCGAAGGCGGTGGTGAGAGGCCATGGTCAATGGGCGGCCAACCCCTAGGGGCGCCTGACCCCTTGCCGGTGCTGCTCAGCCCCTCATTGCTATGGCGATGGCATGGAGCCATGCTAAGGCGGTGGGAGCCAGCCCTCGTGCCAATTATAACTCGTAGCACCGCCAATGCTCCTATATAAGTAGAGGGATACCGCCCCTCTCTAAAGACACACCACATTGAGCAACACCTCACTCTCTACTCTCTTTAGTTTTACCTTTTAGTTGTATTAGAGCAAGGTAAAGCCACCTTGGAGGGCTTGACTCCTTGGAAGAAGAGAGTCTTGGTATGAATATCAATATGGGTTCTTCCAAAGTCATGTCTTCACTTTATTATAGTCATACTTATGAACTCGACTATAGTTATTGTGTTATGATCTTGATATATGAACTAGTGCAGAGTTTATGTGTCATGAGAGTAGCACACTTAACTTAATGCTTAAACAATCATATAACTTATATAATCAGAATTAGAGCTAAGTTGAGGTGACGGTTCATCATGTCGTCAGGTGTGCCCAAGTTCTTTACCTATCGATCTGTAGGGTCGGGGACTCGAGGGGATTTGGGTAGTTTCTATATACGCAAGCGTGGTGCTTGGGTATGGAGAGATAGGTGAATGCATTGTCCTTCTCTCCAGTTGAGGGGTAGGCGACAGGTGGTGATAGCCCTGTCCGTCCTTCGTAATCCTCCACGTTCATTTAGGGTGTAAGAGTCTAAATTGTCACATGAAGTTGCTGGTAGACCAATACTCGGTGGCCTCCCGACCTGCTTCACACTTAGCCTTAAAACTAATATGTAATTTGTATGATTATCACCTAATCTTTGTATGACTACACTGGACCAGTGCCTGCTCGACTTAGGATTATTCTTTTATCCTTTCTTTTATATTTTATCCTTTGAGGAATGCCAAGTGTGTGTCCACTATCTTGGAATTACTATTTTTACCCCTATTATAAGCATTGGTGTACTTGCAAGCATTATTATTCAAGTTCATATCCATACTAGACTCTTAATCAAATGCCTTCCTTTGGGAAAATATAAGTAACGATATCCTAAATACTTTCAGGTGAAATGCTACAATAATAGCTCTGTGCGCTTGCGGATAAATATCTAAAATTGTTAAGGAACTATCAAGGCTATTTCTTAGTAGCATGGCTACAAATTAGTTATGTTGCTAAGAAGTACCAACAAGGTATTTCTGGCACCATTGCTGAGGATGGATTCAAACCCCGTTCTTAGTAGTGATGTTAAGAAATACCAACAAACATTTCTGGCGCCATTGCCGAGGAAGACATATTGATTAAAGAATCTAGTAGGACATGTTCATGATAATATGTATGTAAAGTAGCCATTGTTTATGCAGGGTAACTTTGCTTGTTTTCTCCTATTGTGGATGAAAACATGATAGTGTATGACCGGTTACAAACTAACGGAAAATTACATCGAAAATCCGGAGGCACTCCTAAGGAAGAAACGGTCTCGTGCCGCTTCTTCTTCTGCTACTCCTCCGAAAGTCAAACCAGTCATCAAGTTCAACGCTACAAAGGCAGTCGAGTTCATATAAGACATTATGTACCGGTTCGATATGCCCAATTGGATCATTATAGATCTCGACTCACCTTTTACAACTATTGAGTTTACAAGTTGGGCTCAAGATTGCGGCATCAGCATCGACTATGCTTCCGTAGCTCATCCTCAAGCGAATGGCCAAGTAGAGCGGGCTAACGGGCTACTTCTATCCAGACTAATGCCTAGACTATTTTCGACAAACTTAAAGACTATGGTGGCAAGTGGATCGACGAGTTACCCAAGATAGTTTGGGGACTGCACACTCAGCAGAGCAGAGTGACATGGTACTCTCCCTTTTTTCTAGTTTATGGCTTAGAAGCCATTTTGCTAGCAGATTTGATATGGAACTCTCCCAAGGTTAAACAGTACAATGAAGGTGAAGCAAACGAAACCCAACGGCTAGAAATTGACAATGCCAAAGAAATCAAGGTTAACACACTCTTCTAGTCTGCCAGGTACCTGCAAGGCCTACGATGTCACTACGACAAGAACGTGCGCCCCCGTACCTTTTAGTCGGAGATTTAGTCCTCAAGCATATCCAAATAACTCGGGATGAAACAAACTACTCAGCCCCTGGGAAGGCCCCTTTATCATCTCCAAAGTTACTCGGCCAGGCTCCTTTGAGTTAATCACATATGACAGTGATCCCATGCCTAACTCCTAGAATATCGATCAACTATGGAGATTTTACGCTTAATATTATTAAGTAGTTTTCTTGTTTAAGGAAATTCAGTGTTCTAGCTTCTGTACTTAAGATTCTTTGTTATTAATACAGAGTTAATGTTCTTCACTAGATGAATCTATCTTTTTACTTTTGTGCAAGATACGCAACTATTCTAGTTGTCTCTCTTTGTTGTAGCCTTTGTTACATTATATACGAGATATACAGCTGACTAATTGCACAGCTACACATCTCTCAATATGATAAATTTACTCGACACATAGTTCTTATTCTGTATACCGAGTACTGGGCTATATTATACGAGATACGCTTCCTACTTGGATGGCTTACATCTCCTTGGCTGGGAGCCAATTATCGACATTTAGTTTAACTATTGCATGTCGTCCTGGGTAGAGTGATTCCTAGAAGCAAGTAACCTGATTCGTTGGCTACGGGATAGGATCCTAACATCACACAATCGTTACAAGGGTTCCTTGAACAAGTGATTTCGAGAACTTAACATTGATGGAAGGGTCTGATATGATTCTAATCATAATGACTACGTTGATCACTTTTTACTTGGCTACTTAGTCTTACACGCCTTTCTAAAGGACTTCACAAGACAAACTTAAAGCCTAAGCAGACTATAATTTTACTCAAAAAGATTACCAAGTCTAAAAGATGCTAACTTTGCACAGACAAGTTAGCTGGAATAAACCATCTTCGGTGTTTAAGTACCCTAACAAGACACATCACATTTACAACACACAGGCTAAGTTTTGTCATTAAACTAACAGCCTACACAAGCAAAAGAACATTGTTTCTTACAATGTGCCTACCCGGTACATATGCTTAACAAGTTTTTTCAAACTTACACAGCCCATTCGTTAGGCTTCTCCATCCTAAGGTCTAATTCATCTGTTATGGTGGTTGCGAGTCCATCGAGTTCCTCCTCAGCTCTTTCCACGACAGCTAGATGGCCTTCATCATCATAGTCTATGGCTACCTGATGGAGATCCACAGTTGGGTATAGCACTCAGAGCGTATCGAGTACATTCCGGATGCAGACCTTGGTGGCTCCACGTACATAGCTCTCGAAGCGGTTGGGGATTTCTTTCACTATATCCACCCACATTTTTTCACTGTCTTCTAGCCTACGAAAGAGAAGGGCGAGTGGCTTCACAGCTTTCCAGAGCATGTTCTGCTCTGACTGTGCCCTCTCTAGCTGGGTCTTCATGTCGGTCACCGATTTCAGAGCCTACATCAGATCACGATCAGCTCCTTGCTTTATCAGCTTAGCTCGAGCAAGTTCTTCACTCGCTCGCTTAGTTACCTCGTTAGTTTGATTATGCTTGGTTCTTTAGAGCTTCATTCAGCTCCTTCACCTCGCCTTCCAACCATCGGGTCCTGATCTACTCTTCTGCAAAGAGGACCATACACGATCATCATCATGATCGCCGACTACTACATGTCAAGAATTGCATGGAAGTCATACAAATCTCTTACCTTTCAGCTTGGTATCAAAGAGCTCGGCCTTCTCTGTCATCTTCAACAAAGAATCAAAGGCGTCATTTTTTCTAGTTTCAGCGGCTGCCTTTTGGCGCTCAGCCTCACCAATTTGAGCCCGAAGGATGTAGAGAGTCTCTTCATGCTGTTTTTGCGCGGACATCCACTCGGCCTCCTTCTTGGCCTACTCCTCCTTCAACCTGGTGAGCTCCACCTGGGCTTCCTAAACCTTGACGGAGGCCTTCAGCTCAGCGTCCTGGGTATATGACTGTTCTAGAGATGGGAACCTGGAAAATATCAACACATAAGAAGCAACAAAGTACAAGACTTACCCTTAGCTGGCCGTCGAAGATAGAAGCTTGGTTTAGCAGCCCGGACCACGACCTCATCAACCCGGTGAACTCCGGACTATATGCCTAGAGCTGAGTACCCGGTCCAGTAACTAGGACGACGTCATCGTCCTCCGCTTGCTGGGCACTTGTCATCGGCATATCTGGGGCAAGAGCACTCGGCGCAGCGGCACTTGGGTTAGCCATCGCGCTCCGCCCATCTTCATCAGTAGTAGCTTTCGTAGGCTCCGGCCCCGGTGGCTGGTGCTCTTCATCATCAACAGGCACCGCTAGTACCCGAATGCGTAGGTTGCTCCGCTTTCACCATCAACGGATGTCGGACCCTGCGCCCGTGGTGTTTTAGTTGACCTAGGTGGAGACACAGGCCCGCTTGCCTAGCCTTTTTCCACCCGGTCACCATCAGTACATGGGTTCTCTTTAACCCAGGGCTCTTCACTCTGCGCCCTAGTACTTAGTGTCTTTTTTACCCTGATATGAGTAGCAGTCAAGTGATGTCCTGAGAATGAAGTAACATACAGAGGAAACTTCAACACTTACTTGGCACTGGATCTCTTCTTTAGGGTGGGCTTTCCTAGTGATATACAACTAAATGATCGACCTAGCTCCAGGCTTGATATTGATACTGACAGTACTAAGACCTCCTGATGACTCGTAGTGCTAGCATCCTATCCAAGTGCGATCCCATCACCCTGAGTTGGCACTCGGGTGCTCAACAGGTCTGGTGGTGGCATCCTAACAAGAACATTGCAACATCTTCAAGTATATCCATGACAAAGTCCAGTACATAATTTTACTCACAAGCATACTTACTGCTTGACAGAGAATGATGTGTCTACTTCCTCCGTCTCCAGCTCCTCATCAACAGTATCCCGAGCTGTGACTATTCAAGATTGGGCTCAGAATACGATAACTGTCAAACTACACAAAGTTATTTCAAGATTGTATTTTACCTGGTCTCAGTGTGTAGGCTCGACGGGGCTTCTTGGGGACTGCCCTGCTCTCGACGGCAACATTGGCCTCCAACGACCATTTCCCGCCAGCGGCTCCCTGCCTGGCACTTGGATTTTCCTGGACTATGAAGACATCTAGGCTCCCTTTAGATTTGCTCTTAGCTTCCTGGTCCACAGGGATAGTGGAGGCGGCGCTCCCTCCGTCTGCTTCGGTAGATGCTGCCCTGCTCCCACCAACTCCTCCAAAGCCGGCACACGGAGGTGGGACAGGCAAGTCATTAAAGTTGCGCATACTTTTGCATTGCATTGTAACATTGGGATGAAATATTGAAGGCTCAGCTAGAACAAGAAACGAGGCATCGGGAGGAGCTAGAGGCGAAGATGGAGGTAGAGCGGCAGAGGGTGGAGGTAGAGCGGCAGAGGATGGAGGCAGAGCTGCTGCAGATGTTTTAATATATGAGGGGTGTTTACGCTGCAATCGGTCAACCTCCGCCACCGATGCCAGTTCCTCCTCCTCAACCTGCTCCAAATACTGTTTCAGACACAGTGAGTAACTTTACAACCTTATAATCACTGTTTCTAGTTTATGCAAAATCAATCTTACAAAGATGTCCAGACACTAGAAACTTAGTGACTATTCCTATATGTTTGTTACCAACTAGTACTTAAGCAATCATACTAGAGCACAATGTAACTGAGAAGATATTGCCGATAGTTGCATGGATTATAGTAGTTAGGCAGCAGAGAGACCATACGTGTTGTTCAATCTTGTCTCACACATGCAATCTCTTCTCCTTTGTGCAGAATCAATCGGCGGCACCGAATGAGCCTCATGACCCAGCGTGGTCATAGTGGAACCCATGGCCTAAGTGACTACTTGTGATTTTATTTGCATTTGCATTTGTGGATTACCTGTGACTAATTGTGACTATTTGTGGTTGTGAATGAACCTACTAGTGATTTTGAAGTTTATTTGCATTTATGTGTTGTCAATATGTCTATATGAACTGCCTGTGATGCTTATTGTGAACTGTGTGTGATGCCTGTAATGTTTATTTGAGCGGGGTACGTTATACGTGACCGAACAATAAAAATAGGGAATATATGGTCGCTTTGCTGAGTGTTACACTCGGCAAAGAGGCCTTTTGCCGAGTGCCAGGGTAAAAACACTCGACAAAGCGGACACGTGGCAAAAATCTGTGCATTCTAGGACTAAAATGGCTTCTTTGCCGAGTGTCTGCGCTGTGACACTCGGCAAAGAAGCCAACATTTGTACGTTCTGGGCCAGTCTTTGCCGAGTGTCCGGTATTTGACACTCGGCAAAGAAGCAAGTTTGCCGAGTGCCCGGTATTTGACACTCGGCAAACCACCCAGGTTTGCCGAGTGTCCGGGAGTTGACACTCGGCAAAGGAGGCAGGTTTGCCGAGTATCAGGTGCGGGACACTCGGCAAACGCACCTAGACCGTCTCCGCGCCGTCATGTTACTTTTTTTCGCCGAGCGTCGGTTTCATCTCTTGGCAAAGTATTTGCCGAGTGCCTGACAGAAAACACTCGGCAAAGAGACGTTTGCTGGCACTGTAGATGCAATGTGCTGTTTGCCGAGTGTTACACTCGGCAAAGCCTTTGCTGAGTGTTTTTTGGTCTTTGCCGAGTGCCCATGGCACACGGCAAAGCAACTGTTTCCAGTAGTGTCTGTTCAGGTAGCATTCTTGATAATCACTTGATCTTGTAAATTGAAGCTTCTTAGGCTGTTTGGATTAGTAGAATTGTTTCTTGATCATAGAACTTGATGTCTAATGAAATGTGTGTGTTTTTGAGCATGTGATGAAATGTGTTTAATAGAATCAGGGCCGACCCTGGCATTATGGTGGTCCAGGGCGAGTGAAAATTGGGGTCTATTCCTAATATATATGTGCAATATTTTTTTCTCAAATCTGAAGCTAATGTGCACACAGAAATGCTTAACAGTATATTTGGATGAAGTAGGCTAATGCTAGTGTTGTTTGTTTCAAGAAGAGAATATGATGTGCATGAGGGTGGGAAGAAGCCGAACATGCTTTTAAATGAAAATGGAATAAACTAATTTTGATACTGAACTCCAGCTGGTTATCTAAATGCTATCTGAATACTACCTGATTGTTATCTACCTGAATGTCATCTGAACGTTAGTATGGACTAGTGAGTTATCTGAATGCCTAGTCATTCTGTGTGAACATGTGAGAGTTATCTTTTTTTGGATTACATGAGTACAGACGTAGACGCTCAACACGCACGCACACTCACCCCTATAAACACACATACGCAAACCCTACCCCTATGAGTACCTCTGAAAGGTCCTAATATGGCTAGAGGGGGGTGAATAGTCTTTTTAAAAATCTACAAACCAACTAGAGTAATTTGATTAGTATGACAAATAGCAAAATACAAATTTGTTCTAGCTCTACAAGGGTTGCAAGCCACCTATCCAACAATTCTAGTTACTATGATCACTAGACACACAATTTGCTAAGTCTCTACTCACTAAGAGCTCTCACACTTGCTACACTAAAGAGCTCCACTAGATGAACTTAACCTACAAAGCAAACTCTCAATTCTAGTAACACTAAAGAACTTGCTACAACTAGTTTGCGGGAATGTAAATGAGTAAGTAAGGTGATTATATCGCCGCATAGAGGAGTGAACCAATCACAACATGAATACTAATTCAATTACTGGAAGAATACCAAAGGGCAAGAGACAACCAATGTTTTTCTTCCGAGGTTCACGTGCTTGCCGGTACTCTAGTCCCCGTTGTGTCGACCAACACTTGATGGTTCGGCGGCTAAGAGGAGTTGCACGAACCTCGTCCACACAATTGGACACTGCAATAACCTACCCACAAGTGAGATAACTCAATGACACGAGCAATCCACTAGAGTTACCTTTCGACGCTCCGCTGGGGAAGGCACAAGACCCCTCACAATCACTAGGAGATGGCCACGAACAAACACCAACTCGTGCCACTCCTCCTTCACTGCTCTAAGCCGTCTAGGTGGCAGCAACCACCAAGAGTAACAAGCGAACCCAACAGCGAAATATGAACACCAAGTGCTTCTAGATGCAATCACTCAAGCAATGCACTTGGATTCTCTCCCAATCTCACAAAGATGCTGAATCTATGATGGAGATGAGTGGGAGGACTTTGGCTAAGCTCATAAGGTTGCTATGTCAATGCAAATGGCCAAGAGAGTGAGGTAGAGCCGGCCAAATGATATTTATAGACACCCTAAACAATAGAGCTGTTGGCTCAATTATGGGGCTATTTGCGGGACGGCCGGACGCATCAGTCGTGTGCACCAGACACGTCCGGTGTGGCGACCAGACGAGTTCGGTCGCAGCCTAACCGCCACATGACCCTTTCAAATTATTTAGCCATTCGAGCCCAATGGCTATCTCTGTGTGATCGGACGCACTGTTAGAAAACGACCGGACGTGGGAGACACAGCGTCGGGTCGAGTCTAGAGAGCTCCTAGAGCCGCTCTGGGCCGACCGGACGCTCCCAGCCTTCGATCAATTATTGCGTTGAAAACATGAGACTTGTTGGTTCACACTGGACACGTCTAGTCGCTGCGTCCGATCGAGGCCAGAGAGCTCCCAGAACTGCTCAACTGCGACCGGACGCGTCCGGTGTGGCCGACCGGATGCACCCCTACGTCCGGTCCTTTCTGGACCAACACCCGCGCCCCACGTCATATCGACCGAACGCTAAACATTGATTGCTCAGCATCCGGTCACTGCTACGACCCATAGTCCGATCACTTTGTTAACTCTACCGCGCCTGGCTAGAATACCGGACGCGTCCGGTATGGATATCGGACATGTCCGGTCATGTCTGGAACACTACCACCACAGACAGTACCGGACGCGTCCGGTACGCATATCGGACATGTCCGGTCACCCCATGACCAGCGCATTCAACTCCTTTTCAACACTATTTTCTTTACCCTTGCTCAAATGTGCCAACCATCAAGTGTATCACCTTGTGCACATGTGTTAGCATATTTTCACAAATGTTTTCAAGGGTGTTAGCACTCTACTAGATCCAAAATGCATATGCAATGAGTTAGAGCATCTAGTGGCACTTTGATGACCGCATTTCGATACGAGTTTCACTCCTCTTAATAGTATGGCTATGAACCCTAAATATGATCACACTCGCTAAGTGTCTCGATCACTAAACCGAAAAGCTCCTATAAATTTCACCTTTGCCTTGAGCTTTTTGTTTTTATCTTTCTTCTTTTCCAAGTCCAAGCACTTGATCATTACCATGGCATCATCATCATCATGTCATGATATTTATTTGATTCATCACTTTGAGTAGTGCTACCTATCTCATAATCACTTTGATAAACTAGGTTAGCACTTAGGGTTTTATCAATTCACCAAAACCAAACTATAGCTTTCAATCTCCCCTTTTTGGTAATTGATGACAACCCTTTCACAAAGATATGAATTGAAATTTAATTGAATCCATGTTGCTTGCCCAAGCATATTTCCTATATGTAAAAGGATATGGACAATTTTCATGAATCCCATATGGTAGCAATCACTCCCCCCTACATATGCGCTAATAGTTTGGATTGTAGCTTGCACATATGTTTAGATAGGAAATGTAGGAGTCAATGTCTACCAAATGATGCTAAGGTATAAAAGGTGGACCTTTGAAGCGTGATACCAATCGGAGTGCACCAATATACCATCCTTAGTACCATTAGTTACTAAACATACACAAAAACTAGAATACCCCATGAGATCAACATTAGAAGTAAGGATCTAGTTTTCATAAAATAAACATAAGTCTAGTTACTTAACCTATGCATGCTAGTTTTTCATTTCATCGTTCAAACCTACAACTAGCATACACCACACAAACATGGATATTGAAATTTAAAACTTGTGCCATGCAAGCAAATATATGAAATGCACATTCAAATACAATATACAAGTTTATGAGCTTGCTCCTTCTACTTGTGTACAATTTTGATTGATCTCCTTACAATGTCATTTCATTTGTTTGCCCCCCCTATCTTACTATCTTTGTGAATTTCTCTCCCCCTTTGTCAACAATTAGCACAAAAGGTGAGCTCAAATTTTAGATAGGTTGGGGTGAAACCATGTGAAGTGAGGATCATTTTCCCAATTTGGTTCAATCTAGATTACTTGCAAAAGATATTTAACTTGGTTTGATCCAAGGGCAAGCTTCTTCACACCTCCAAAAAAAGGGTTATCATGCAGCATGTTGAGTTAAACACTTATAGCTCATTTTCTTGATTAAGCACTAGGTTTACAAGCCCACAAACATGTCATATGCTACCACTAGATCATTTTAATTGTACAAGCAATAGTGGTACCATACAATCATCAAATTCATTTGATTTTTATGAATGAGCCTAAGACATGATATGAATGACTAGATGCACTAAACAAGTCCTTACTAATGGATGAATGACATGTCAATCAACTTTACCTTGCTTTGCTCGAAGGAGAGGCATGTCATATAATGGGGGTGCATCAACACATATTGGAGAAGACAAGTATGTTCAATTCATTCCTTAGCTTGTAAAACCTCTTCTCATCAAGTGGCTTGGTAAAGATATCGGCAAGTTGATCATCGGTGCTGACACTCTTAATACAAATATCCCCTTTTTGTTGGTGATCTCTTATGAAGTGATGGAGGACATCTATATGCTTTGTTCTTGAATGTTGAACTGGGTTGTTGGTGAGCTTTATGGCACTCTCATTTTCACATAGCAATGGCACTTGCTTGAATTTGATTCCAAAGTTACTCAAAGTAGTCTTCATCCAAAGTAATTGAGCACAACAACTATCGGTCAAAATGTACTACGCTTCGGCGGTTGAAAGTGCTACACTATTTTGCTTCTTTGATGACCAAGACACAAGTGATCTTCCCAATAGTTGACATGTGCCCTGGTGTGCTCTTTCTCTCATCTTTGCATCCCGCATAATCGGAGTCCGAATATCCAATCAACTCAAATCTTGCTCCTTTGGGATACCACAATCCAACATTTTGTGTTTGCTTCAAGTACCTCAATATTCTCTTTATTGCCTTCAAATGACTTTCTCTTGGTTAGGCTTAAAATCTAGCACACATGCATACACTAAACATCACATCCGGCCTTGATGTGGTCACATAGAGTAGGCTTCCAATCATAGACCGATACATCTTTTGATCCACCATATTGCCACTAGCATCACTATCCAAGCTTCCACTTATCCCCATTGGTGTACTAATAGTTTTAACATCATCCATTCCAAAGTTCTTGAGCATGTCTTTGATGTACTTGCCTTGACTCACAAATGTTCCATTCTTCATTTGCTTGATTTGAAGACCAAGGAAGTAACTAAGCTCTCCAATCATGGACATATCAAACTCACTTGCCATCATCTTGCCAAACTCCTCACAAAAATCTTGATTGGTTGACCCAAATATGATATCATCAATATAGATTTGCAATACAAACAAGTCATTTCCAAGCTTCTTGGTGAAGAGAGTGGTGTCAACCTTTCCCATCTTGAATCTCTTAGAGAGTAGAAAATCCCTCAATCTCTCATACCATACTCTTCGTGCTTGTTTCAATCCATACAAAGCCTTTTCAACTTGTAAACATGGTTGTGTTTCTTTTCATCTTCAAAACCGGGAGGTTGCTCAACATACACAAGCTCATTGATGCATGCTTCACATCCATTTGATACAACTTGATGTTGTGAGCACAAGCATAGGCTAACAAGATCCTAATTGCTTCCAATCTTGCAACTGGGGCATATGTTTCTCCAAAGTCAAGACCTTCAACTTGAGTGTAACCTTGAGCCACTAATCTTGCTTTGTTCCTTATTACTATCCCATCTTGATCTTGCTTGTTCCGAAAGACCCACTTGATTCCAATTACATTATGATCCATAGGCCTCTCAACTAACTCCCATACTTGATTTCTCTTGAAGTTGTTTAGCTCTTCATGCATAGCACTGACCCAATCAACATCCTTCAAAGCTTCATCTATCTTCTTAGGTTCAATGGATGACACAAATGAGAAATGTTCACAAAATGATGACAATCTAGATCTTGTTTGTACACCTCTAGAAATATCACCAATTATAGAATCCAAAGGATGATCTTTTGCGACATTGGTTGGTTGGAGCACTTGCACTTGATTGCTTGCATTTGATGGATCATTTGGTTGGGATGATGAACTACCCACTTGTTTTTGATCTTGCACTTTGTCAACCCTAGCACTTGCTTGACTTTGATCTTGAGAACCACTAGCTTGTACATTTGAGTTAGAGAGCACTTGATTCTTGTCATCTTCAACATCAAACACCTCTCTAGGTCTTATATTATCAATGTCCATATTCTTCATTGCATTGACTGATTGAGTGCCTCTCAAATCATCTAGATTCTTATCTTCCTCTTGGGAACCATTTGTTTCATCAAATTCCACATTATGAACCTCCTCAAGAGTTCCACTAGTCAAATTTCAAACTCTATATGCCTTGCTTGTAGTGGAGTAACCAAGTAAGAAACCTTCATCACATTTCTTTTCAAACTTGCTCAATCTAGTGCATTTCTTCAATATGTAGCATTTACAACCAAAAACCCAAAAATATGCTATGTTGGGCTTTCTTCCATTCAATAGCTCATAAGGTGTCTTCTCCATCATGGGGTGACAATAGAGTCGGTTGCTATAGTAGCAAGCCATGTTGATTGCTTCGGCCCAAAAAGAATGACTCACATTGTACTCACTCAACATTGATCTTGCCATATCAATCAAAGTTCTATTCTTTCTTTCAACTAGGGCATTTGATTGTGGAGTGTACTTGGCCGAAAATTGATGCCTAATTCCAAACTCATCACACAAATTATCCACTCTTATGTTCTTGAACTCACTTCCATTGTTACTCCTCACTTTCTTGATGGTTGTTTCAAACGCATTATGAATTCTCTTAATGAATGTCTTGAAGATTGCAAACACATCACTCTTGTCAACAAGAAAGAACACCCATATGTATCTAGTGAAATCATCCATAATTATAAATCCGTATTTGTTTCCACCAATGCTAGTGTATGTGGTTGGTCCAAACAAGTCTATGTGCACCAACTCAAATGCCTTAGATGTGCTCATCATGCTCTTCTTAGGATGTGTGTTACCAACTTGCTTTCTAGCTTGACATGCACTACATAGCTTATCCTTCTCAAATGTGACATCTTTCATGCCTCTAACTAAGTCATGCTTGATCAACTTGTTCAATTGTTTCATTCACATCACTCTTACAAGCATCACTTTCACATTCATCATCATCACTCACATTATATTTTACCTTGATAGGCTTTGCCATGAGGCATGTCGATGGAGTGTCAAAGATGGAGGACTTTGTTGATGGCGATGCTTGCTAGTGCTTTCTTGATAGATTTTTTGCCATCATCACTAGAGCCATCACTATCCGAAGAGCCATCACTATCCCATGTGACCACATAGCCTCCACCCTTCTTCTTCTTTTGGAAGGTCATCCTCTTCTTCTTCTTCTCCTTCTTCTCCTTCTCGTCTTCTTGTGCTTCTTCTTCTCATCCTCATCATTATCACTATTGTAGGGACAATCCGCTACAACATGATCGGGGCTCTTGTAATTGTAGCATCTTCTGACATATTCTTTGCTTTTGGTGTGATCTCTTCTCTTTCTTGCACCATAGCCCTTCTTCTTCATGAATTTGTCCATCTTGTGCACAAAGAGAGCCATAGCTTCATCATCAATATCACTAAGATCTTCATCATCACTTGATTCTTTCTTGGACTTGCCCTTGTTCTTGGGTGATGAGCTAGCCTTGAATGCTACACTCATCTTCTTCTTGTCTTGGTCTTCCTTCTTGTCATCCTTGTCAACCCCTCCCTTTCCACACGGTATGTTTCTTGTGTCATGACATCACCTAGTACTTGGTTAAGGGTAATCTCCTTCAATCCTCTTCTTAAGATAAGCAATCTCAACATCTCAAATCTTGGAGGTAAGCACATCAAGAACCGATAAGAGACATTATCATCATTGATCTTTTCTCCCAAAGCCTTCAAGTCATTGACAATCACTTACAACCGATGGAACATCTCCAGAATGCTCTCATCATCCTTCACCTTGAAGCTTGTCAACTTATCCTTGAGGATATACAACTTGGCACTCTTCACCGCCGGTGTGCCCTCATATGTTTCCTCCAATCTCTTCCACACCTCATTAGCTCTATCACAATCCTTGATTTGCTCAAACACCTTGGAATCAATGGCATTGTATATGGTGTTGAGAGCCATTGTATTACATTGCTTGTTGGCCTTGTCTTGCTTGGTGAGATTGTCAAAATCAACGATAGCATAGTCATTCTCGGTCATATCCCACACTTGATCATTGATTGAACCAAGATAGATCTTCATCTTTCTCTTCCAATAATCATAACATGGCCATCAAAGAACAGTGGTTTGCCCCCACATGGTTGAACACAACTTGAGCCATAATTTGACACCGAGGTTGTTAAGCCTTCAATCAAATGGTGACCACGGCTCTGAAACCACTTGAAAGATCCTAATATGGCTAGAGGGGGGTGAATAGCCTATTTAAAAATCTACAAACCAACTAGAGCAATTTAATTAGTATGACAAATAGTGAAATACAAACTTGCTCTAGCTCTACAAGGGTTGCAAGCCACCTATCCAATAATTCTAGTTACTATGATCACTAGACACACAATTTGCTAAGTCTCTACTCACAAAGAGCTCTCACACTTGCTACACTAAAGAGCTCCACTAGATGAACTTAACCTACAAAGCAAACTCTCAATTCTAGTTACACTAAAGAACTTGCTACAACTAGTTTGTGGGAATGTAAATGAGTAAGTAAGGTGATTATATCGCCGCGTAGAGGAGTGAACCAATCACAAGATGAATACTAATTCAATCACCGGAAGAATACCAAAGGGCAAGAGACAACCAATGTTTTTCTTCCAAGGTTCATGTGCTTGCCGGTACGTTAGTCCCCGTTGTGTCGACCAACACTTGGTGGTTCGGTGGATAAGAGGTGTTGCACGAACCTCGTCCACACAATTGGACACTACAAGAACCTACCCACAAGTGAGGTAACTCAATGACACGAGCAATCCACTAGAGTTACCTTTCGACGGTCCGCTAGGGAAGCCACAAGACCCCTCACAATCACCGGAGATGGCCACAAACAATCACCAACTCGTGCCACTCCTCCATCGCTGCTCCAAGCCGTCTAGGTGGCGGCAACCACCAAGAGTAACAAGCGAATCCAACAGCGAAATATGAACACCAACTGCTTTTAGATGCAATCACTCAAGCAATGCACTTGGATTCTCTCCCAATTTCACAAAGATGTTGAATCTATGATGGAGATGAGTGGGAGGACTTTGGCTAAGCTCACAAGGTTGCTATGTCAATACAAATGGCCAAGAGAGTGAGCTAGAGCCAGCCAAACGATATTTATAGACACCCTAAACAATAGAACCGTTGGCTCAATTATTGGGCTATTTACGGGACGACCGGACGCATCGGTCGTGTGCACCGGACGCTTTTGGTATGGCGACCGGACGCGTCTGGTCGTAGCCTAACCGCCACATGTCCCTTTCAAATTGTTTAGCCATTCGCGCCCAACGGCTATCTCTGTGTGATCGGACGCACTGTTAGAAAATGACCGGACGCGGGAGACGCAGCGTCCGGTCGAGTCTAGAGAGCTCCTAGAGCCGCTCTGGGCAGACCGGACACGTTTGGTCACACCAGACCGGATGCTCCTAGCGGCTGATCAATTATTGCGCTGAAAACCCGAGACTTGTTGGTTCACACCGGACGCATCCGGTCGCTGCGTCCGATCGAGTCCAGAGAGCTCCCAGAGCTGCTCAACTGCGACTAGACGCGTACGGTGTGGCCGACCGGATGCACCCCTATGTCTGGTCCTCTCTGGACCAACACATGCGCCCCACGTCATATTGATCGAACACTAAACAGTGATTGCTCAATGTCCGGTCACTGCTACGACCCAGAGTCCAATCACTTCGTCAACTCTGCCGCGCCTGGCTAGAATACCGGACGCGTCCGTTATGTCTGGAACACTGCCACCACAGACAGTACCGGACGCGTTCGGTAAGCATATCGGACGTGTCCGGTCACCCCGTGACCAGCGCATTCAACTCTTTTTCAACACTATTTTTCTTTACCCTTGCTCAAATGTGCCAACCACTAAGTGTATCACCTTGTGCACATGTGTTAGCATATTTTCATAAATGTTTTCAAGGGTGTTAGCACTCCACTAGATCCTAAATGCATATGCAATGAATTAGAGCATCTAGTGACACTTTGATAACAACATTTCGATACGAGTTTCACTCATCTTAATAGTATGACTATCGATACTAAATGTGATTACACTCGCTAAGTGTCTCGATCACTAAACCGAAAAGCTCTATAAATTTCACCTTTGCCTTGAGCTTTTGTTTTTTTTTTCTTCTTTTGCAAATCCAAGCACTTGATCATTACCATAGCATCATCATCATCATCATGTCATGATCTTTATTTGCTTCATCACTTAGATAGTGCTACCTATCTCATAATCACTTTGATAAACTATATTAGCACTTAGGGTTTCATCAATTCACCAAAACCAAACTAGAGCTTTCAACCTCCGAAAGAGTGTGCCGGCACATCTCAAGATTAATGAAGTCACCACAGGCGCCTCGCTATCGACGGGAACGTCACCTACCACTGAAACACAACGCCGTTAAATCCTAGAATAAATCCAAGAAAATACGAGCACCCGTGCAAGTCGAGGACTTAAATCTGGGTGGGCAGGTTCTACCATAGGAAACCTAACCAACTGAGTTAGGCTAGTTTGCTATGTGAGAGTTATCTGAATGCCTGTTCATCCAATAAACGCCCTGTTCGTTTGGGCTGGTTTGGCTTATAAGCCATGGCTGAAAGTACTGTTGGTTGGTTTGGTATGAGAGAAAAATATTATTCGTTGGCTGATAAGTCATGACTTTTGTGTGAACATGTGAGAGTTATCTGAATGCCTACAGTCAATGTGGTTGTAACTGTATATAATATAATCATTATATTGATGGTTTCTAAAAAATATTGTAATTATGTTGCTCTTATTTAATCTTGATATATTTTCTATCAAATAGCCACACAATGGCATATAAATATTTATTTATAGTTGATTCTAGCTATATGCAGAGTATTAAATAACTTAGAGGCATAACCTCGTTTGTGGGTTGTATGATCGGGTTTTATACTTGTCAATATGGTATATTCGAGGCACATAGAGACAAACCCTCTGTCTATGGGTTGTACATGCCCTCAGAAAACGTGTGCATTTATTTTAGGACCGAAGAAGTATGTCTCTATTGCTCCAACCTCGAACCTAAAACGATGGACTACTAGGAGACCAATAATCTTCCAAATCAAGGAATCCTCTCCGCTCCATTCGAGGAAATAAACTTCAAATATTTCCATATAGGTGTAGCTGCTATTGGTGGCGTCTACACATAAATTAACTATATCATCATTATCACACATCAGGCTATTTACCTTAGTTTGGGACTTATTCTCTATCAATTCGATGCAGGGCCTTGTTTAGATTGGGGTTAGGAATCAGTATTTGGTATTGTAGCATTTTTGTTTGTATTTAACAATTATTGTTCAATCATGGCCTAACTAGACTCAAAAAATTCGTCTCGTAATTTTATAATTAAACTGTATAATTAGTTATTTTTTTATCTACATTTAATACTCTATACATATGTCTAAAGATTTGATGTGATGAAGAGAGAGTAAAAAAACTTACACTCTAAACAAGGACGATGATAGGCTTCATATGCAGTGGTCTACTAGCATAACCGTTACGATGAGTGCTACATAATGAAAACACATGCACTTTCCAAGTGGTAGCCGGTGTTCCCATCACACTTCAAAACATTACCATTATTGATATGGCCTCGTTCGCTTGTCTTAAATTTGGTTTGTTTTATTGTGAAAAAAATTTTTGAGCGACAGGAATGATAGTTGGTGAAGGATTTCTCTCACAACAATTCCGTAGCACAAGTGCTGTTGTAAAGGCGAAAAACGCTTTCCGTTTCACCCAAGCTTTAGGGCTCGTTTAGTTCTCTGAAATTTAGGAATTTGGGCCATGTTCTCACTTTTATTTGACAATTATATATGCCTTGTTCATTTTATTGACGATAAACCATGATTTTGATAAACCATGGCTGAAAGTACTATTGACTTATTTATTATGAGAGAAAAATATTATTCGTTGGTTGAAAAAATACGACTTATAAGCTAAGTGAACACGAGGATAGAGGGTGAAGGATCACTTCGCACTAGCTAGCCTCTGCAACCCCATTCCTTCGGTAGCACAAGGACGGCTGTTGTAAAGGCGATTCTTACTTTCCGTTCACCCTAGCTTTAGGGCGTAACTTAATGCCTTGTTTAGTTCCGTGAAATTTAGGAATTTGGTTACTGTATCACTTTCGTTTTTATTTGACAATTAGTGTTCAATCATGGACTAATTAGGTTCAAAACGTTCATCTCGAGATTTCCCACCAAACTATGCAATTAGTTTTTTTTTCTGTCTACATTTAATGTTCCATGCACGTATCATAAGATTCGATGTAATGGCTACTGTAGCATTTTTTGGGAAAACTTTTTAAAACTAAACAAGACATAAAGCTGCAGTTGACTTTAGCTCTACAATGATCACTCATTCCTCGTATCATTAAGCGAGCATTGTGCAACAAGCAAACCAGAACAGCGGACGGCGTAATTGCAACCACTTCGCAGGACCCGAATTTTTTATTATTTAGCTTTTTTTTGAAAATTTTTCACAAATATGTCTCTGATATAATATTTTAAAATCGGATGCCACGTGGTTAGGCTGGACGACGTCGCCTATATTAGCTTATACTACTACTATTTTTCTTTATTATCGGGGCGTCACGCTGTCATTGTCCTGCGTTGTTAAGGTGATGTTTGAACTCTTGGAAAATTTAGACGGAAGAACGTAAACTAGTCTAATAAAAAACTTATTAGACTTCAAAAAATAAGTAGAGCTTTCGCAATTCGCAAATTAATCGTAAACTATGTAATTAGTTTCGTAATTAATTTATATTTAATACTTTATATATATATTAAACATTTGATGTGACATCGACTAAAATTTAGAGTCACGACCAAACAACACATAATTCATTTGGCGCCGAGTCAGGCGCGCGGTTCGTGCCGTCCAATCCAGCGATGCCAGGCCAGCTCGTTAATGTGATTGTGATGGGGGAGTAGCTAGCTGATTACCGTGCGGGTGACCCGTACCCGTGTCTCCGGCGACTTGCAATTGGCATCGGTCCTCGGTCCTCCCTGCCGTGGTTTTCGGTCCGGGACACCTCATGCTGCCCGCAAGTACGGAGTATTTCTTTTTTGAGCTAATGGCACAGTACTGTATGTTTGTTGTGAGCTTTCATCGAGCCTGACAGCGCAGCTACAGGCGTTGCCTACTCCCGGAGCTGATTGCAACCGAAACCTTTGACGCGGCGCTATCGTCGGCTGGACAAGACATGTGATGCGGTGTTGTTGGGTGGGTGATGCGGATCCATCGGCTGGACGTCCGTGGCCAAGTCTCCGTACCCTACCAATCGATGATGGCCTCGAAACCTATAGTAGTACTACTAGTACTATACATAGAAGTAGCAGTTAAGCCCGCTGCATCGTACTCTCCTCCTCTGAAAAGAATGCAATTATAAAATTCGAGCCGATCAAAGTAGTTTGATCAAATTTATAGTAAATGATATTAATATTTATATATTTAAATAAATTTATTATAAAAATATATTTTATGACTAATCTAATGATACTAACTTTACATCAGGAATGTTATTATTTTTTATATAATTTAGGTCAAAGTTCAAACTGATTTAGTTCTCGAGAGAATGAGAATTGCATTCTTCTATGGTACGTGCTACGTGCACGCGGAAGAGAGGCTGGCCGAACGGTCTAGCTAGTAGCTGTTGACTATCGGCGATGGACCGGGATTAGTATTACCGGATTTGTACGCTTGTGCGTGGAATCCGCGAGGGTTACGGGCGCAGTTGGTGTTACCTTTTCAATCGTGTATTCCTACCGTACTAGCAGCTCCATCTAAAAAAATATATAACTCTAAATGCATTCTTAATTAATAAAATATCTAAAGTTTGTTCAAATATATAGATAAAATATTACTCCCTTAGGTCCGTTTTATCTGATGCAAGTTAGAATGACACGGCCTTATAAATTATACTTTGACCATTCATTTGCTTTATATTATATTATATTATTTATGTCATTGGATAGTATAAATCCTTACAAATTTAATCATATAAAGTTTGTATTATAATAGTTAAAAATTATTAGCCTAATTATTGGTGAAAGTTTTTAAAGTTTGAATGTTGATATGCGTGTGCGCTAGATAAAATGGACCGAAGGGAGTAATTAATGTTTATGGCACAAATAGATATATTATGAAAACATGCTCATGATAAATCTAAGGGATTTGCTAAAAGCTTCTTTCATCCGATGATTATTGCATATATTTTATATTAATATTAGATTCCTTTCACTGCAATTTTATAGGCGCAATCCGTAATTTTTTTGGTATTGAGAATAAAAAAACCGTTAGACAAAACTACAAATATGACAAAATCTGATTTGTGTTGGCACAAAGACAATTAATAATTTACAATTATTTCTATATGAAGACAATAACAAAAATTTAATGTGTTATGATACAAAGACAAATAACAAATAACAGTAGTAACAATTTACATGTACTAGTTGGTAGTACAAGAGCGTTGTCTGAAATCAATTTAAAATTCAGGCACCTGAAATATAGGAGAAGTGTAAATCTAATGATATTTATTTGATATTATTAATATTATTACTTTTACATAGTTAAATTTAAAATATTTAAACTTAGTGTTGTGCTAAAATTGTATCTTCTAGAACATGAACACTGGGATGTAGGGGATGTTTGGTTTGCAGCGTGGCCTAGGGTGCTCGCCCAGGCTGGTCTATACGATCATCAAGTGCTCGAAATCGATGGCTTTCCTGGGCAATGCTTCATTGGTCCCGTTCGCTTCGTTGAAAAAATAAGCTCAAATACTGTTCCCGCTGATTTTTTGTGAGAGAAAAACACAGTTTCGACTAAAAAAATAAGCTAAAAAGTACGAATTATAAGACAAGCGAACAGGACCATTACGCCGACAAAACTTTGTGCAAAAAGCTGGGCCCTGTTGGTTGGTTAGGTAACGATGGTAGGAGTCGGATTATATAGTCAACACATAGTACATTAGTACCCAGTACTGTAGGTAGCAAGCCTCAACGGCATGGATCGATCTTTTCTTCTTTCCCTGTTTCAAGAAAACGACATGGTTTGGTTAGTCTTTTGTGGACAGTGCTCGTCCTGCGGCCTCGACAGAGGACTTGCCACCCGAGTGGACACGAGGTTCGATCAAAATCCGGCGGCCACATGAGGGAGGGATGCAACAAATCACCGACAGGAGCGCACATGAAGAATAGCCGCCAAAACACGATTAACTGCTTAAAGTCTGCACCGTGCAAGCATCTATCGCGAGACCGATCAGATCGAGCAATCTGCCGGCCGGCGCCGCTAGCAACCGGCTCCCGGACGACCTACCCCTACTACTGTTGAGATGTCAAGATACTAGCACTTCTTTTTCGTCGTTGCTCCCCCATCGCATTTTCCACTGTTTATTGAGCGTAGGCATGTGGATGATAGCCTCTTGTCGTCCTATATTTAGCAGAAAATCCCTTATATGAGTACTTTTATATATATATATATATATATATATATATATATATATATATATATATATATATATATATATATATAAGGCTATTCTGTAGCTGGCCACAGAATAACTTATTCTATGGCCATACACATTTATGAGGGAGTTTCTATAGATACATGGGTTACTATAATTCAAGATGATACTTATCATAATGCTATAGTACATTTACGATACATGGGTTACTATAATTCAAGATGATACTTATCATAATGCTATAGTAAATCACTTATGAGGGAGTTACCATAATCTCGTAAATTAGTATAGTAATATTGTAACTTAAAGTGGCCATGAATGAATTTACTGTATAATTGAAAAAAAACAGGTCAAATAAGGACTATTACAAGTATACACAAATATTTGGTCTTTTCACCAATATATATATATATTTATATATATATATATATAGAATGTTGGTTAACGAACTAATATTCATGTAAGACAACAGCCACTTTGAGTTATATATAATTACTATATTATATTATACGAGATTATAATAACTCCATACTAAGTTGTTTACTATAGCGTTATGGTAAATATCTCTATGTGATATAGTAACCCAACTATCATAAATATGTATTGACATTATCGTAAATTAGTATATAAAATTATCATAGTAAATGAAGGTGGCTACTTAAATAACTTATTTTGTATATATATATATATATATATATATATATATATATATATATATATATATATATATATATATATATATATATATATATATATATATATATATATAAATATAAACTCGCTTATAGAGTTCTAGAGTTCCCTATGATTTACTATAGCATTATGATAGCCTCCAATGTTGTCTTACATGACACTCCTATCACCTCTATTAGCTAACATCGTTAACCAACATGTGAAAAGACCAAATTGCCCTTGCGGAAGCGTGTAACCATTTATGAGCAAATTTCTTCATGCATGCTGGTAAGCCTTACTTGAGAATATTGGTGAAAAGACCAAATATTTGTGTATACTTGTAATAGTCCTTATTTGACCTTTTTTTTTGCAATTATCGGTACAATCGAGACAACTCACGGTGCACACTTTAAGCAGTTAACACTCTCACCCATATGAACGCACGCATACAAACCCTATCCTTACGAGCATTTTAGAAGGCTGGATCGATAAATCCTCGAGATTGACGAAGTCACCATAGGCGGAGCCTCATTGTCTACAGAAACGCCGTCTACCACTGAAATCACATTACATATTAATCAAGCAAAAGAATGAACCAGATGATACTGTTTGAACATGCATTGAAATACATAATTTTCTGTCAACATTGAAGTCCATCGACACTGTGGAGCTCGCAGAGACCGGCTTTAGAATAACATCGAGCCCGAGCCCGAGCCCGAGCCCGAGGCCGAGCCCTGAGCGCTTGGCCTAAGCGACGATAGTGCCCTTGGCTCGAGCGGCACGAAGCCCAGCCTGAGCGTCTGGTCTGAATGTCTCCTGTGCCCTTAGCCCAAGCCGCTGCACCATCACCTCCCACCTATCTAGCTCGAGCAAGTGCACCGCCGCAAACCTCCTGCCTAGCCATAGACAACTAGTTGGTCTGACATGCTCAAGCTGTTGTTCCACACAACCTCCCTAATCCGGCGCGTCTCTTGGTGGCCTTGAGTCAGTGAGCGCTGAATGCCGCGACCACACTAACCACCCCCAACCACCGCCTCGGAGCAACCCCGACCACTGATGGATCTGGCATGTCCTGGTGCCCCCCATGCCAGACTATCGTGCTGGCGCCTGGGTGTTTCACAGGGACAAGGGTATTTTTGTTACCTCCGCAAAAATCTGATAAGGATAGCCCACTCACTTAATAGAGATGCCTGATGAAAATCATGGAAGTGTTACATACTCCCTCCGTCCTGAAATATAGTATATTCTGATATTTAGATGTTGTCCTCAAATATAGTGCACTCGGGGAACAAGAAGATAATATTTACTTAAATAAAAATACACTATTACTTTGTATAAGGAAAGTAACTCATGTACTTGCCATATTTTATATAAGGAGACTAAGAGTTCACTCATTAATCATGCAGAATAGAATCAGATGTCAATACATTAGGAAGGTGAGTGAGGAGTACATGTGTCTATTGCACTCTCCCTTATTTTGTCTTTGAATAACCATAATGCACTATATTTCTGGACGGAGGGTGTGGGGTTTATAAACCTGGGGTCCCTCATGGGCCTGCTCCTTAGCATAGGCTCGGCCCAGCAGACGACATTGCGAACGACGTGCAACTCCTGGGCCGGCCCAAAAACCTAACGACAGGCCAGAAGGGCTACCCGGTCTCCGACCGGAAGGCCTAGCCAAGGAGGAACAGCGCTCGCTTCCGACTCCGGCCCGCCTCTCTGACTGGAAGGCCTGGCAAAAAAGGAATGACGCTCGCCCTTCAACTCCGACCCGCTTCTCCGACCGGAAGGCCTGGCCAAATGCCCGCCTCCGTCTCCGACTCCGACCCGCTTCTCCGACCGGCGGTACACCGAACCCCTGCTTAAAGCTCTTCTCCGACCTGCGTAGTCGGAGCCGACTGGGACCAACCGACCGGGGACACCCGCTCGGACCCAGGAAGCGAACAGAGCAAGAAAGGCAGGACACTCAAGACAAACCGCAATACCGAAGACCGTATGCGGCACGACCGCAAGACAGTACCGATAGGACATGGCAGAAGGGTGCACTGCAACCTTCCAGACATGTCAAAGCCCCAACAGTGTTGAGAGCACTGATATTTGCCCTACAGTGTTGCGGGCGCCATCAATACCCATACTAGGCAAACGCAGTAAGGCCTCCCACATGCATCTGGGCATCCACAGTGTTGTGGGCGCCGACATTTACCATATCTGGTGACCACGGTGAAAACCTCCCACATGCGTCTGACATCAACAGTATTGTGGGCACCTACAATCATCTTGTACCCGATGACTTGGGTAGCAAGACTTAGTAGCATACCTACACTCTCTCCCTCTCACTTGTAAGTCCGTCCCCTTCATCTATAAAAGGGGATACGCTCTCTCCCAACAAAGGGGGATCAACTCTCGATCGATTCAACACACAACAACAGAACCACCAGGTTCAAGCCTCGAGCACACGCTCGAATACTCAGCGCACGTAGGAGCTCTCGTCACTCTTGACCCTTCAAACCGGAGTCCGACCGAACCTCTTGCACCCCATCTTTCTCCCTCTTGTTTGTAACCCCACAGCAAACTTCGAGCACCTAGACTCAGGAATAAAGTCACCGACCGACTCAAACTGGACGTAGGACACGTTGCCTGAACCAGTATAAACCATGTGTCATTGAGTGCTAGGCCACATCCGATCACAACGTATGGCAAAACTATAAATATTTACGTGTTGGTTACTTTCTGCACCGATAGTTGGCGTCGTCCGTGGGGAGGACGTCGTATGTTCACGCTTTTGGTCATCAGATGGCCCACTTTTCTACCATCTTCGCCATGGCGAGCTCAAGCGATACGACTCGCTTCAGCTCACTGGAGTTTCCCGCACTCCCAAATGTTGGGATGTGGGCTCCACCCGTCTTCGAGCCGTCCTAGGCCTTCCTCTTCGGAAGCCTAGACTTCGTCGCCGACCGGCTCGGTGTGCTCCACCTCTACGAGGAGGCACCCATCCCGACGCCCGTCGGAGGGGCGCCCTCCATCGGCTCCAGGACTCCCGGCGACTTCAACAACAAGGCGCCTACGCTTTGTTCCGAGCATATGCTCTACTCAAACCCCGCTGTGAGTAATGTACATACTATTATTTACTCGCTATTTGCTATCTTCCGCCAATTATCCGGAGGGACCCCGTTGTCAACGCCGTGACCGCCATACGACCGGTTCCCCTACGGCCTCGCGTCCCCCACAGACGCGTACACTCGGGGGCTCCGAAGGATGCTAGCGCCACCCTCTCACATCCCAATTCATGGGAATGGTGAGCTACGCTCCCACCACTTTCCATGAGCTCCTAGGTGACGAGGTTGAGAGCGACGACTCCAGCATTGGCGATGTCACCCATCCTCCGCCACCGCCGGGATCACCACCATCACCTCTGCCGCCGCCACCGTACTTGCGACTAGCTGTGAAGGCACCACTCTCGAAGGGGAAGGACACGTTGCCACTGGCCTGCTCTCCCCGCCACTCGTTGTGGCTCGGTGCAGGCTGGGTGTCCACTCCACCCGCACGGGAGCCGAGGCAATGCTCAACCCCGTCAGCATCTGGCCCCTGTCAAAAGGAACAGGCCAGTCTCTCAAAAAACTCAACTATGAGATAAAAAACAGAGAATACATACCTGGCCGTAAGCGGCAGGGCTCTGAAGCCCCGACCCACCGGTAATGGGCCCGCCGGACGAGGGCTGCTCTAGGGTTGCGACCTGCTCCCCCTAACTTCGACCAAGCGGGGAGTCAACCCGACCGGCTCCTGATCAACCCACGAGTCGCCGCGACCGCCGGCTCGAGGCGCGCCGACCGGGGCAGCTGGCGAGGTGTCCCCCCATGGTGGATCGTGCGCCGGTGCCGGCCCTGATGACGCACGGGTATGAGCCCACTCCTCCGAAGGGCGCGACGACCGCGTCCGCTTCGCCTCCCGCTTGCCAACAGCGTCTGAGCTCGCAGCACGCTTCCTTGGTGCGGGAGCATCGCCACGCCTCTCTGCGTCCCAGCCTCCCTCCTCCTTAGAGGAGATCACGTCGTCACCCATCTCTGTGGGGTCCTCTGACTCAAGCTCCGCCTCGACGTCGCTCCTGCTCCTTCTGGTGCTTCCTCTGAGCCTCCTCGGCTCTCTTCTTCTTCTCGATGTCCACCGCCTCCTTCTGGGTGGCTTGCCGAGCTACGCCCTCCGGCCCTTTCAAAAGGTGCGGTCGGGATTTATAATGCTCTAGTCCCTACGAAACGGATGACTCAAAGTCAAGATTATAGGAGAACGGGATCGAAAAGGACACGAAATAACAAGAGGAGGACGTACCAGGTTGGATAGCTTAGAAGTGTTGAGGGCTCCGGGCTTTCCATCAAGGGACTCCTTGGGCCTCAGGCGCAGCACCCGATCGAGTCAGCTCCATACCTCGTCCTTTGGCAGCTCCTCCAGTGATGTGCGGTCGGGGTCCGTTGAGCCATTGTACATCCACATCGGCCGCGTCTGTTCCGCCAGCGGGGTTACCCGACAGTGGAAGATGGTATGGAACACTCATACCCCATCAAGGCTATGCTTCACCAGCTTCTGGAGCTCCGCCTCGATGATCTCCACTTTCTTCTTCTCTCGGCTAGAAGGGCCCCACGACCAACTGTCCCGCCTCTCTGGCCTTCTACCGGTGAATGACGGGAATGGCGCCTCCACCGGGTTCCTGATGTAGAACCACTCCCTATGCCACCCCCGGTTGGAGTCATAGGGGGTGCACGCGGGGTAGGCACCCGACGCACTTGGCTTCTTCTGCAGCATGAAGCCCCCCACCGGCGTGATCCTAGATGGGTCCCCCTCCGACAAGGCTCTCCCGGAGAAGAGCCGCCGAAAGAAGTCCACGTGTGGCTCTATCCCGAGGAAGGCCTCGCATACGGTGATGAATCCGACGATGTGCAGCACCCCAGTCGGATTGAGGTGCTGTAGCTCCAGGCCCCACTCATTGAGGAGCCCACGTAGGAACCAGTGCGCGGGGTATCCCAACCCATGCTCATGGAAGGCGAGGAAGGAGACAACCTCGCTGGCCCAAGGCTGCGGGAAATCCTCCCCTACAGGAGCCCTCCAGTGCGCCACCTCCTTCGGTGGCAGCACCCCCTTCTCGGTGAAGGTGGCCAACATCGACTCAGTCATGACGGATGACCTCCAGCTCGACTTTGTGCTCTGGATTCATGAACGGATCTATAAGTTTCTCCTCTCCCTCGCTTTCTCCTCTCTCTCGCTTAGGAACTGCCGCAGCGCACGAACGCTCTTGGCGAGAAGGAAGAAGGAAGAGAGGTGGCAGATGGGGAATAGGCGAAGGAACAGGACGAAAGACCTCTCCCTTCCCCTATTTAAGGAGGCGCAGCGGTTGGGGAAAGGCGAACGATGGGGGCAAAAAAACCTCTCCCTTCCCCATTCAATGCGGATGGGATACGACGGGACGCACACTGACCAATGGGACGCACCCTGCCCGATGAGACGGCGCCTGCTCAAATGGGATGTGGCCTGGGCATGGCCCACCACTACCGCACACCGGGCACGGGAAACAAGGCACCACTACACGCAGGCGGCCCTCTGCCTTCCCAGACAAGACTTGGATGGGCCCAATGACGGGATCTCCACCCAGGAGAGACCAACGGGCTTTCTAAGTCGATCGAATGGCTTAGGCGAACCCCAAGAGACAGGTAAGGAGCAGAGGGACGCCCCATGTGGGCCTTGCCGACTCCATCACGAACGACGAGCGTGGATCCCGGTCAGACATATCTGATTGGAGCTCCTCAAACCCTGTCACTCGAGTCATCAAGGTAACATTACCAACACCTACTATTTCATTTGTTTACATGATCATTCGTTTGTCATTTTTCATACACGCATTCACACATTCATCCATGCACGCATTCATTCATCCCATACATCCGAAAGCATCGCATATGCAGTCAAATACATCACAACGCTCTGTGTTGCGTCACGAAGCGGCAGTTGCCTCATTCAACATGAGCAACGACTGACCGGGGTTCAAAGGCCAGCCCACGACGGGCTCGAGCCTACCTCACGTCAAACAAAGCTAGGGGAGAAAATGCAGATGAGCCCCGAGCGGCCCTTGCCCAGTCTGCTCTGAAGCAGACAGGGTCATCTCAACCTTCTCGTTCGATCCTAAACCTTGAGCCGTGCCCACAGAATCTCCATCGAGGGGAGGCCAGCGGGCCACCCGGGTCAGTCTCCGGAATGACCCAGGTATCTACCGAGACACGGGTTAAGGAGTAGTGGAATGCCACATGAGGGCTCTGCCAACCCCGTCATGAATGACGGACCTGGATTTCACTCAAACATGCCCGTTAGCGAGCTCACCGAGCGCGTCACTCGAGCCATCGAGGCAAGCGATGTTAGCTCAGCTCCTCCGGTTGCGGAAACCACGGATGGGGTAATGCACGAAACTCAACCGATCCCTACCAAGTCCAATGGGGCTCAGGGGCTCAGGACGCCCAATCCCTCAGCACGTCCGACACCTAGATCCATGACTCCGGCTCGCCCGATCCCTCATTGCACCCAGCGCCTGGATCCATGACTATGACTCGCCCGATCCCTCGGCACGTCCAACGCCTGGATCCATGACTCTGGCTCGCCTAATCCCTCATTGTGCCCAGCGCCTCGATCCATGACTCCGGCTCGCCCGACCCCTCATTGCGCCCAACGCCTGGATCCGCGACCCTGGCTCGCCCGATACCTCGTTGCGCCTAGTGCCTGGATCTATGACTCCGACTCGCCCGATCCCTCGGCACGTCCGATGCCTGGATCTATGACTCTGGCTCGCCCAATCCCTCGTTGTGCCCATCGCCTGGATCCGTGACTCCAACTCGCCCGATCCCTCGACACGTCCAACACCTGGATCCGCGACTCCGGCTCGCCCGATCCCTTGTTGCACCCAACACCTGGATCCATGACTCTGGCTCGCCCGATCCGTCGTTGCGCCCAGCGTTTGGATCCGTGACTCTAGCTTGCCCGATCCCTCGTTGCGCCCAACGCCTAGATCCGTGACTCTGACTCGCCTGATCCCTCGTTACGCCCAGCGCCTGGATCCGTGACTCTGACTGGCCCGATCCCTTGGCATGTCCGATGCCTGGATCCGCGACTTTGGCTCGCTTGATCCCTCGATACGCCCGGCACCTGGATCCGTGACTCTGACTCGCCCGATCCCTTGGTTGACGACTCTGTCTCGCCCTGTCCCTCGGCCACAACCAGACATCTGGGACCACGCTCATGGAAACGATGGCTCAGAAACTGGAAAAGAGGAGGCTACGCCCACCAAGGTACACACACGCCCGCTGACAAAAACCCCAGACAATTCTACCCGAATCACCCGGGGGCTACTCCCGCGGGTGCGCTCGCACGCACCCGCTGTCGAAACAAAAAATTCTCCCGCTGGCAACATAAAAAAACCCCCCACAGACAATTCTACCTGAATCGCCTGGGGGCTCGGGGGTCCTGTCGGGTTCATAAACCTGGGGTCCCTAATGGGCCTGCTCCTTAGCATAGGCTCAGTCCAGCAGATGACATTGCGAACGACGCGCAACTCCTGGGCCAGCCCAAAAACCTAACGACAGGCTAGAAGGGCTATCGGTCTCCGACCAGAAGGCCTAGCCAAGGAGGAACAACGCTCACTTCCGACTCCTCCCTACCTCTCCGACTGGAAGGCCTGGCCAAAAACGAACGACGCTTGCACTCCAACTCCGACCCGCTTCTCTGACCGGAAGGCTGGCCAAACGCTCGCCTCCATCTGCAACTCCAACCCGCTTCTCCTACCGGCGGTACACCGAACCCCTGCTTACAGCTCTTCTCCAACCTGCGCAGTCAGAGCCGACTAGGACCAACCGACCAGGGACGCCCGCTCGGACCTAGAAAGCGAACAGAGCAAGTAAGGCAGGACACTCAAGACAAACCGCAATACCGAAGACCGTACGCGGCACGACCGCAAGACAGTACCGACAGGACATGGCAGAAGGGTGCACTTCAACCTTCCAGACATGTCAAAGCCCCAACAGTGTTGAGAGCACCGATATTTGCCCTACAGTGTTGCGGGCGCCATCAATTCCCATACCAGGCAAGCGCAGTAAGGTCTCCCACATGCATCTAGGCATCCACAGTGTTGTGGGCGCCGGCATTTACCATACCTGGTGACCACGGTGAAAACCTCCCACATGTGTCTGACATCAACAGTATTGTGGGCGCCTACAATCATCTTGTACCCGATAACTTGGGCAGCAAGACTTAGTAGCATACCTACACTCTCTCCCTCTCACTTGTAAGACCGTCCCCTTCATCTATAAAAGGGGATACGCTCTCTCCCAACAAAGGGGGATCAACTCTCGATCTATTCAACACACAACAACAGAACCACTAAGTTCAAGCCTCGAGCACACGCTCGAATACTCAGCGTACATAGGAGCTCTCGTCACTCTCGGCCCTTCAGACCGGAGTCTGACCGGACCTTTTGCACCCCCATAACCCCACAGCAAACTTCGAGCACCTGGACTAAGGAATAAAGTCACCGACCGACTCAAACTGGACGTAGGGCACGTTGCCTGAACCAGTATAAACTCTGTGTCATTGAGTGCTAGGCCACATCTGATCACAACGTACGGCAAAACTACAAATATTTACGTGTTGGTCACTTTCTGCACCTACAGAGAGAGTAAGACATAAAATTTGAAGACTAGAAACTTTTAGCATTATAAGGTCACTAGGTAGCATGCCCGTGCGTTGCTACGGGATAGCTAACATTTTATTCTAAAAACACACGGATCGCACGATACGATAACAATACTATAAAAATTAAATATCAATGTTAAAGGGACATTTAATAAAAAACAAAGTGTGTGAAATTAACACAAGTCACGGAGAGCGCGGCGTCGCAGGCTCACAAACTCTACTTTATAGATCTTTTATGTGATGTGGCTAAGATAATGTTTTATATTTGTCGGAAGAAATCTCCGATGTCCATTTTTTTCGTGCGCCAATAATTACCAATGTTGAATATCCGAACTCGGATACGGATAGATCTAAACCCTATAAATAGATTCGGTCTCGGATACGGTCGAAAAATATCCATACCGTTTTCATCCCTACTCATAACAATGTCTAAATAAATGGATTACAATTTACATCCATCAAGGTACATATGCAATAGACAAATTACATCCGCAAGGTCCATAGCTCCAACAAGTTAGAAAATAATAATAAAAAATCTAGAATTGAAAATTAAATTGTCTTAAGAACTAAAATAAACTAAAGCAGTTTTGCTGAGCCGCTAGTGGTCGTGCTTGTCTGAAATTAAACTACATGTTGATCAGCAGTATTGGATGAAATGGTCTATTTAAATAGCCACATGATACACCGTATATTTGAACAAACTGTATGAGTTTGATAGCTACTGCTCCAAGGCCCTGAAAATGGTAATATGTCAAAGAAAGTTAACCTTCCAAACTAACAAATATGCATTAAGGTAGCGTGCCCGTGCATTGCTACGGGACAGCTAAATTTTTATACTAAAAATATATGGATCGCACAATAAGATAACAATACTATAAAATTAAATAACGACATTAAAGTGATATTTAATCTAAATGGCAAAGGTCGTGAAATTAATACCGTCACGGAGCGCGGCGTCGCAAGCTCACAAACTCTACTGTATAGACTTTTCCGTGATGCGACTAAGATAATATTTTATATCGGCGGAAAAAAATCTCCGATGTCCATTTCTTTCGTACGCCAATAAACCCACGAATAAGTTCTGCCGCATCTTCGTACCATTCTATACACAAGTTTGAGTATATATATAAATATTAATTCCTGTCACATGGGTAATACTGCGTGTGTTGAAAAATCTCTTATAATACCTTAAGTATGTTATACTCACCGTATAAATATGTGTGGCTTTAGGACTATTTCACGCAGACATATACTATAGAATAAGGTATCCACTTGAGTGTCTTTAGTAAGATTCACCATCAGCAATATATAGAAATGGTTAAATTATAGGTATTATTATTACGAGCGACGGATAAAAGTAAATTAGAGGTTATCATAATTGTACATTTGATTCTTCCTAGTTTTTTAAGATGATGATGTCCAAGGTAAACTTCAAAATATATCATTTTCATGCATTATGTCTGGGTACAAGCTAATTCACTATAAAATAATAATTGGAATTTTTCTCTTAGTTTGAAATTATAAGATATTTTAGTTTTTCTAGATATATTGTTTTAACTATGTAAATCCAAAGCATATAAAAAAAGTTATGTATCTAGAAAAGCCAAAGCGTCATATAAGTTGGAATTGAGAAAGTAATTTTTCTGTAGATTCATTGGTCTACTCTGAATTAGTTAGAAACACTTTCACAGGGAGAAATTATCTGCTCAGAAACCACAAATTCAAGTTTTACCCCCTTTAACACAAAGGTTTTTAAATTTGCTTCACAAAGTCAATCGTCAACTCTTCATTGAGGCGCGATGGATGTCAGTTTTACTACCTTCCAAGCACCATCCAGTTCCAGGCAACCTCTAAATGTCTAAAGTTTTCAACACCATATAAGCATCATTCCATGCTCGATTTCAACAAGCTCTGCTTCTAAACCATCCTCTCCAAACTATACAACCTCCCCGTTGCATGATCCTAGGACCTCACTGCTCCGTGCAAGTAGTTTGGGCACAAAGAAACCATCTGCTCATCATCCAGCCCTGGGAGTAGCATGTAATTCTGAAATCATGACACATATCAGATTCTTAGGACATGTCTACACGAGAACCAAGGCATGAAGGGATGTGATTGGTAAAGAATGGAGAGAGAATGTATGTGGCTGGATAAAAAATTATTGTGTAGAAACTATCCATTAGGACCATGGTTTCTATATGTAGTGTCTATGGAAATTAATAGATATAGCATTGTGACTGCCCTAATACATTATAGAAACACCAGAATAACTATTTTTTCATAGGTAGAAGTGCAAGATTGAGAAGCAAATTGTCAAGCTTGTTTGGCTAATCTATGAGCATCTTGTTTAAATATTCGTCAATAAATCGTGGAAAGATAATGTCCAATTAGACAAAATGTACAAGTCAGAGCATGGGCGAGGAAGGGCGCGAGGGCGGAGGCCGGTGCGAGCGAGGGCAAGCTAAGCTAGTGAGGGTGGGCGCTATGGCGAGGCCACATGATTTATAGCAGAGGATTTATAGCAGTCTTCCTCTTTCCTTTTGTCTTAATTTTCTTTCCTTCTGTGTTAATTCTCTTTTCTTTTGCTCGTTGTCATGTATGCTGGTGCATGCAAACATGCAATGTATATATGGATAACACAATAATTTTCTACTTCCTATTTTGTAAACATGCAATATTCAATCAAGGAGACAAATCGTGAGCTTTCCTTTTCTCGCTCATCCGTTGGACAGCGTGGGAGGTGGAATCGATCGCATGGGGTGGTAGACGGATGAATCAAGACAATTGTCGTACCAAAATGATGTCCACATTTTGTTTTTTTAGCTGTATGAGATAAGGGGGAAAAGTAAGTTTGACAGTGACGTACGGGGAAATCCCATTAGATCTTTTCTATACCAGCATGTTTGCAGCTTGCTTGAACTCCACCTCCTACTTCGGTAGCCACGCCTACTTCCGCTCCGTTCGGAGTGTATATTTTACAGCTTAAACCTTCCAGGTATTTTTTTGTTGAGCCCTGGTACGTGTCCAGCATTCTCGGCTACGGGATGTTCAGGTGCCACCGGGAGGTGGGCCCAATGGAGAGCTGGAGAGTGGCATTTGGCCGAACGGATCAACGTCGAATGGGGCTCAAGCACTATCGGATAGCAGAGATAGCTCAGAGAAATCTGTACTCATGTTGCAAACATTATCACTCTCGAGGTGATTGATGCAGGCACTAAAGTTGAGGAGGTGTCGTATCAGGTGTTACATCGGGTGTTCGGATACTAATAATAAAACTAATTACATAAGCCGTGACTAATTCGCGAGACGAATCTATTAAACCTAATTAATTTATCATTAATACATGTTTACTGTAGCATAATATGATGGGCGAACTGGTGGAGCTGTGGACCAATACGTCGACGTGTGTTTAGATATTTCGAGAACACCAGCTGCATTTTGCCTAACAATTGTGACTCCGAGATATTTATTACTTTTGATATGCCGCCTTTAATCCTTCCAACACGTGGAGTGTTGCCTTTTTGCAGCTAAATGGAGCTCGCCATCGACGTGCAAAAGCGAACGGTTCGATTTCTTTTTCGTGACCAAGGTGGGCTAGTAGTTATATCGGTTCGATTTCTTTCCTAACCAAGGAGTTTATATCGGGACCTGTTTAGTGAGGCTCTTTCTGACATCTAGAACATTTGAGAAGGAACTATTTTTATGGCTGCCGCAAGTGGTTTAAAAACAGCTCCAACTTTATTATTGGCCACTAAAAAATAACTTCTTCTAAAATGTTTGATAAGATTTCTCCAGCTTGTTCACAGAAGCAATTGTCGGAGCCTAACCGACGTCGTGTCAAAACAAGCCCACAGTCATCCGGAGACAGATCGGAGATGGACTGTTTAGGTATGATGAGTCTATTTGCTCCACTACCTATAGGAGTACTACGTGTTCAGTACAGCAACCCCGGGTAAAGTGTCCCTAGAGCGCACGAACGCAGTGCTAGCCCTTAAATTCTCTCGCTAGCTGCCAGCCAGCATCAGTAGCAACTGCCGATGAACAATGTCCGCGGTCACGAGGACGGGTAGTGGAGCAAATAGTACTCCTAAATCCGTTATGCGCCCTCCACGTTCAATCAATCAAATAATCAATTCCAGGTTCCGTTTCCTCGGCTGATTGGTGCGAGAGGTTAGCTAGCTCCATCTAACCGACCAAACCCAATAAGTCTTGTGTCCTAAGAATTAATCATGCTGCGTGAATATATTGCCCTGTTCGCTTGGCTGATAAGCCATGGCTGGAAGTACGGTTGGGTGATTCGTTGTGAAAGAAAAATACTATTCGTTGGCTGAAAAAGTACGGCTTATAAGCCAAACGAACAGGAGAAATCCTTCTTATGGTGTACTTTGGTTTCATGATAAATCGATTTTTGAAGCTGTCATAAGTCAAACATTAATAAAACTTACAGAAAAGAAGACCAAACTTAAAATGTCAATTCTCTTTTCTATAGGCTTGGTCAAAATTAAAATAGTTTGATTTATAAAAAAACTCTAAAAAAATTATTATTTTGGGAGTTGTTGACAACCAAAATTACCCAAGGGAGTTCAATCCAAGAAAACCGGCTAGGCCAAGTTTGTTAAAGTTGTCAAAATGCATAATGGATTTCAACATTATTATATTCCTCTCATCTAGGTGCTAGAAAAGCATAAATACACATCTAATTTGGAGTCTAGATGAGGAAGTTATGGCTTCTAAAAAATTTCACCCCCATAAAAGCCGGCTAGTTCCAGCTTCATAGACTAGTACAAATTTAGAGTCATGTTTTGATATGATCTATAATAAGTTTTCAACTTCCACGGCATAAGACCACCCCAATATATAAAGGGTCACGGCCGATTGAGTAGAGGACTACAATCGAACCAAATCAATCTACAACCTTACTTTCATTATGTCTTCTCTTTTACCCTACTTTCCCAACCCTAACATGTTCATCTCTCTTGATCCGAGGATCAAGGGTAGCGTGCTAGGGTGGCTGACTGACCTAGGGAAAACCTACTGATGTCCTCGCCCTAACAGGGTCCCTCCCAGGTGAGAGTTTCGATGATCTCTTTGCTACTTTACCTAAAAACTAGCCATTCTTCATCAAATAAGTGCGATAGTTACCCATTGCTAGTTTGTACGTAAGCCTAGCCTCTTTTTACTGTGAAAGCATGATAGTTACTCTTCCCAGACGAAATCTAGGAAAACCCACATGCGGCTGTGTTGTCTACCTTGAGGGCGTCTTGAACTTATGTAACCAGGCTTACAAAAAAGAAGAAAGTGCCTTCTAAAGCTAAACCAGGAGAATACAAACCTATAAAAGAGAAGAAATGAGAAAAAGATTATTGTAAAGAAGATCTCTTGAATAGAGCAAGACAAATCCGTTCTTATGGTTGTCAAGCTCCAGATGGGCAACCTTGATGCGTCAAATTTGTTGTTCCACTATCTTTGGTGATATCCTTCTATGGCCTAAGATAGCAGCCCAAACTTGGTTGTTGTCCAAGATTGAGATATTTTGGTGTATATATGTCTACAATGCTCTTTAGAGATAAACTTGAGATGTAATCCAACGGCCTAATAGTGGAAGTGATTTTGTTTCCTTTGTCTAGTGGATTTTACTGTGATTTGAGATTTTCTGATAAAAACCTACTCCCTCCGTCCCTAAATAAATTAATTCCTATAATCCGTGCTGGTCAAACTTTTTTAAGTTTGACTAACTTTATAGAAAAGAGCAACAACATCTATGACATAAAATGAGCACATTATGAAAATATATTCTATGGTATATCTAATTATACTAATTTTATACCATAAATCTTGATGTTTTTTTCTATAAATTCGGTCAAAGTTTAAAAAAAATTAACTTAAGCCAATTCTAGGAATCTATTTATTCAGGGACAGAGGGAGTAGTGTCTTAGGTAGATGTGTTGTTGATGCCTATATATTTCCATATATGTGTGTTGCATATGCTTTATTCCTCATAAATAGGTTGAGATGGGGCAGATTTTAGATGTTACTAAAATTGATTGCTTCCGTTGTCGGTTGTCACTAACACTATTGGAATCCTCCTGTTTTCCTAGGGCCAAAAACCCTAGGGAAAGGCACAGGTACCCTAGGTGATTCATCAGGATTGCTCCTAGGGATCGATTTCACGGGAACCAAAGAAGTGCCCTAGGGTTGCACGAGAAAACCCTAGGAAAAATGTCTTCCCTAGGGTAATTTCACCCCTAGGGAAATTTGCGGACATGACATTTCATTGCCCACGTGTAAATGTCATCTCCCTAGTGGGTTGAGTTTTATAGGGAACATACAATACGCAGATCATACCATTAATAAACAATATATATTTGAAATCAAATTTTGAATCCAAATACAAATTTAATTATAGCACAGTACACATGCATTGTTTCCATCAGAATTTAACATTCATCAATCCATATTGATTTAAGTTTCAATATCTCATTAGAGGCACTAACACAAACACAACTTGTGCCATCAAAATGACCAAACTGAACTACAACACAGGTGCATATTGTAACCTGGTAGCTGTAGGCAGCGAGCAGCTTTGCTGCACAGCGCAACCAAAATAATCAGATGCGATCAGACCAACATCATAGTAGGTTCCAATACAACATGTCAAAGCAATGGAAATTCATCGTCATCTTCAGGAGAGTATGTACCCCCACCACTTGTGGCATTCACATGACAACGATAGCCTCCGTAAGCGATCCTAATCAATGTTTCCTCTGGAGTTTCCATTCCAACAGATGATCCAAGTGTACCAATACCAACCTGCTATGCAATTAAACATTTGAAAATGCAACTAGATAAGCATAACGGTTATGATTCCATTCACTACTTGTCTCTATGTCCATTTGTCACATGCAAGTTCTGTACTGGAAGTTTTTGAGCTACTATTTTGTGATGTTATTTGGTTTTGTATGTTTTATTTTAGCTCACCATTGCATAAGGCACTTGACAAAGAAAAAATAATAGTGCATCACCAGATCACCCTTTTGAGAAAAAATGATTTTTTCTGAAAAAGAAGATAGCGGCTACCATACACTCACTGGTGGAGCTTCACATAAATATCAGAGGGCACCAACACTCTAACAGTGGTAAAATAAGTGGAGTCACAGTGTTTAAGCATGGACTAATTATAAAGCTAAGAGAATATGCCAATTTAAGGGAGCAGCAGGTCACACACGACTAGTTGATGATACTAATCTCTTTCTGAAAAAGATGATAGCAGTTACGTTGTTATTTTTTTTAGACGAGTAGTACTAAGTATTAAGTGCCAACCATAAAAGGTCCAAAAAAAGCCATAATGATCATCAGACTTACATTGTCTAGAGAGAGTTTGGACTTGATGAAGCCACGTATGCTGGAGGCGGTGGAGGAGGAGATGGGGGAGAAGGAACTGTGGGCCGGCATTCCAGTGTGGGAAGCAACTTGCTGCTGTTCAGTTTTTATATGATTCACCTAATTAGAAAGTAGGTCAATTGGCACTAAGATGAATACTAAGGGATGTATGCCACAGCTCAACTCCATAAATTTCTAAATATTTTGATTGTAAGCATGTACCGTTGCACCCCACTCGAACATACTTTTGGCATATTCCTTCACTGCAAGACCATCATGAGCTTCCTTCCTTAAGCGTTCCTCTTCCTCTTGACGTTGACGCCTAGCTGCTGCTGCATTAGCATGGCTGCTCCTCTACTCAAGTAGGGTCTTGTTGTCATTAATGACCCCAATGAACATAGCCCATTTACCATGTGGACGACCACAAGAGCATCAGTAAAGAGCTCTAGCATCCACCGGAGAGCGCAGCCAATCAAAATCAGGTCCATTCAACTCAAGAGCCTTAAGCTTGTATTCATTACTACAGATTGATTTATTACTGTCGCCAGTTTCACTGCCGTAATGATAGAAGTGATGGTGTGATACTTGCACCATTGGTTGGAACGATAGTGAGCAGTGCCGGTCCTAAGATTTTGAGGGCCCTCTGGCGAACTCGTCGCGACGGCCCCTCTAGACTATATATAAATCTTATAATATATATAAGTGCTAATTTTTTTTTTGCAAAGCGAAAACAAATCCAATGATATATTTTTAATTTAACATGTTTGATAACTATCGAGGAACAATGTAGTCTAAAACTAATATGATTACCTTAAGGAAGAATAGAACTCCATAATATTCATTGCTTCTCATAAAAAGATGGTTCTTCAGGCGTTTCTTGATGCAAAATTATCAAGGACGGTATTGAGATCAATAGTGTCCAAGATATCCCTCTCCATGGTGCAGATAGCCAATCCATTTAACCTTTCTTATGACATAGTTGATCTCAAATAGTTCTTCAACAACTTCAATTTTGAGAAACTTCTTTCAGCTGAAGCTACAGTCACAGGTACAGTTAAGAGGATTCGATAGGCAACCAAAACATTTGGATAGCAATCTGCAGCTATAACAAACTCCAGAATCTCAAGCGCTGACATCAAAGAATCTGGCAAAGTCACTTGTAGCACCTTTAATTCTGAAAAAAAATCATTGATCTCAACATCGGATGAGTTATCCTGAGAAAATGTTTCCACAAAATTCTTGCAGCGCGGCCAAAGATCAGCTTCATCCAAAGATTTCAAATTTTTGAGTTGAACAAGAACCCAAAAACGTTATCAAATTTTTTCATCTGCTCAAATCTACTAGTCAATGAAGCAATTGCAGCATCAATCGTAACATTGAAGTACTCTACTCTAAATGAGTCCACAACAGACCGTTGTATTTTCTCATCTTGGTCATCTTGTTCATCAAAATGTTTCTTTATCTTTTCTTGACGTTTCGTACGAAATTTTGGCTCTGTATCCATTTCCGATGCAATGTTTTTTGCTGTATCCATACTAGAAGTGAAACCTTCATCTCTATACTTCTTAAAATATGATATGACACCTTCAATATGTTTGAGAGTATCATCTATACTCACAATTTTAGATTGCAATTTCTTGCTCACCTTATTTATAGAGAATAAAATATCGTGCCAAATAACCAAACCAACTAAAAATTCAAAATTCTCTAGTGCACTCACCAAAGATTGACATTCACTAATTGTCATTGGGTCATCAGTTGAAGCCTTCTCTAGCGCTAATAAAGCTGGTCTTATTTGAGGAGCTTGGAATCTGATAGATTGACACTTTTTATTCAGCTTTCCCAGCGTGTATTAGACCATGACTTAGCTGTCAATCTTGGGACATTGTCCACCAAAATCTTCCACCTTTTGGTAGATTTTGCAAACAATGTGTATATACGTTGGATGAGACAAAAAAAGAAATAGCTTGCCTACAAGATTTAACAAATAGTAAGCTTCAAACTTTTCTCAAATCATGGCAAATTATATGAAAACAATGTATAATAGAAGTAATAGTTTACCTGCAAGATTTTCCCATCTCACAAAGAGTAAGATTCAGGCTATGACATGCACACGACATGTATAGTGCTCTTCGATTAATTTCAAGCAAGCGCTTCTGAACACCTTGGTAAGGACCCTTCATATTTGAACCATTATCATAGCCTTGTCCTCTCACATCATCAATATTCAAATCAAGATAGGCCAATACATTCTTTAATTCATTAAAAAGACTCAATCCTGATATGTCATCTACCTTCAAGAACTCTAGGAAGAACTCTACACTTGGAACATTCCTCGACATATTGACACACCGAATAATTAGAGTCATTTGTTCTTCATGGCTCACATCTAGAGTACAATCTAAAATCACAGAAAAATACTTGGCATACTTGATGATCTTTAGTAAAGTTTGTCTCACACAATCTGCAAGAAGAGAAATCATCTCATTCTGAATTTTATGCCCAAGATAATGATGATGAATCTCACTATTTTGAATCCGCCTAATATGGTCTTGCATCACAGGATCAAATTCACCCATCATTTCAACTGTGCCCAGAAAGTTACCATTGCTATCTTGATATAGTTTCTCATTTTTCCCTCGAAAAGCCAAATTATGTTTAGCAAGAAACTTGACAGCAGAAACAATTCTTACTAAAACTTGTCTTCAACGCTCTCTCTCTCCCCTTTGCAATCACCCTAAAATTTGCATAATTTTTAAATAGGAGAAAATAATTAATTATGCATTTTTGTGAGCATTTGAATTTAGGGAAATAATAATTTTTATCAAATTAAAATCAAATATAAGGTTTACCTACATGTTTATGCATTCATGCTGTTGCATATTTTTTTGTATTGTGTGGTTCGAAATCGGATTTCAAATTGAATTGAATTTGCATTCAAAATTTGCTTTGAAAAAATTAGAAAAAGGAAAAATGAATTTCCCTTCCTCCCCCTTCCTGCTTTCAGCCCAGGTTGGCCTGCTGGCACAGCTCCTGCATGACCTGATTCCTTTTCCGCCGACCCGCTTTTCCTCTCCGCGCTGCCGTGCTTCTCTCACTCTTGGGCCGTCCGCTCCCCTTGCTCCATCTCACGGCCCAGTAAAGCAAGCGGCCCGCAACCAGCAGCGCGCCGCCTTTTCCTCCTTGGTGACGCTGACGACTTGGTCCCACTCGTCATCGTCTTCCTTGCGTGCGTGCCCAAGCCAGACACCGCTGTCCATGGAGTCCGCGCCACCCACGCCGTTCCCTCTGCCTTGCGCCCCACGATACTTCCCGGCCTTAAATAGCAGCCCCACCGTGCTGCCTCCCCTCAAAATCACGGAAGCCGCTTCGCCTCGAGTTCGCAGCGCTGCTGTCGAGCTAACCCTAGTGCCGCTGCCAACGTCGTCTGCTTTGCCAAGCCGCACGCCGCCACGGTACCGCTCTCGTCCACGTGAAATAGCTAGGTGAGCTCGCCATTCTCTTCTCCACCTTCCCAAGTCTTTCGTTGGAGCAATCTGATTCTGGAGTCACTGTTCCTGTGAGGAGCCGAGTCCCCGGCCATGGCGCCACCGTGGAGTTTGCCACCAAACTCATCGATGTCCCCCATCCCATCCTGATCTGATGTGAGCCGTCCAATCTGAAACAATGGCTGAGATTAGAAGATACCCCTTCGCTGCGAAATTTGTAAAAAGTCCATTACAATTATTCGAGTCTTAACCCGTCGTCCCTGGTTTGTTTCAAAAGGACCCCTGCCTTTTCTTGTAATAAAGCTGCAGTCCTCGGCCAGATTTAAAACTCAGGTTTTATTTATTTTAATTCAAAAATCAAGTTCCACTTATTTACAGGATTGCCACTATCTTCTATAGGCCATAAAATCTTTGTTTTAACTCTGATTTGATCCGTTCAACTTGCGTTAGGTTCGTAATTCCATAATCTACATGTTCATACTACTGTTAAGTAGGTTTTCAACTTTTAAAATTGAAGGTTAGATTTGATCTATTATTTCACTAAAGGAAATCTTGTTTAATTCATAACTTCTTTGTTTTAGCTCTGATTTTTGTGATCTTCGCGTATGTGTGATCGTAGCGAGACGTAGATTTATTTTACTAACTTTTCATCTTGATTTTATGTTAATTGGTGTACTATTCTAATCTATAGCTTTTGTTTGCTATGCATAATTGCTTCTGGATGCTTGTATGTTGCTATGATTATCGAGTATAGACGATGAGCAATTCGTGGGAGATCAAGCGTACTACTTTGACGAGCAGGATCAGCAAGAGTACTTTGTTCAAGGTAAGTATAGCATGGGATCGTCCTTGTTTCCTATTCACCTTAATACATTTAATTCATGTTGCATATGTCACCTTGATAAGGATTCCCTAGAATTGAACTTATACCTTGTCACCTATGGGATATGCATTGGGTAGCTTTGCTAGTGCTCAACTAAACCATGATCTTGTAACTTGACTAATGGTATATGCAATAAACATTAAAATATGACTTTTTAGCAACTTGGAAATAGGGGCTGAAGTGTTTAGCTACTTTCTAAATGCTTCAGATTCCTCTCCCTAAGGACTTATCTGTAAGTGATCATCCGTGACTTACCGTACAGCTGTGAGGGTTACATGGCTCTAGCTATAGCTCAGTATGAGGACCTTTTCTAGCATGTTAGTGGTTACCTTTATTAGCGTAAGAATGGCTTACCGAATTGGGTATAGGACAGCCTCTACTCTTATGTGTATAGCCGTGATGGAATTGTGCCATTCAACAGGGGTTCCTATATCTGTTTGCCAAGTGAATCTAATGGCCCTAACTTGTTAGACGAACCTTTCAAAGGCTTTATAGTGACCCCTGCCTGCTCACCTTAGAAGTGTTTTGGGAGTAATTAACCCGGTCATATGGGTATCATGACTCACAGTGAAAGTGTACAACCTCTGTATAGTGTAAAACTGGTATATCAGCCGTGCTCACGGTCACAAGCGGTCTTGGAACATTTACGGAATAGATGAACACTAAGAATTATCTGTTTATGCTATTCATTATTCATGTTTACATTGATCATGTGTTTTACTTTGGGAATTAAAACAACTTGTTGCTACTCTTATGCTAAAATTTGGACAACTAAAAGTTGAACGCTGTTAAACCTGTGTCAAGACTTTTGAGCCTCATGAACCCCATGTTACACTTGTTGAGTACGACATGTACTTACACTTGTTTATTTTCATTATTTTGGTAAAAATCCCGGATGGGTAATAGATGGCTATGGTAATGACGATTTCCCTGAGGATTACTAGACTTGTGGTCAACCAGTTGACGTCCCCGTGATATGGAGCTTCAGCGAGAGATCTTTTCTTTATGTTTCCGCTATATTTATATGGAGACTCTGTCTTATTATTCGTGATGTAATAAACACTTGTGATGATACTATTCATAATTTGTCAGCTTATGTGTGTGACTGATCTCTGGGTGCATATAAGATTTTGCATCCCATTTTATCCTTAAAATCGGGTATAACACAAATCATCATCAATTGTTTTATTTTTGCTCAACCTTAGCCTAAGTAAATTCCAAGTATTCATGTTTGTTATATGCTCAACACTATTCTCATGTTGCTTGAGTCTAAGACTAAGATGTTTCTAGTTCCTCAATCCATCATGTGCTAACAAACTTTTGCTCTGACTTGATTTGAACAATTTACAGCAAAAACAAAAAACTTTGTCCACATGTTTAGAGTAAACCAACTATTTTCTATCAACCACCTCACCATTGCTTAACTTTCTGGAGTAGTAAGCATATGAAAAACGTCTATTAAGAGCATCTACAGGGAACTCAAGATTCACTTCTCTCACTGGCCCCTTTTCAATCAATATATCTCTACCCTTCTTATCAAGATTTCCCCAAGTTCTAGGATCAAAGACATCATGAAGAGAAGCTTCTTGCACATCATCAAATGAATTTTCAAGTTGAGAGGAAGGCTGTAAATTTTCATTCTCTATAGCATCATCAATGTCATGCCCTTGTTCTTCAATATCAAGTGCATCTACAGGAATATCATCAGGCACAACACTGCTTGAAGCTAAAAAAACTTATGTATAGCACCTTTTTGAGATTCAATAAATTGAACTTCTACTCTTTTCCATTTTCTTTTCTCATCCCCCGACAAATATTTCTTAGATAACATTCTAAGATTCTAACACCTAAATTAGAAGAAAAACATGACTATATGAGTACCGAGTACTAGAAGTCCAAAGTAATTAATTTAGATTAAAAACGATCAAGGAAAAAATACCTAGGGTCTGATCGCTACCTTGTTGTGCGTGGTGCCGTGAGTTCGAGACGATGAGTCGACGAGACGAGATGGTGACGAGCCCAGAGATGCATGAATATGAAAAGCGCATGATGACTCAAAGTCTCGATCGGCGGCGTGATCGCCTTTGAGGCGGTTTGGTGAACGATTCAATTTTTCGGTTGACGGCGCACGCGTGACTGTCCCATCGTCCTGACTCCTAAGTGGTCGAGACGCCGAGTGGCCCGAGTCCCTATGTCCCGTAGGCGGTAGGTTTCACAAAGGCTAAAGCCTAAATGCCTAAAGGGCCTCTGATTCTGACCGTCTGGCCTAAAGGGCCTCTGACTCTGACCCTCTGTTCTCTCTATCCGTCTGTCACACATAGTGCAAAGACCTAAAGGGCCTAATGGTCCGGCTGGGGTCTCTACTCTCTCTCTCTCAGTCTGTAGTGCACAGTATCGCACAATCTAAAGGCCCATCGG